>JAWDGP010007282.1:0-47500 GCA_033675545.1 Elysia crispata | reverse complement strand
AGCCGTCACGCTGACCACAGTGACCAGCAGGAAAACAGCCAAAAGCTTCATGGTCATCTTCTTCCTCTGTTTGCCTGAATGCTCAGTCTTCGATTTCTTCAACGTAGCTCTGTGTAGACCTGCGTCCCTATCAGAAGTTGTGGAAACCAGTTGGCCAGATAGCTGCAAAGCCCTAGGAGGTACCTTTGTTATCTTGCACCAGTTCCGGAATAAATTATCAACTTTGAACCGCCCGTCGAAAATGCGTCTATCATATAACATTACTGTTTATATCGTTTTCCATGTCAAACTGACATCTGAGCTTGTACTCAGCCCACAGCTCCACCACCCGATTTGGTTTCAGAGAGGTCAACTGTTTTTTTATGTTTCGTTTTAATTGCGATAAGATATTTTTAAAAAATTCCAACTAACTCAAAATCTGATGGAGAGCAGAGAACTGCGTGTCACTCTTTCTTTCTCTCCGATACTCCATGGGTTTTGATGCGTCGTTATCTGTTTATCTGTTTATCTGTCAGTCTGTCAGTCTGTCAGCCTGTTATCAGTTATCAGATGGTGTCAGTCTCTCTGGCCCTCTCGACTGGCCAGTGGATCAGGCGCCAGGGTTGGGAGATGACAGAATCTTAAGCACGTACTGCAGTACACAGTACACAGTACATGGTAATGAAGATGAGAAACAGAATAAAGAGAGCCAGTCGGGTTTTAAACAGGTCGTAGATTGGAAGATCGGTGCTCTTGTACTCAGGATGTTTTCACGTTTTCTATGCTGGCATAACGAAATTGAGTTGACAGATGCGAAGTTTAGGTGGAGCGAAAGATGTAACTGGTCAATCAGAAAGAAGGCATGTCTGTCGCAATTAAGTATTAAACAAAGCTGATTTGCTTCAAATTGAAACTTTCACACTTGCCAAGAATTCCGCACTAAATCTCCGGAAAACGAATTTTTCTCTTAAATTATTTAAAGCAAAACTTTTCATTTCTGTTAATATTATCGATCCCTTCTTTTTGCAAAAAGATAAGAGATCGATGTTTGTGTTTAACCGAGCTGACATGTCATACTGTGCTGATCGGTGCTATCAAGCGAGCCAGTCGGACACAAACACGCATTATCTCCCCTTGCCAGTTGACCTCAACACATCGAAGCCACTTATCTCCCCTGCTGTAGATGCTGACTTTATCTGGAGATAAAGATCGAGTATGATAAACCTCTGCTAGAGCCTAGCCTACCCCATCACAAGCTTTCAAAGGCAAGGCTTTGATTTTTGTCCTTCTATTTTTCTGATTGGACTCCGATACCTTTGAAGTAAAGTTGGTCATTTTTTTTTAAAACTGTGTAGACCTGCTGTGTTGGGTCCATAATTTTATGAAAGAAGATAAAAACACGACAATAAGTCGCAGGTAGTTTTGAGTGTTTTTCGCGCCATCAGTTTCTAGAGTTTCTTTTGAGCGAGCCAATTGTGCCCGGGTGTGTTAGAGATTCTCTGGCGTCACCTGGTTGACTTTCTGTATTGATAAAGTTGAGACAAGATGGCGCTCTTTCCTATAGCCCTGGTGTTAGCAACTCTGCTACATAATTCGTCTCAACAATACGGTAAGCAAAATATTACTTTGAACGATTTAAAAAAAATGAAATTTTGTTGAATATCTTAGGCGTTTTACTGTAGTCAAATAAATATTGCAGAATAATTAAAAATTTGGGGGAAATAAAGGCAACTCTTTTCGACAAGATGTCAAAAGAGCATCTATACAGCTCTCCTATTTTAAAGAATCTGACATTTGTAAAACAAAAAACAAAAAATTAAAAAAAAAAAGCTTGATATTTTCTGCTGGCGATACTCATTTCAGATTACAACTATAGTAAATGAATATTTGTCTACACCCATAGCTGATTTTGTTTCTATGTTAAGCCGTCTAACTGATATTATTTGTATGTCTTTCCGTGTACACTCAATCTAACTGCTATTGTTTGTATGTCTATCCGTGTACACTCCATCTAACTGTTATTGTTTGTATGTCTATCCGTGTACACTCCATCTAACTGTTATTGTTTGTATGTCTATCCGTGTACACTCCATCTAACTGTTATTGTTTGTATGTCTATCCGTGTACACTCCATCTAACTGTTATTGTTTGTATGTCTTTCCGTGTACACTCCATCTAACTGTTATTGTTTGTATGTCTTTCCGTGTACACTCCATCTAACTGTTATTGTTTGTATGTCTATCCGTGTACACTCCATCTAACTGTTATTGTTTGTATGTCTATCCGTGTACACTCCAACTAACTGTTATTGTTTGTATGTCTATCCGTGTACACTCAATCTAACTGTTATTGTTTGTATGTCTTTCCGTGTACACTCAATCTAACTGTAATTGTTTGTATGTCTATCCGTGTACACTCCATCTAACTGTAATTGTTTGTATGTCTTTCCGTGTACACTCAATCTAACTGTAATTGTTTGTATGTCTATCCGTGTACACTCAATCTAACTGTTATTGTTTGTATGTCTTTCCGTGTACACTCAATCTAACTGTTATAGTTTGTATGTCTTTCCGTGTACACTCAATCTAAATGTAATTGTTTGTATGTCTTTCCGTGTACACTCAATCTAACTGTTATTGTTTGTATGTCTTTCCGTGTACACTCAATCTAACTGTTATTGTTTGTATGTCTATCCGTGTACACTCAATCTAACTGTTATTGTTTGTATGTCTATCCGTGTACACTCAATCTAACTGTTATTGTTTGTATGTCTATCCGTGTACACTCAATCTAACTGTTATTGTTTGTATGTCTATCCGTGTACACTCAATCTAACTGTTATTGTTTGTATGTCTATCCGTGTACACTCAATCTAACTGTTATTGTTTGTATGTCTTTCCGTGTACACTCAATCTAACTGTTATTGTTTGTATGTCTTTCCGTGTACACTCAATCTAACTGTTATTGTTTGTATGTCTTTCCGTGTACACTCAATCTAACTGTAATTGTTTGTATGTCTTTCCGTGTACACTCAATCTAACTGTTATTGTTTGTATGTCTTTCCGTGTACACTCAATCTAACTGTTATTGTTTGTATGTCTATCCGTGTACACTCAATCTAACTGTTATTGTTTGTATGTCTATCCGTGTACACTCAATCTAACTGTTATTGTTTGTATGTCTATCCGTGTACACTCAATCTAACTGTTATTGTTTGTATGTCTTTCCGTGTACACTCAATCTAACTGTTATTGTTTGTATGTCTATCCGTGTACACTCAATCTAACTGTTATTGTTTGTATGTCTATCCGTGTACACTCAATCTAACTGTTATTGTTTGTATGTCTATCCGTGTACACTCCATCTAACTGTTATTACTTGTATGTCTATCCGTGTACACTACATCTAACTGTTATTACTTGTATGTCTATCCGTGTACACTACATCTAACTGTTATTACTTGTATGTCTATCCGTGTACACTACATCTAACTGTTATTACTTGTATGTCTATCCGTGTACACTACATCTAACTGTTATTACTTGTATGTCTATCCGTGTACACTCCATCTAACTGTTATTGTTTGTATGTCTTTCCGTGTACACTCAATCTAACTGTTATTGTTTGTATGTCTATCCGTGTACACTCCATCTAACTGTTATTGTTTGTATGTCTATCCGTGTACACTCAATCTAACTGTAATTGTTTGTATGTCTATCCGTGTACACTCAATCTAACTGTTATTGTTTGTATGTCTATCCGTGTACACTCAATCTAACTGTTATTGTTTGTATGTCTATCCGTGTACACTCAATCTAACTGTAATTGTTTGTATGTCTTTCCGTGTACACTCCATCTAACTGTTATTGTTTGTATGTCTATCCGTGTACACTCAATCTAACTGTAATTGTTTGTATGTCTATCCGTGTACACTCAATCTAACTGTTATTGTTTGTATGTCTATCCGTGTACACTCAATCTAACTGTTATTGTTTGTATGTCTATCCGTGTACACTCAATCTAACTGTTATTGTTTGTATGTCTATCCGTGTACACTCAATCTAACTGTTATTGTTTGTATGTCTATCCGTGTACACTCAATCTAACTGTTATTGTTTGTATGTCTATCCGTGTACACTCAATCTAACTGTTATTGTTTGTATGTCTATCCGTGTACACTCAATCTAACTGTTATTGTTTGTATGTCTTTCCGTGTACACTCAATCTAACTGTTATTGTTTGTATGTCTATCCGTGTACACTCAATCTAACTGTTATTGTTTGTATGTCTATCCGTGTACACTCAATCTAACTGTTATTGTTTGTATGTCTATCCGTGTACACTCAATCTAACTGTTATTGTTTGTATGTCTATCCGTGTACACTCAATCTAACTGTTATTGTTTGTATGTCTATCCGTGTACACTCAATCTAACTGTAATTGTTTGTATGTCTATCCGTGTACACTCAATCTAACTGTAATTGTTTGTATGTCTATCCGTGTACACTCAATCTAACTGTTATTGTTTGTATGTCTATCCGTGTACACTCCATCTAACTGTTATTGTTTGTATGTCTATCCGTGTACACTCAATCTAACTGTAATTGTTTGTATGTCTATCCGTGTACACTCAATCTAACTGTTATTGTTTGTATGTCTTTCCGTGTACACTCCATCTAACTGTTATTGTTTGTATGTCTTTCCGTGTACACTCAATCTAACTGTTATTGTTTGTATGTCTATCCGTGTACACTCAATCTAACTGTAATTGTTTGTATGTCTATCCGTGTACACTCAATCTAACTGTTATTGTTTGTATGTCTATCCGTGTACACTCAATCTAACTGTTATTGTTTGTATGTCTATCCGTGTACACTCAATCTAACTGTTATTGTTTGTATGTCTATCCGTGTACACTCAATCTAACTGTTATTGTTTGTATGTCTTTCCGTGTACACTCAATCTAACTGTTATTGTTTGTATGTCTTTCCGTGTACACTCAATCTAACTGTTATTGTTTGTATGTCTATCCGTGTACACTCAATCTAACTGTTATTGTTTGTATGTCTATCCGTGTACACTCAATCTAACTGTTATTGTTTGTATGTCTATCCGTGTACACTCAATCTAACTGTTATTGTTTGTATGTCTATCCGTGTACACTCAATCTAACTGTTATTGTTTGTATGTCTTTCCGTGTACACTCAATCTAACTGTTATTGTTTGTATGTCTATCCGTGTACACTCCATCTAACTGTTATTGTTTGTATGTCTATCCGTGTACACTCAATCTAACTGTAATTGTTTGTATGTCTTTCCGTGTACACTCAATCTAACTGTAATTGTTTGTATGTCTATCCGTGTACACTCAATCTAACTGTTATTGTTTGTATGTCTATCCGTGTACACTCAATCTAACTGTTATTGTTTGTATGTCTTTCCGTGTACACTCAATCTAACTGTTATTGTTTGTATGTCTTTCCGTGTACACTCAATCTAACTGTTATTGTTTGTATGTCTATCCGTGTACACTCAATCTAACTGTAATTGTTTGTATGTCTTTCCGTGTACACTCCATCTAACTGTTATTGTTTGTATGTCTATCCGTGTACACTCAATCTAACTGTTATTGTTTGTATGTCTTTCCGTGTACACTCAATCTAACTGTTATTGTTTGTATGTCTTTCCGTGTACACTCAATCTAACTGTTATTGTTTGTATGTCTTTCCGTGTACACTCAATCTAACTGTTATTGTTTGTATGTCTATCCGTGTACACTCAATCTAACTGTAATTGTTTGTATGTCTATCCGTGTACACTCAATCTAACTGTTATTGTTTGTATGTCTATCCGTGTACACTCAATCTAACTGTAATTGTTTGTATGTCTATCCGTGTACACTCCACCAAGATGCTATTGTTTGTATGTCTATCCGTGTACACTCAATCTAACTGTTATTATTTGTATGTCTATCCGTGTACACTCAATCTAAATGTTATTGTTTGTATGTCTATCCGTGTACACTCCATCTAACTGTTATTGTTTGTATGCATATCCGTTTACAGTCCATCCAGTTGTATTTGTTTCTATGTTTATCCATGTACACTTAACCATACTGTCTTTGTTTCTATGTTTATCCATGTATACTCCACATTACTGTGTTTGTTTCATCCACCAGACAATGTAGAAATTGTGTCCCAGGAGTTGAGCTATCGGAACACCAATCAGATGTCTCAACAGATCAGTTCGTTTGTCACACAGGAAGTGACGTATAAAGCCTACGTAAGTCCATTTTTTATAAATCTTTTCTAAAGGACAATTGTAACATTTCCAATAAACTTTTCAAGTTGAAAAGATACCGAAAAAAAACAAAAAAACAACAACCACAAAACAAAACGAAAGTCAAAATTCGAGTGAGCGCCTTGTGTCTGCTGTCTGTCTCAACCATTTTACCATTTCCAAATGTATTGGCGCTAACAAGGGTGGGTTTTGTTGAATTCATGTTCATCGGCTATCAGTCATGAATTCCTCAAAAAATAATTTTAGCCTCAACTAACCATCAATTTATCGTGTGTTTATCAGAATCATTATCGATACCTCTTATCAATACACCAACTAACAATCATTTTCTTATGTGTTTACCCCCATGAATCAATAATTTCACTCATCTTTATTTAAAAAAACATCAATTTTCCGTGTGTGTACCGCTATAAATCATCAGTTCCTGTCACCCATACCTTAACTTATCATCATTTTCTCGTGTGTTTTCTCTCATTAATCAATTATTTCACTCATCTTTATTTAAAAAAAAAACATCAATTTTCCGTGTGTGTACCACTATAAATCATCAGTTCCTGTCACCCATACCTTAACTAATCATCATTTTCTCGTGTGTTTTCTCCCATTAATCAATTATTTCACTCATCCATACCTCATTCAACCATTCATTTCTCGTGTGTTTACCACTGCAATAATTAATTCTTCTCACCCATACGTCAACTAACCATCAGTTTGTTTTGTGTGTGTGTACCACTATAAATCATCAACTCCTCTCAGTCACAACCCAACTAACCATCAGTTTCTTTTGTGTGTGTACCACTATAAATCATCAACTCCTCTCAGTCACAGCCCAACTAACCATCAAATTTCTCGTGTGTGTACCTCCCCCCCCCCTCCCCTCAGGCTTCCTACTTTGGCCGAGCGGACGTGTCCCTCCCTGGGATCCAGCACTACCTCCAGTCCTACGCCAGCACCGCCCGGAAACAGGCCATCGAACTGACCAAGCTGGCCATTGAGCTTGGCATGCATGTGAGGTACTCCAAGATTCAGGTAAATCTGGGGGAGCGGGGCGCTACACCTTGCCAGTCTTGTTTACAAAGGGTTTTCTTCACTTCCGGTAGATTTCATAGAATGTATTTTTTTTTAAATGGCTCCAGCAATCAACTGGTAAGACACGGGGAATACGGGTGATCCAGCCCAAGGGGTCAAAAATCAACTGGTCAGACACGGAAGAATGCGTGTGGACCAGAAGGGGTCAGCAATCAACAGGTCATACACGACAGTACACGAGTGGTGCAGCCCACCATGTGCTCCTACTGGTGTTGATTAAGACGAGCAATATGGAAAACCACTAAGGTGGTATAGTTTTAATAAAAAAAAAACAACCTGTACATACGCAAAGATACCTCTCTCTCTCTTCCCCCACCTCACACACACACACACACACACACACACCGCATACCCCTAAACATATCCAGCCTAAGAGCTAAACACTTCCACACCTGCCCACAAAACCTACTAAGCACTGGGTTAAATCCGCATCATATCCCAATATTGTTTTTGTTCCCCTTTCTAACCCCTGCTTGTTTCCATTTTTAAAACGTCTTCAGCTGTCGCAAGCATGTGCTGTTGTCGGGAAGGAACTTAGAGCAGGGGACATAACCAAGCCTCTCGCCGAGCAGCCGGGCTCCGCTAGGACTAAACCGCTGGTGAGTACCGACAGCAAGGGGACACAATCTTGTAGAAAAATTTTCATCTCTGAGCAGTGAAGGTTTCCACCTGGACAAGAAAATCCTACAATAACTACAAATTAAAAAAAAATTAGCAATCCATGTCTTTGGAGAAAAAAATGTTATACTAAAGTAAATTGATATACTACTATATATAGTCTAAGAGAGATAGCAAAAAAGATAGAAAGAGAAAAGAGAGGAGAGACAGAGACATACACTCACAGAGAGAGAAAGGGAGAGAGTAGGAGAGGGATAGAGAGAAAGAGATAGAGATAGTTAGAGATAAAGAGAGAGAAAGAGAGAGGAGACAGAGATAGGGATAGAGAGAGAGAAAGAGACAGATAGAGAGAAAGATAAACAGAGAGATAGAGAGAAAATGAGAGAGATAGACAAAGAGAGAGAAAGAGAGAGATAGAGTGAGAGAAAGAGAGAGAGATAGAGATAAAGAGAGGGATAGAGAGAGATACAGATAGAGAGAAAGAGAGAGACAGAGAGAGAAAAAGAGAGAGATAGACAGAAAGAGAGAGAGAGAGAAAGATAGAGATAGAGATAGAGAGAGAAAGAGAGAGATGGAGAGAGAAAGAAAGAGAAAGAGGGAGAGAGAGAAAGAAAGAAAGAGAGAGATGGAGAGAAAGAGAGAGAGAGAGAGAGAGAGAGAGAGAGAGAGAGAGAGAGAGAGAGAGAGAGAGAGAGAGAGAGAGAGAGAGAGAGAATGGATTTTTTGGAGCATTTCTAGAATTAAAGTGTTCAAAACAGAGCACCATCTGAAGATTGTAGATCCACATTGTAGTCGTGTTATCAGAGTTCAGATTGAAAGCTAATGCTGTCCTATCTGACCCTCTGAGCAGATCTGCCAATTCCTGTTACTGAACCGGAAGGACAAGCCAGACAAACCGGACAGGTCGGACAAAGAAAAGGACAAGGACAAGGACAAGGTCAAGACGAGGAAGATCAAACCAAGCAAGAGCAGACGTGGAAGGAGCAAGAGATGGGCCTGGTCCTTGCCGCTATTTTCTTCAGACCAAGCTTCCCCGGTACAGCAGATGTGGAGATTCTAGGGGAGATAATTCAAGAAGGGGAAATAACTTTTACAAGTTTTCAAGTACACTAAACGGTTATAGAAGCCTTTGAACGTTTTTCATGGGTTCAGTATAACTATGGACGGACTTGTAGAAAAACAAAAACATAACTGAGTATAGATTACTTCTGCTGAGTGCACCATTTCAAAACAAAGCTTTGAATTACTTTTCGGATTTTGACAGCAATGTTGAGATTATGATGCTGGTTCGGTTTTATATTGAAGGGGAATGAGAGCAGAAATACCTGCCGTTGGAATTAGTCCACCAAGTAAATGAGGAAAAGGAGAGAGAGAGAGAGAGAGAGAGAGAGAGAGAGAGAGAGAGAGAGAGAGAGAGAGAGAGAGAGAGAGAGAGAGAGAGAGAGAGAGAGAGAGAGAGGTATATTCGGTTTAAGTGTGAAGAAGGTTAGTAAACCAAATCCAGTGTTTTTTACATTTTTAGGTAAGATGAAGAAAAAGTAAAGGTTTGCAGTGATTTCAATGCAAAACGCTGTCTTCCTGATCTTTGCCAAGCCATTGATCATTTTCCAATCATAAAGCATCAAATATTAAAAGAAAAAAATCACCTCTGTTTAATAAAGTATGAGCGCTTTTAATTCATTCTTCACTTTCATTTCCTTTGCAGATGAATACCATTCAAAGGGAGCCTTTGTCCGAGGCGACACGAGTAAACCCGTTGGACAGCAGAACACCAGTATACACGTTAGGCGACAGAACAGCGGTAGAGCAATCGATGGGAAAGATATATATATATATATATATATATATATATATATATATATATATATGATAATATATATATCTCTTTTCATGTATTGACTTATTCATGTAATGCTCTGTCGTACGAGGATATAAGTTTGCAAAAATCATATCAGCGTACATAGTTGAAGCTTCTAAACTTGCCTAAGCAATCATTTCTTAAAGATGGATTTTTAAAAGAAATTAGGTAGCGTCTTTCCTCTTTTTTTTTTTTTTAAACCTTATGCCTGCAAGTTGCTCTGTTCGCTTAAAATAATATAGCTGTACAATTCACCCAGTGTAAGATAAGTATATTGTGTAGCGATATGTTGGTCATTGTCGACATTTATCGATGTATTTGTCATCGGTCAAGGACAGGAGACGCGTGGATCGTTGTGATTACTGAATTACGAGTGATTGGCTTGGACATGGGATACATGTACAATAGTTGATGAGAAGAAAAAATATAAAGAGGGAAATGTATAAAAAAAAACAATTATCATTATTAAGTAAGGAATAGAAATAATCTTGGTGAAACAGGACTTGAAGTTTTCATCCTTTTTTTTTTTTTCGTTGACTAGTGGCAAGATGGACTCTTTGGTTTGGAAGACGCTCTGGCCATAGAGAAGAAGGCGCAGCAAGAGTTACTGACCTTTTTAATAGAGACTCGCAGGGGAAGCGAGCGTGATCCACGGGTAGGTCTTAGAGAAGACAACACAGCAAGAGTTACTGCCCGTTATAGCCATGACTCTCAGGGGAGGCGAGCGCGATCCACGGGTAGGTCTTAGAGAAGACAACACAGCAAGAGTTACTGCCCGTTATAGCCATGACTCTCAGGGGAGGCGAGCGCGACCCACGGGTAGGTCTTAGAGAGGACAGGACAGCAAGAGTTACTGCCCATTATAGCCATGACTTGCAGGGGAGGTGAGCGCGGTCCACGGGTAGGTCTTAGAGAAGACAACACAGCAAGAGTTACTGTCCGTTTTAGCCATGACTCTCAGGGGAGGCGAGCGCGATCCACGGGTAGGTCTTAGAGAAGACAGCACAGCAAGAGTTACTGCCCATTATAGCCATGACTCGCAGGAGAGGCGAGCGTGATCCACGGGTAGGTCATAGAGAAGACAGCATAGCAACGGTTACTGCCCATTATAGCCATGACCCTCAGGGGAGGTGGGGGGGGGGGGCGAGCGTGAACCACAGGTAGGTCATAGAGAAGACAGCACAGCAAGAGTTACTGCCCATTATAGCCATGACTGGTAGGGGAGGTGAATTTGAACCACGGGTCTTAGAGAAGACAGCACAGCAAGAGTTACTGACCTTTTTAATCAAGACTCGCAGGGGAGGCGAGCGTGATCCACGGGTAGGTCTTAGAGAAGACAGCACAGCAAGAGTTACTGCCCATTATAGCCATGACTCGCAGGGGAGGCGAGCGTGATCCACGGGTAGGTCTCTTAGAGAAGACAGCACAGCAAGAGTTACTGCCCATTATAACCATGAGTCTCAGGGGAGGCGAGCGCGATCCACGGGTAGGTCTTAGAGAAGACAGCACAGCAAGAGTTACTGCCCATTATAGCCATGACTCTCAGGGGAGGTGAGCGCGATCCACGGGTAGGTCTTAGAGAAGACAGCACAGCAAGAGTTACTGCCCATTATAGCCATGACTCGCAGGGGAGGTGAGCGCGATCCACGGGTAGGTCTTAGAGAAGACAGCACAGCAAGAGTTACTGCCCATTATAGCCATGACTCTCAGGGGAGGCGAGCGTGATCCACGGGTAGGTCTTAGAGAAGACAGCACAGCAAGAGTTACTGCCCATTATAGCCATGACTAGCAGGGGAGGTGAATGTGAACCACGGGTAGGTCTTAGAGAAGACAGCACAGCAAGAGTTACTGCCCATTATAGCCATGACTAGCAGGGGAGGTGAGCGTGATCCACGGGTAAGTCTTATAGAAGACAGCACAGTAAGAGTTACTGCCCATTATAGCCATGACTAGCAGGGGAGGTGAGCGTGATCCACGGGTAGGTCTTAGAGAAGACAGCACAGCAAGTGTTACTGCCCATTATAGCCATGACTAGCAGGGGAGGTGAGCGTGATCCACGGGTAGGTCTTAGAGAAGACAGCACAGTAAGAGTTACTGCCCATTATAGCCATGACTAGCAGGGGAGGTGAGCGTGATCCACGGGTAAGTCTTAGAGAAGACAGCACAGTAAGAGTTATTGCCCATTATAGCCATGACTAGCAGGGGAGGTGAGCGTGATCCACGGGTCGGTCTTAGTGAAGACAGCACAGCAAGAGCCTTGGTGGCCGAAGTCTCTTGCGCTATGAGACTGAGGTGTCACCTTACTGGTTTGAACTGCATAAATCTTTCGATAGCCGATTTACTAAGTTTGAATCACACGCGCTACATGGTATACTTCAGTTGATTACAGTGTGTCATGCCAGTATAAAGATCCATGAATCGTTTCATCCACCAACCAATCACCCACCATTCAACAATTACTCTTCAGAAATTTTCGGTCGTTTTAATAGTATACTGTTCTCCTCTTCTCCTCTCTCTCTCTCTCTCACTCTCTCTCTCTCTCTCTTTGTCTCTCTCTCTCCCCCCTCTCTCACACTCACTCTCCTTCCCTCTCCTTCTGTTTCCATCTATCTTTCTCCTTCTCCCTCTTTTTCTCCCACTCTTTATCTCTCTCTCTCTCTCTCTCTCTCTCTCTCTCTCGCTCCACCCCCCCACCTTTTTTTCTCATTCTCTCTCGCTTCCTGTGTCCCCCCTGCACAGCTTTACCACGCGCTGAGGTTTTATCTAGACCAGCACGTGACGAGCACCTACAAGGTGGCTGAGTTGGTAAAGCGCTTGCAGAGACACCAGGACCTCGACACTTACGAGCTTGAGGAGTATCTGATAGACCAAGAGCTTGGGGATGACGATGATGATGATGACTAGGCTTCATCCACTAGAGACCAAGTTTTGTAAAGTGTCTAGATATTGTACGTTCTAGGCTTCATCCACTAGAGACCAGGTTTTGTAAAGTGTCTAGATATTGTACGTTCTAGGCTTCATCCACTAGAGACCAGGTTTTGTAAAGTGTCTAGATATTGTACGTTCTAGGCTTCATCCACTAGAGACCAGGTTTTGTAAAGTGTCTAAACATTGTACAGTGTAAGCCATACGTTTCGTCCACTGAGACCAGTTTTTGTAAAGACACTGTACGTTCGTCCTTTTCGCATAGGTCGTCAGAGTGTGTGTTTGCATGAGTTTAAGTTTTTGATGCTTTTTTTCCTTCAGATTTAACAGTTACAATTTATCTCGAACTATAAAAAAATGTATAGGCAAAGGTTGAGATTGTGGACAAGTACTTCCACACGTTATAAATCAGCACATTGGTTATAGTATGAATGATTTTGTTATCATTGTTGTTTGAAGTAAAAATAACGTTGTATTAAAATCATTGTTTGAAACGAAAACAAAATTGTTTTTGTTTTGTTTTGGCTATAATATTTCCTACAAGCCATTTCTTGTTTGCGGAATGAACACAAGAGGGAAAAAAAACGAAAAAAAAAAAAAAAAATCACGAGAGAGAAAATGAGGCATTCAGACAAATACAAACATACAGTGGATAGACAGACCGGAGGAAAATCCCAGACAAATAAAAAGGTAGGGGGAGACAATTAAGGAGTAAGAGTCACGTAAAAGGAAAAAAAAGATAGATGTAGAGTTATAAACTGACCGGAGAGGGCGGTATGAGGTGGGGGAGGACAGGATGAGGGAAAGTTATAAACTGACCGGAGAGGGCGGTATGAGGTGGGGGAGGACAGGATGAGGCAAAGTTATAAACTGACCGGAGAGGGCGGTATGAGTGGGGGAGGACAGGATGAGGCAAAGTTATAAACTGACCGACCAAAGAGATTCGGACAGGGGGGTGTGAGGTGGGGGAGGACAGGATGAGGCAAAGTTATAAACTGACCGGAGAGGGGGGTATGAGGTGGGGGAGGACAGGATGAGGGAAAGTTATAAACTAACTGGAGAGGGCGGTATGAGGTGGGGGAGGACAGGATGAGGGAAAGTTATAAACTGACCGGAGAGGGCGGTATGAGGTGGGGGAGGACAGGGTGACGGAAAGTTATGAACTGACCGACCAAAGAGATTCGGACAGGGGGGTGTGAGGTGGGGGAGGACAGGATGAGGGAAAGTTATAAACTGACCGGAGAGGGCGGTATGAGGTGGGGGAGGACAGGATGAGGCAAAGTTATAAACTGACCGGAAGAGATTCGGACAGGGGGGTATGAGGTGGGGGAGGACAGGATGAGGGAAAGTTATAAACTAACTGGAGAGGGGGGTATGAGGTGGGGGAGGACAGGATGAGGGAAAGTTATAAACTGACCGGAGAGGGGGGTATGAGGTGGGGGAGGACAGGATGAGGGAAAGTTGTAAACTGACCGACCAAAGAGATTCGGACAGGGCGATTGGGGGGTGGGGGGTGGGTGGGGGGGGAGGGTGGGAGCACAGGATGAGAGAAAGTTATAAACTGACCGACCAAAGAGATTCGGACAGGGGGGTGTGAGGTGGGGGAGGACAGGATGAGGGAAAGTTATAAACTGACCGACCAAAGAGATTCGGACAGGGGGGTGTGAGGTGGGGGAGGACAGGATGAGGCAAAGTTATAAACTGACCGGAGAGGGCGGTATGAGGTGGGGGAGGACAGGATGAGGGAAAGTTATAAACTGACCGGAGAGGGGGGTATGAGGTGGGGGAGGACAGGATGAGGGAAAGTTATAAACTGACCGGAGAGGGGGGTATGAGGTGGGGGAGGACAGGATGAGGGAAAGTTATAAACTGACCGGAGAGGGCGGTATGAGGTGGGGGAGGACAGGGTGACGGAAAGTTATAAACTGACCGGAGAGGGCGGTATGAGGTGGGGGAGGACAGGATGAGGGAAAGTTATAAACTGACCGACCAAAGAGATTCGGACAGGGGGGTGTGAGGTGGGGGAGGACAGGATGAGGGAAAGTTATAAACTGACCGACCAAAGAGATTCGGACAGGGGGGTGTGAGGTGGGGGAGGACAGGATGAGGGAAAGTTATAAACTGACCGGAGAGGGGGGTATGAGGTGGGGGAGGACAGGATGAGGGAAAGTTATAAACTGACCGGAGAGGGCGGTATGAGGTGGGGGAGGACAGGATGAGGGAAAGTTATAAACTGACCGGAGAGGGGGGTATGAGGTGGGGGAGGACAGGATGAGGGAAAGTTATAAACTGACCGACCAAAGAGGTTCGGACAGGGGGTTGGGGAGGACAGGATAAGAGAGAGGTATTAAAAACCTTCTTCTGCCACTTCCCTCCACGGGTATACAGCAGGAAATGTTTGTGATTTTGTTAATCTCAAAGGTTTTTTTTTCAGCATCTCTAGCGCTTCTACAATAAAGGGAAAGGAAATCTACAATCAACCAAGGATCTGGATGTGTAATCTAACACAGTATTTTCATTTTCTTAAAAAATCTAATTTATGGAGTCTGAGACAAAACTAGAATGCCAGGAAACACGATCAAATTTAGTCTCATTATTTCTCATCAATGGCCTGTTTGGACTACTGAGAAATTTGTTCTTTCATTGATTTTTTTCCCAAAGCACATCCGTTTCCAGAGGGGTGAAGGTTGAGGAAGCATGGATTGAGATATGATAAATAGAGATTGTTATGATAAATAGAGATTGTTATGATAAATAGAGATTGTTATAACAATACAAAAGAGCACAGATTGTTTCAAGGTAATATGAAGATTTTTGTTTTTATTTTGAAGATTTATTGCATCATCACTTGTGAAGCTTCGACATTGCGCTAAAGGAATGGTGTTGTTCCAAAACGATCTAAACAATTTTACAATGACATGAATAAACAAAATGTTCCTCTTCTCTTCAATACATTCCGTGCAATGCTTAGAAACAATGCTTGGAAACAATGCTTGGAAACAATGCTTGGAAACAAATCAACATAAACTTCAAGGTACTTCATATAAATATAGTTTCAGCTTTCAAGGGAGAATTTATATCGAATATATGACAAAAATATGAGCATGCATACGAAGTGAGACAAAAACATGTCCATATCATATTTAAATTTACATGTATATCAAAATACTACCATTATGTTCATGAAAACATGTTTTAAAGTTTCAACCTTATTATATTTCTTGGAAAACTAGATTGTGTTTTTTGGAAAACAAGTTCATTTTCAAAAGTATAGGAAGCCAAAAGATTTGTAACCTCACTTCAAACAAAGGTCCAAAGGTTTTTTTTATTTCAATATGATTCCAGAGTTCTGAGTTCAAATCCCCCAAAGTAAAGAAATATACATATTTTATTGCATATTAGCAATTGAAAATGGCACGGTTGATTTCATACAGGGCTTTTGAAACACGAACCTAATTACTTGTTTTCAAATAAAATATAAAAACACAAATTTTAAAATTTAAGGAAAGAGAAGTAAAGATGCAGTCGAATAGTAGTGGGCAGTTTTTAAATTTTAAGAGCCTTTGTAGAATAGAAAACAAAAGGAGGAATAAACATTCAACAGAGAGAAGTCTCAATTTTCATAACGAAGCAAACGAAAATCAGCATAAAAAAATTTGATTTTTTATAAGTGTTTAAAAGCAACATTAAAATTAGCAAAATAATTCGAACGATAGTAATACATAATTATTTCTACCCAACAGTGTAAGCAAGACTGTTTATTTTCTAGGAAATTGAAAATGATTTGTTATAGTAACAGTATCGTACACCATTCTTATTATAACTTTTAGTTACATTTATTTTCATAAAATATAATCAAAAGTTTTGTTCGCATCTCGCGGGGATCTTGACAGCTAATCATGAGTGGAGGCCGACATAGCTCATCCACTAAGATAAGCATTGATATTGAAAATGATGATATTTTACAAGTTGAACATTCAGATATTTGCACCAGACATATTTACATAAGTTACAATAAATGTCACATTGTGTTTAATCTCTTTAAGGTTCTGGGAAAAGAAAACAACACAAAACAAACAGTCACGATACTTCCATAAGTTAATTAGCTTGAAGCGAATGCAGTGGTTTCTGGTCAATATCCGAAAAGTCCCTATATCTGACGGCTGGAGCTGTCATACTTGTAGTTTCCGTTACATAATTATGACCAGCTAGCGTCCATGCAGGAAGAACAAGCTCTGCTCCATAAAGTTACCTCTTCGATGAGAACATAATTTCAGAGCCAGGCTAGGTTGGTATGGGTACACTTTGGAGTTTGAGCCACAAGTGTTACTGCTTGAAGCACTAACGTTACACTGGCCGGCGGGAAGCCAGGCTGGACTGTGTGCATGTTGTCCATCAGGCCGTCTACGAGCCTCACACACGAGCACACAATCACTCAGACAAAATCAATAAAAACTGTAAATGCTGCCATCTACACCAACAATCAGCGGACACCTCTCGGTATACTCTTGAAGACAGACGGTTTGATGATCAAGAGATGTTCAGAAAAATCAAGAGAGCTCTTCGACAAATGAACATTAATATAACTGTGCCCCACTCACGTGTAGAGACTATTTCCTGGACTTGTCCCGAGGTTCCTTCAAACCTTGATAATCAAACAATCATTGTCCAAGATCAAGAGATGGTTAGAGTAATCAAAACATCTCGCATAGAAAGGAACTTTCATAATCATGATTGTGATATTCAAACAATCATTGTCCAAGATCAAGAGATGTTTAGAGTAATCAAAACATCTCGCATAGAAAGGAACTTTCATAATCATGATTGTGATATTCAAACAATCATTGTCCAAGATCAAGAGATGTTTAGATTAATCAAAACATCTCGCATAGAAAGGAACTTTTATATGATTGTGATATAATCAAACAATCATTATCCAAGATCAAGAGATGTTTAGATTAATCAAAACATCTCGCATAGAAAGGAACTTTTATATGATTGTGATATAATCAAACAATCATTATCCAAGATCAAGAGATGTTTAGAGTAATCAAAACATCTCGCATAGAAAGGAACTTTCATAATCATGATTGTGGTATTCAAACAATCATTGTCCAAGATCAAGAGATGTTTAGATTAATCAAAACATCTCGCATAGAAAGGAACTTTTATATGATTGTGATATAATCAAACAATCATTATCCAAGATCAAGAGATGTTTAGATTAATCAAAACATCTCGCATAGAAAGGAACTTTTATATGATTGTGATATAATCAAACAATCATTATCCAAGATCAAGAGATGTTTAGATTAATCAAAACATCTCGCATAGAAAGGAACTTTCATAATCATGATTGTGATATTCAAACAATCATTGTCCAAGATCAAGAGATGTTTAGATTAATCAAAACATCTCGCATAGAAAGGAACTTTTATATGATTGTGATATAATCAAACAATCATTATCAAAGATCAAGAGATGTTTAGAATAATCAAGAGAGCTCTCATAGAAAGGAACTTTCATATGGCCGTGATATTCAAACGATCACTATCCAAGATCAAGAGATGTTTAGAATAATGAATTGGCATCTTAGACTGTAATCATCCAAGATGGACGATCTGTGCAGCTACAGTCATGGCAGGTATGGCTCACTGCTGAGCATAACTTGATTCATTCTTTGCTCACGCAGCCGATCCACACCCTTCATGACCCGTACAACGTAATGTCCTTACGGCACTCTCAGTGAACTGTTGTCCTCTTCGTGTGTCCAACGTAATGTCCTTACGGCACTGTCAGTGAACTGTTGTCCTCTTCGTGTGTCCAATACGGCCTGATACGATGAACTGCTACAAAAGTTCTTAGCTTCTCAAGCAACCAGTTCTTCCCTTTCACAGTCCAAACCAAAGAAAGCACTCCACACATCGGAAAAACACAAACGATGAGATTATTCTTCTTGCTGTATGTTTGAGGTGCTAAGTGGAATAACTCTGGAAAATTCTTCGCGAAGCTTTGAGTCCAAGAGGAGATTACTTTTATCACAGCCGAGTTAGGCGTTCTATAAGTAGATTATGAACACGCTTTGACCTTGACCCTTCACTGCAGACCTTCATCTTGGTCCCGCTCCACAATGACCCTGATTCGCATCGCGCCAGATCTGAGGATAAAAAAGAGAAAAATAAACACTAAAAGCTTTTTTTTTTTTTTTCGTTGTTGTTTTTCATTGCTTTCCTCCGATTGGGCAATTTGGAAGATTGCAAAATACACCAAGAGGTGTTAAAAATGAAACAAAGGGTGAAACTTTCGAGGGAAGCTGAGAACTTTGGAAATTAATTTTGACGCATAGAGCTTGATGAAAAAATCTCACACTTTGTCCTTGAGGGTCTGATCTCGGACACTTAAAGTCGAAACTTTGCGACACACGTCTGACTTATTAAAAGAAGATGAGTATAGGTTACGTCATTTGGTTCTCCCACCTGCCCACCACCAGGAACTGCAAGCACTAACCTAGTACTTCTGATCTCGGACACTTAAAGTCAAAACTTAGCATTACACGTCTGAAATGTTTAAAGAAGATGAGTGTAGGTTACGTCTCTTGGTTCTCCCGCTTGCCCACAGCCAGGAACTGCAAGCACTAACCTAGTAATTCTGATCTCGGACACTTAAAGTCAAAACTTAGCATTACACGTCTGAAATGTTTAAAGAAGATGAGTGTAGGTTACGTCCCTTGGTTCTCCCGTCTGCCCACCACTAGGAACTTAAGGTACTTACCTCTGGAGGAAGATCCAGACCACGGCGGACAGGAGCTCCTTGAGGACAACACTGACCAAGAAGATGGTGACCAGTCTCGCCGTGAGGAAGATGATGTTCCGGACACTCTCCAGGACAGCCTCGATGTGGACAGCCGAGGTTGGGCTCTGCTGGTCATCGCTCCTGGGAGTGGCGAGATGGGGGGAGGGGAGGGGAGGAGACCATGACAAATGATTGTGTCGGCATTGTGATGGTCGTCATGAAAGAATTTATTAACGATGATGGGAATAAATTAATATGACGATGGTGCGTGATGGTAATAAAATGATGGTGATGATGACAACCATATTGGTAATACGATGAGGTTAAAACGATCAAGATGATGCTGATGACCACATTATGACGATAATTATAAGGAAAACGTTGAAAACAAGACTGATAAGCTCCATACGGTTTATAGAATGATGCATAGGAAATGGTGATGGTAATGGTGATGCCTAGATGCTGTCCTAACACAAGAGAACAGGAGTGGAAACTTTTGAACCACTTCTTACAGGCATGAGCTACAAAGATCAATAAAACATAAGATCAGCAAACACCAGTTTTCTATAAATTTCGAATATCTGATAAAGTCCCTTCCAAAATCTCTTTTATGATCAGACAGAAGAAGAAACGGTTGTGTATAACAATTAGAGACACGGAATTATTGTAATCTAGGGTCCTTGGAAAAAGTGAAGGTTATGAAAAATGATTTCTCTTAATTGATAAATAATAATTGTTGATCTGCGATTATCCAACCATGACGTACCTGACATAGAGCCTGGGCACCACAGGGTAGAACTTGCAGGCATGGACCAGAGTGGCCATCTTGTGCCAAGCGTCCGCCTCCATGTCCACTCCCTGGTCCGGAATGTTGTCACAGTTGGTCTCCAGGTCAATCTCTGTCAGGTGCTGGCAGTAAACTTGTGTGCTCAGTTTCTGGTTTCCAGGTGAGGGAAAGGGACAAAAAAGATACAGTAAGGAGAAGCAGCCTCGTGAAAAAGTAGAACAACTCGCCACTGAAAAGATCAATGAAGGGGAGCTTTGCTCTAATCTAGGATCTTTATGTCTTTACTATAGACTTAGAGCAATTCAGCTCGGAAGGAGACTAAAAGTTCCTCACAATAGGTGGGTGGGTTATTTCAAGGAGGTTTCATTAGGTTTCAATGCATGTAGAAAACTTTGTTTAAAGCAAGTTTCTGTTTTAAATTCAGGAAAACAACACAACACACCGTTCTGACCTACTCGACGGTGATAAACTGTAAATACAGTAAGATTGTGACTTTTTTTTCCGATCAACCACAGATCTGGCTTAGAGAAAAGCTTTGTCATCTATGAACATAAACAATCGTCACACACTGATCTGACGTAAGGTTACAAATTCATTTTTTTTTTATTTGAGCCATAGCAAGGTGTTTCATAAGTTTTGTTAATTCTTTTTATTTTACACTGCGGTCATTTTTTGTCTTGGATTCAATAACATGTGAGGAACATACAAATTTTTATGTTTTATTAATCAGAAGTATGATGACCATGGTTACCACACTGACTTCTATATTTAGTTGTCAATGCCATTTTTCGTCCACAGCAGACCCTAAACTAACCAGCCATTAGTGATGCACACATCAAGCAAACACACAAACAAACAAAGGAACCAACTTGTAGGCCTAGGAGCTGTTCCCTGTAGGCTGCCAGAACTGTCTGATGCCTGGACAGATGACCGCTGACCGATGCCTGAAACGCTGGGAAGTGGAGTGTGTTGATGTGGGCAGCGTGTCCACTTAGGCGGGCATTGGTCAACGATGTCTGGAGGTCAACGTACTGTTCCTGGATGGTAGAAAGATCAGGAGACAATTTAAACATACATTTGCCTAGATTTATATTACTCATTACAACCCTATCGCTTGGGTTATAACCCCAAGGTCCAACCGTGCCCTTTGTCTTACAGCCATTCTTGAGCTAAAGCATTATGGTATAGCTCCGCCCACTTGACTTACAGCCCTATGGTATAGCCCCGCCCCCTTGACCTAAAACACTATGGTATAGCCCCGCCCCCTTGACCTACAACACTATGGTATAGCTCCACCCACTTGACCTACAACACTATGGTATAGCTCCACCCCCTTGACCTACAACACTATAGCCCAAGCCACTTGAGTTACAGCACAATGGTAAAGTAAAGCCCCCTTTGACTAACAGTGCTATGGTATAGCTCCAACCCCTTGACTTACAGCACTATGATATAGGCCCGCCCTCTCCAGCTCTTGCACCGTGAAATACTGGTTGCTGAGTTGCAGCACACAAACCATGACGACACAGGTTGCTATAGCACCAGAAATCTTCGGGAAGAAAGTTGTGGAGATTGTCTGGAGCAAGGAGGAATAGACGGAGTTAGGTTAAACTGTCAATCATGATGAATGGGTAACAATTCTTAACAACAATAACATTTTTTTCCAACTGTATCGATAAGTTTGAACAGTTTGATAATGATAAATTGTCAAAAGTATTTTCGAGGTCACTAAAAGGTAACTCGTTATACGGTGCATGGTTTTATTTTTTTTTTTCACGCCAGTCATCCCATTATCGAAATATATTGCAGAATGTTCTGTTGGTTTCCTCTTTTTCAAAGACAGCCATAAATAAACTTACGTCGGTAAAGAATTTATTTGTGCTAAAAGCGTTACTAAGGTTAGTTTTGGAGGGGTACCTGAGTAAGGAACAGAGCCACAGACTGATAGACAGGGGATTCCCGACAACCCTGGGCTGGAGTCAGTTTCGACTCTCTGGACGCGAAGACGTCATCATTTCCCATCTCCGCCTCTGGAAATGTATCAGTTTTATAGACTTAAGGAAAAATGGGCAAACAAGACTACCTGGTTATCTTTTGGTGTTACTCTTTTAAAAATAAAATATTGCCGGGAAATACTATCGTTTGTTTTGCACGGTAATCTTTTACGATTTGAAGGGTCACATTTAAAAAAACGTATATATGACGCTAATCCCGTTAGGGGTGCAAAGCACAACAACACAACAACATTCTATACTATCCCATAAATATACTGTTATAAATGTGTGCTCAAGAAAGCTTATGTCTTAGAATCGTGCGAATCTTTTTCATTAATGTCCAACAAGTAATCAATTACTTATGTTTTCATTTCTCGGCAGAAGAACCACTGATATAGCCTACCCTTATTCTCCCGGAAGTACTCCGGAAAACCGTAGACGCAGAGCTTGGCGGTAGTCCAGGCCCTGCACATCCGGTGCCCCAGGAGAACTAGGTCACAGCAAGCCAGCAGGACCAGGAACACAAAGAAAGCAGCAGACGTGGTGGACTGGGCTGTGGATGCTCTCTCCATCGTCTCATGATCGATCGACTGGAGAACAGGGAGGCTGGGTTTTAGTTTGGCATAAAGAATTTGTGGCTGGTTGTAATTATTTTACCTCTTTTGGTTTTGTTCAGGTTGGGGATTCTGGGCTGTGAAAGAGGCTGAGTGATATCTGATGAGAGTCGATGATGGGGGGAACATGTTGGAAGGGGAAAACCGAGGCGGTGGAGAGAGATGACCGAGAGAGAGAGAGGGGAGAGAGAGAGAGAGAGAGAGAGAGAGAGAGAGAGAGAGAGAGAGAGACAGACAGACAGACACACAGACAGACAGACACACAGATAGACAGACAGACAGACAGACAGACACAGAGAGAGACAGAGAGAGACAGAGAGAGAGAGAGTCAGGGAGAGAGAAAGATAGAGAGAGAGAGTGAAGCGGAAATAAACTAGAAAGATATAGAGAAACAAAAAAAGGAATGATTCTCCAGGGCAGATGTCATACTGAGATGGAACTTATTGGAATTTGATTACTAAATCAATCAATCAATCAATCAATCAACCAACCAACCAACCAATCAATCAATCAATCTATCGATGTGTTTATCAATCAACCCATATGTTAATTTCTCGATAAATTAATCCCAAATTCCAGTGTGTCACACTCACGATGAACGAGGCAGCCCCGCCTATGCCCATCTCTTCCACCGGAAAGAACCAATTGTTGTGCATCTGGATGCTTCTGATTGGCTGAAGATCAGGAAGTTCCGCACCAGCGTCTCTTTTCACTGGCTGTCTCTGAGGGGGCGGGGCCGGGATGTCGTCCAGCCGAGGGAGGGCGGGCAGCGAGAAGGTCAGATCTGGACAAAGGTCAGTGTGTTAGTTCTTGAATCGTCCGAGGTATCTAGACCAACACGCCTAGAAATTTTAACTATAACTTGTGAAAATTTTGACCTTATGTGAATGAACACAAGTGGTCCAAAATCATAGTTTGATAATATCTGACCAAACTGAAACTTGGTCGAAAGGGAAAGAAATCTTGCCATATTCCATAAGTATCATTATCATTCTTCTTATCTATCCGTAATACAGTACTTCTTCTATACAGTATATGTGCACAAAAACAGGCTTTACTAAAAAAGGAAACTAACGAGAATTGAACATTTTGTCTACAGAACTGTTTCTGGGGGGTATCCGGTTTTCGTGACATTGCCGACATAGCTATCAAGCTACAGATATTGAATACCGTCTCAAACCCAGACCTCAGTTTTTCCATATAACCAGTGTTCGGGGATGGTTCAGCTATCCTACACGTTACTCATCTGTCCTCTTACCTATCTCCAGCTTGTCCAGCTCCGCCCGGATCCCTGTCCACTCCATGAAGCTCTTGACCGGCATCCTGTGGAGATTACGGTAGAGCTTGACCGAGCCGTACAAGTAGCGGGCGCCGTCCAGCCACACGTTGCCCTGGGCGATGTTCTGGTAGGACGCCTCGGCGTTCTGGTTTACTTGCTTCAGGACCGCTCGGGCTGCATTGGTGTAGGAATCCCTGAGAATAGGTGGTGGGAGGAGGTGGGGGATGTGGGGGGGGGGGGTTTGTAATATGAGGTTTCAGAATGAACCAGGCTGGATTGATACAGGAGGGATGGGTGCGTGAGAGACACAACCAGAAGTGTCCATCAGACGTCACAGTTGTGTTTAAGTTACATGAATTTAACAACCACAAGCAGGTAGTACCAAAGAACTGAGGTTTTACTCGTTATCTTGATATCTTGAAGAGAGAAAGCGAGAATTATCCAGACAGCCAATGGGTTGACTTGATCCTGTTTCAATGAGTGTGTTTGGTTATGAAAGATATCACGAATGAATAGAAACTTATGGAAGTTAAATCTGATCAGCTTCGCTTTCACCCAAAGGTAAACGCATTTTACTATTCAAAACAGTCGTAAAATAAATAATTATCAAGTATAAATGCATGCTTTCTGTACACCCATATGAAATAAATGAGTTCCGACAAAGGCAATGACCTCACCTGAACTTCCGGAGATCCTTTGACAGCTTCTGCCGGACATGAACTTTCTGTTTGGTCAAAAGTAGGTCAAGCCGGTGTTTTTCAAACACATCTTGAGTGGCGTTGAGCAGGGCGTCGTGTAGCTGTTCAGGGTGGGATGGGAACATCACATGACAGTTGATCGATTGAGGGATAGCTAGATTTATCGATTTTCCACGAATCTTTTTGTAACGTAATGCTCTCCATACACGAGAAAAACAACCGCGAAGTAGAAAAATCATCAATTTCAATTTATGAACTCGAGAAAAGCAAGCAAAGAAATATGAGGATGGCAAACTCAACGTCATAGTAAAAAATGAAAATACTAGGAAATGGCAAAACTCAAAATCTGGGATCTATCTACGCCCGTCTTACTGACCCGCTTCATATCCCTGGAGATTTTCTCTACGTCATGGATGCACATTTCCTGCGCTGCGTCTGCCAGAGCGTCTTGTCGAGTGATCTCCCCTTCCAGATGGCGCTGCAGGCGGAGTAACTCTATGTTGCTTGCTGCCGTGCTGACCGCCCCTGGCTGCCCGTGGCGGATGATGAACGTGACGTCACGGCTGTCAATTACGACATAAGGAAAGGATGAAGATAAAAAAAAAAGAATTACAAAACAAAACAAAACTCATATATTATTATTTAAAAAAAGAATAATTAAAAAAAAAAGAGATATAACGCCTTCAAAGTGGTGCTCGATCTGAGGTTGCTACTAACACTTCACATATTGTATTAGCTTAACTCATACTCAGTCTGTTTGTATCTTTTCAAGTTTTTATGCTCCTCTCTCCCTCTCTCTGTCCTCTCTGTCTCTTTCTTTCTCTCTTTGTCTCGCTCTATCTTTCTCTGTTTTTGCTCTCTCTCTGTCTTTGTCTCTCTGTCTCTCTGTCTGTCTGTCTGTCTGTCTCTCTCTCTCTCCCCCTCCCCCCCCCCCCCAAGGCAAAGAGCACCAAAGAGAAGGCCAGCAAAATTATGAAGAAGACAAATTTAACCTCAAAAGATATCTCCATCACTACGTAGTGACCAGTGCAAAAAACAGAAACCGTTAATATTGTCACTTAAGAAATAAAACAACCCTTCTCCAAGCTGTGCCTCTCTGCAGCGCTTACTGTGTTATGATGGTGAGGATGAGGAAGAAGGCAGTCCCGGAGATGAAGAGGCTGTAGACAAACTGGAGGACCATGTAGCACACGGCGAACAGGGCGTGGTGGACCTGGGCATATGGTGTATCAGGGATCGGGAAGTCTGGACAACAGAACGGCGTCATCATGAGAGGAGGTCAGTTTCGAGGATTGTTGGATCAGAGGAAAATTGTATTTCACATTCACATGACAATCAGTCACAATCAGGGAGGAGCGAATAATGGCTCATTTACATTTTCACAAGCCTTCCCAAAAATTTTACATACAATTTCTAGCAGAAGTATAACATTTTTGAATTATCATGTTGACTAAAACGCGAAAAAGAAAGGTTACAGCGTATTAAGTACGTCTCTCAAGACCCTCTCCTCCACCAGCTATTGAGATCTGAAAAAATCTTCTGCAACAATGTAAAAATAACATGCGATGTTGAAATCAAACAAGGAAATTTACAACCAGGGTGAGCATATTTCTATCTAATTTGCCTCTTTCGTTCAAAGTTTGGCGAAGAATGAGTGATTCAAGTTGTATCTGTAAATAGCTCTGCCATTATTTCTATGACCATAATTAATTCTTCTTTCCCTTAATTTTAGAATCAGTGTCTTGCCAGTGGTTCTCACCTGCTAGGAAACATTGCCCAATGATTGCGAGCACAATCAAGAGGAGGATCCCTCCAGCTATGATGAGGAGGGCGTACATCGGCAGAGGCAGGTTTGGGGTCTCCGAGGAGAGATTTTGAGAACCGCTGTCATCCGAGTTGGGCTCGTGCTGCCGGATAGCTTCAGCGCTCGGGTCAAATGCTGGTTTAGAGTTCACTGGAGGTCAAGACATTTAGAGAGAGAAATTCTTTAAAATGCGCTTTATCTAGTGAGTTGATAATTATAGCCTATGCACAGTCTAACTAACTGATTAACCTCGACAACACTTCAGTCTGGATTCTAAGATCTCTCCGATTGGTGCTCCAAACACAGGATCTTGACCATTCTTTTCTCTCTCTCTCTCTCTCTCTCTCTCTCTCTCTCTCTCTCTCTCTCTCTCTCTCTCTCTCTCTCTCTCTCTCTCTCTCTCTCTCTCTCTCTCTCTCTCTCTCTCTCTTCATATACGGAACAAAATCTCCATTTATATCATAAGTATAACTTAAAGGTAAATCAAAATAAAACTTTATGCACATGTTTCTTCAGTACCCTTTTGCTCAACGTTTTCATCAGAACTGAAAACACACAGGCATACAGTAAAGCAAACTGTACGGGTCAAGCCCATCCAACCTACACGCCGTCAACTCCTTAGCGATATCCTCCTCCTCCTGCCGCTCGCCTAGAGAAGTCCTCCTGAACAGCCGGAAGTTATGTTTGTGCCTGCTGTCCTTGACCTGGATCAAGACGTCCTTGTACATGCCCTCAAGATCAGAAGTCATCATTGCGAAGGTCAAGTTGAAAGTCTTGGGGCACAGGACGGCTACGTCACAGTTAAATAGCGCAGCCGACGCTCGGGCAGGGTCGGATAGCTGTATGTGGATATAACCTGTTCAATATGAGAGGGGAGAGATAGCTGTATGTGGATATAACCTGTTCAATATGAGAGGGGAGAGATAGCTGTATGTGGATATAACCTGTTCAATATGAGAGGGGAGAGATAGCTTGATGTGGATATCACCTGTTCAATATGACAGGGGAGGAATAGCTTGATGTGGATATAAGCTGTTCAATATGAGAGGGGAGGAATAGCTTGATGTGGATATAACCTGTTCAATATGAGAGGGGAGGAATATCTTGATGTGGATATAACCTGTTCAATATGAGAGGGGAGGAATAGCTTGATGTGGATATAACCTGTTCAATATTAGAGGGGAAGAATAGCTTGATGTGGATATAACCTGTTCAATACGACAGGGGAGGAATAGCTTGATGTGGATATAACCTGTTCAATATGAGAGGGGAGGAATAGCTTGATGTGGATATAACCTGTTCAATATGAGAGGGGAGGAATAGCTTGATATGGATATAAACTGTTCAATACGACAGGGGAGGAATAGCTTGATGTGGATATAACCTGTTCAATATGAGAGGGGAGGAATAGCTTGATGTGGATATAACCTGTTCAATATGACAGGGGAGGAATAGCTTGATGTGGATATAACCTGTTCAATATGAGAGGGGAGGAATAGCTTGATGTGGATATAACCTGTTCAATATTAGAGGGGAGGAATAGCTTGATGTGGATATAACCTGTTCAATATTAGAGGGGAAGAATAGCTTGATGTGGATATAACCTGTTCAATATTAGAGGGGAAGAATAGCTTGATGTGGATATAACCTGTTCAATATTAGAGGGGAGGAATAGCTTGATGTGGATATAACCTGTTCAATATGACAGGGGAGGAATAGCTTGATGTGGATATAACCTGTTCAATATGAGAGGGGAGGAATAGCTTGATGTGGATATAACCTGTTCAATATGACAGGGGAGGAATAGCTTGATGTGGATATAACCTGTTCAATATGAGAGGGGAGGAATAGCTTGATGTGGATATAACCTGTTCAATATGAGAGGGGAGGAATAGCTTGATGTGGATATAACCTGTTCAATATGAGAGGGGAGGAATAGCTTGATGTGGATATAACCTGTTCAATATGACAGGGGAGGAATAGCTTGATGTGGATATAACCTGTTCAATATGAGAGGGGAGGAATAGCTTGATGTGGATATAACCTGTTCAATATGACAGGGGAGGAATAGCTTGATGTGGATATAACCTGTTCAATATGAGAGGGGAGGAATAGCTTGATGTGGATATAACCTGTTCAATATGAGAGGGGAGGAATAGCTTGATGTGGATATAACCTGTTCAATATTAGAGGGGAGGAATAGCTTGATGTGGATATAACCTGTTCAATATTAGAGGGGAGGAATAGCTTGATGTGGATATAACCTGTTCAATATTAGAGGGGAGGAATAGCTTGATGTGGATATAACCTGTTCAATATGAGAGGGGAGGAATAGCTTGATGTGGATATAACCTGTTCAATATGAGAGGGGAGGAATAGCTTGATGTGGATATAACCTGTTCAATACGACAGGGGAGGAATAGCTTGATGTGGATATAACCTGTTCAATATGACAGGGGAGGAATAGCTTGATGTGGATATAACCTGTTCAATATGACAGGGGAGGAATAGCTTGATGTGGATATAACCTGTTCAATATGACAGGGGAGGAATAGCTTGATGTGGATATAACCTGTTCAATATGACAGGGGAGGAATAGCTTGATGTGGATATAACCTGTTCAATATGACAGGGGAGGAATAGCTTGATGTGGATATAACCTGTTCAATATGACAGGGGAGGAATAGCTTGATGTGGATATAACCTGTTCAATATGACAGGGGAGGAATAGCTTGATGTGGATATAACCTGTTCAATATGACAGGGGAGGAATAGCTTGATGTGGATATAACCTGTTCAATATGACAGGGGAGGAATAGCTTGATGTGGATATAACCTGTTCAATATGAGAGGGGAGGAATAGCTTGATGTGGATATAACCTGTTCAATATGAGAGGGGAGGAATAGCTTGATGTGGATATAACCTGTTCAATATGACAGGGGAGGAATAGCTTGATGTGGATATAACCTGTTCAATATGACAGGGGAGGAATAGCTTGATGTGGATATAACCTGTTCAATATGACAGGGGAGGAATAGCTTGATGTGGATATAACCTGTTCAATATGACAGGGGAGGAATAGCTTGATGTGGATATAACCTGTTCAATATGACAGGGGAGGAATAGCTTGATGTGGATATAACCTGTTCAATATGACAGGGGAAGAATAGCTTGATGTGGATATAACCTGTTCAATACGACAGGGGAGGAATAGCTTGATGTGGATATAACCTGTTCAATATTAGAGGGGAAGAATAGCTTGATGTGGATATAACCTGTTCAATATTAGAGGGGAGGAATAGCTTGATGTGGATATAACCTGTTCAATATGACAGGGGAGGAATAGCTTGATGTGGATATAACCTGTTCAATATGACAGGGGAAGAATAGCTTGATGTGGATATAACCTGTTCAATATGACAGGGGAGGAATAGCTTGATGTGGATATAACCTGTTCAATATGAGAGGGGAAGAATAGCTTGATGTGGATATAACCTGTTCAATATTAGAGGGGAGGAATAGCTTGATGTGGATATAACCTGTTCAATATGACAGGGGAGGAATAGCTTGATGTGGATATAACCTGTTCAATATGAGAGGGGAGGAATAGCTTGATGTGGATATAACCTGTTCAATATGAGAGGGGAGGAATAGCTTGATGTGAATATAACCTGTTCAATATGACAGGGGAGGAATATCTTTGATGTGGATATAACCTGTTCAATATGACAGGGGAGGAATAGCTTGATGTGAATATAACTGTCTGTGAAGACTTTCAGCAAAAGTCGCTTACAGTCTTGAAACTGTTCAATCATTTCAACCCGGTCTCATTCATGTCTTGTTTATGAGAAGGGAAGACAATGTTTCGTAGCTTTCGCGTAATATTTGTGAAACACCTCTCATTAGTTTAAGAATTGAAACAAGAAAGTACATCAAAAAGCCTCGTTTCCCATGCAAAATACCCTCCTTTAAGGGACTTTTAGCAGATTTAGAGATCTCACTCTTTCTTATTTTTAAATTTGAGTAACTTTTTTTTGGGTATGAATGCTTAAAGAATATTTTTTTTTTAATCTTCAACACAATTATTTAACATCTTTGTTGCCTTAAAGAACTAGCCAGTATAAACCAAATTCTTTTTACAAATTTTGTAAGCTTCGATTCCACAAACCTGGACAGCTATCGACTTCTCCCGTTACCTCAACCACCCAGTGAGAACCGTTGTGAATGACGTCACCGCGGAAAGATTCCTCGCGCAGGCGCACAGGAGAGTAGAGCCTGCGCAGGATGGCTGTTGTCCGACTGACGGTTGCCATGACGAGAGGGGCGGAACTCTTGCTCTTGATGGTAAACGGAAGTGACTTGTTGTCCGCATGCGCCTCGAGCTCAGAGCGTCGGATGTATGGGTTTTCCATGTTGGACGTGAATAACATGTCGTCCAGCTTGGGCACAGAGCATTCTTGCTGGTCTGTAGACAGTTGGTCATAACAAGTAAGAAAAGTGGGTTCTTAACACGTAAGAAAAGTGGGTACTTGATACGTAAAAAAATGGGTCCTTAACACGTAAGAAAAGTGTGTCATTAACACGTAAGAAAAGTGTGTCATTAACACTTAAGAAAAGTGGGAATTATTAATATCAAAGCTATATCATTCTGTGGTGTATTAAAAAGTTACCAACTATACATATGATCTACTTCTTCTTTTAAATCTATGCCTCTTCTCACACTATCTTATATTTACAGATGTTTTGAATCCCACGTACCTTGAGGCATCGCTGGAGTACCGTAGGGATTGGGCGGTCTCAGAAACACATAGGGCGCCTGGATGTAAGAGTTACCCAACCGAGAGCCTTTAGAACGGTAATCACCGACCTTAAAAAAGTTGCTTTGTGGATGAATATCGCCCTCCAAGAAATCTGGCGGTACGCCGAGGCTGGAGTTGATCGCGATGTTCAGTATACCGTCACTGACAGGACAGAAATAAAAACATCGTGGCTTATGAAGACCTACGAAGTGTTCCGTTAAGATTGACTGATAATGTCATGTCGTGCTTAAATCGTTCCTCAGAATAAAAGGGTAAAAGAGTCTGAGTGTAAAAATGCCCAGGAAGCTACAATGAAAAAAGCACAATAGTTCTCTAGAATAAAGTTCAAGTTTATCGATCTTGACTTATTATAGCTGAGCCTGTCAGCCTCAAGTGTGTGAGCAGAGCACACTTCAAATACTCAGAGAAATGGTAACTTTTAATGAACCCACCTGAATATAATGGCCCCATATGTCACCCAGTCCTCAACTAACCCACCTGTTTGTCATGGTGTCATATGTCACCCAGTCCTCAACTAACCAACCTTTATGTCAGGCCCCATATGTCACCCAGTCCTCAATCAACCCACCTGCTTGTCATGGCCCCATATGTCACCCAGTCCTCAACTAACCTACCTGTATTTCATGGCCCCATATGTCACCCTGTCCTCAACTAACCAACCTTTATGTCATGGCCCAATATGTCACCCAGTCCTCAATCAATCCACCTGTATTTCATGGCCCCATATGTCACCCAGTCCTCAACTAACCCACCTGTACTTCATGACCCCATATGTCACCCAGTCCTCAACTTACCATCTGTATGTCATGGCCCCATACTTCACCGAATCCTCAATCCACCCACCTGTATGTCATGGCCCCATACTTCACCGAGGCCTCAACCCACCCACCTGTATGTCATCGCCCCATACTTCACCGAATCCTCAATCCACCCACCTGTATGTCATGGCCCCATACTTCACCGAGGCCTCAACCCACCCACCTGTATGTCATCGCCCCATATTTCACCGAGTCCTCAATCCACCCACCTGTACTTCATGACCCCAGATTTCACCCAGTCCTCAACTTACCACCTGTATGTCATGGCCCCATACTTCACCGAGGCCTCAATCCACCCACCTGTATGTCATGGCCCCAGATTTCACCCAGTCCTCATCTCCGGTGATTGTGATTTTGCTGTTATGAATCACCAGGTCTTCCTCTTGGCTGGAGCGCTCTCTTCCCCTCACTCTGTTCCTCCCTCTACCTTGGCCCCGCCTCTTTCCTTTCTTCTGCTCTTCCTCTTCTTGACTCCGCCTAGTCACTCTTATGGTGTAGTCAAGATTGAGAAGATATTGTTTGGGACGTGGCTTAATATGACAAAAGAACCGGCCATCTTGGCTGCTGACCCACATAGGCTCCAAAGAGAACTTGAGAAGATTTCCCTTGGTACATCTGTCACAATGAAAGGCGTTTGAAAATTCAACAATAGTTATAACGTGTATTGCGATCACCAACCAGTAAAACATTGTTAAATCGAAAAACTTGTAAACCAAAATTTAAGGTATCGACCCTCCCACATTTCCCCTTCAAAAAAACACAGAAAAATAAAGTAAAATAAAAAAATAACATGATATAAGATAAAACAACAAAATTACCATGTCAACTTTTCAATTTCAAAATGAATCTATAAACATGTACGTATATTACGCCCCTCATATACAAGCAGATTATCCGGGAGAAATATATAAGAACACAATGGAATAAAACATGATATATTCTCTACCGTTCACAAGCTTCGCAAGACTCACTGTTGAGGTTGGCATTTGTTCATGTGGTAATCTTTGCATGTAGTTTCACACTTTTTCCTTACACAGCAATTATAGCACAGCTGTGGACAGACAATACAATGAAGTTATGTCACAGTTGTGGATAGACAAAAAAGAAAAAAAAAGTAATAGTTCTATACAGTCAGCTCACTACAGGTATCATCTCGCCCAGATCAAGATCTTTTTAAATTTCTTTGCTTAAACTCAACCCGTCCCGGCTGTTGGATATGAAGAGTGCCTGAACTCAAACGCCGAACCAAGGAAAGTCTCTGTGTCTGTCAGGCTTGGCGCTTGATCTTTCAACATCCTGGTAGCGTGACAGCCCGAGCTACAGGTAGACAGACGTAGACATACAGAGAAACAGACCTACCCAAAGTTTGGGCGAGATGCCGTTATCACGGTGTCCGTCGACCTCACAGATCGGGTTGTGGTCTTTCAGTTCGGTGCCACAGGACCGGATACACTGCTCACAGTCAAGGCTCTTCCGCTGACACCTGGGCAGGTTGCGGGGGGGGGGGAGGAGTTGTGAATACTTTATAACATAACATAGACTGTGTGACATACAGCGTTGTCAAAATAAATGGAAACGTTAAGAGGGTAAGAAAGTGTATAGGATGAAATTAAGAAAAAAAAAAGGTTTACTGTTAGGTACTTATCCGTGTATTGAAACAAGCTAAGATAGAAAAGATTAGATATGATAGTATGTTCACCAGCAAGGAACTATTCGGCATGTCAACTTATGATCAGTCTTTCTGCGTATGTACAGCTTACCTTCTGCTGGTGTCCACCCACTTGGAGCGCGCCATGAAGAAATTCTCGTCCATCTGAAAGATGTCTGTGAGACCGCCGGGCTGGGAGCACGAGAAGGAATCTGATTGGCTCTTGTGGTAACTAGTCCCGCCCACATTGCCTGCAGATGAAATTTCGCACGACCCAATGGTGCCATTCTCATACTGTTTGTATGTGATGTTCTGTGGAGAGCAAGAGAAATATAAGTTTGAAAGGCAGAATTCATCAGCAAATTACTGCACTAAAAACTGAACGCACCTCCCTCTTGTCATATCTCATGGCAATGAACTATAATGAACGCACCTCCCTCTTGTCATATCTCATGGCACAGAACTATAATGAACGCACCTCCCTCTTGTCATATCTCATGGCACAGAACTATAATGAACGCACCTCCCTCTTGTCATATCTCATGGCACAGAACTATAATGAACGCACCTCCCTCTTGTCATATCTCATGGCACAGAACTATAATGAACGCACCTCCCTCTTGTCATATCTCATGGCACAGAACTATAATGAACGCACCTCCCTCTTGTCATATCTCATGGCACAGAACTATAATGAACGCACCTCCCTCTTGTCATATCTCATGGCACAGAACTATAATGAACGCACCTCCCTCTTGTCATATCTCATGGCACAGAACTATAATGAATGGCACAGAACTCGCACCTCTCTTGTCATATCTCATGGCACAGAACTATAATGAACGCACCTCCCTCTGTCATATCTCATGGCACAGAACTATAATGAACGCATATCTCATGGCACGTCATATCTCATGGCACAGAACTATAATGAACGCACCTCTCTCTTGTCATATCTCATGGCACAGAACTATAATGAACGCACCTCTTGTCATATCTCATGGCACAGAACTATAATGAACGCACCTCCCTTGTCATATCTCATGGCACAGAACTATAATGAACGCACCTCTCTCTTGTCATATCTCATGGCACAGAACTATAATGAACGCACCTCACTCTTGTCATATCTCATGGCACAGAACTATAATGAACGCACCTCTCTCTTGTCATATCTCATGGCACAGAACTATAATGAACGCACCTCTCTTGTCATATCTCATGGCACAGAACTATAATGAACGCACCTCTCTCTTGTCATATCTCATGGCACAGAACTATAATGAACGCACCTCTCCCTTGTCATATCTCATGGCACAGAACTATAATGAACGCACCTCTCTCTTGTCATATCTCATGGCACAGAACTATAATGAACGCACCTCTCTCTTGTCATATCTCATGGCACAGAACTATAATGAACGCACCTCTCTCTTGTCATATCTCATGGCACAGAACTATAATGAACGCACCTCTCTTGTCATATCTCATGGCACAGAACTATAATGAACGCACCTCTCTCTTGTCATATCTCATGGCACAGAACTATAATGAACGCACCTCTCTCTTGTCATATCTCATGGCACAGAACTAGAAAGACCTAAGTCAACTGAACGCAACTCTCTCTTGTCATATCTCATGGCACAGAACTATAATGAACGCACCTCTCTCTTGTCATATCTCATGGCACAGAACTAGAAAGACCTAAGTCGACTGAACGCACCTCTCTCTTGTCATATCTCATGGCACAGAACTATAATGAACGCACCTCTCTCTTGTCATATCTCATGGCACAGAACTATAATGAACGCACCTCTCTCTTGTCATATCTCATGGCACAGAACTATAATGAACGCACCTCTCTCTTGTCATATCTCATGGCACAGAACTAGAAAGACCTAAGTCGACTGAACGCACCTCTCTCTTGTCATATCTCATGGCACAGAACTATAATGAACGCACCTCTCTCTTGTCATATCTCATGGCACAGAACTATAATGAACGCACCTCTCTCTTGTCATATCTCATGGCACAGAACTATAATGAACGCACCTCTCCCTTGTCATATCTCATGGCACAGAACTATAATGAACGCACCTCTCCCTTGTCATATCTCATGGCACAGAACTAGAAAGACCTAAGTCGACTGAACGCACCTCTCTCTTGTCATATCTCATGGCACAGAACTAGAAAGACCTGAACGCACAGAACTGAACGCACCTCTCTCTTGTCATATCTCATGGCACAGAACTAGAAAGACCTAAGTCAACTGAACGCAACTCTCTCTTGTCATATCTCATGGCACAGAACTACAAAGACCGAAGCCAACTGAACCCACCTCTCTCTTGTCATATCTCATGGCACAGAACTAGAAAGACTCTTGTGATATCTCATGGCACAGAACTAGAAAGACCTAAGTCGACTGAACGCACCTCTCTCTTGTCATATCTCATGGCACAGAACTATAATGAACGCACCTCTCTCTTGTCATATCTCATGGCACAGAACTATAATGAACGCACCTCTCTCTTGTCATATCTCAAGGTGTAGTAATCTGGCAGCGGGTAAGGGCAGAGACGCTGAACGCTGTAGGAGTTCAGGATATTGGGAGCGACCACGTCCGGGTCAGAGTTCAGAGGTCGAGTATCGTTGACGGGGACAAACTGCTGGGCAGCATCGATAAATCTGACGATCAGGTGCAAGTAGATGCCGGTGCCTGGGAAGGGGCGGAGACCAGAATAGAAGAGTTTAATCTCAATACAGCGACCAGTGTTTGATAGAAACAACAGAGAGTAGGTGACTTATAGGAATAAGATTCAGTTTTCTCTCGAAGTGGAGTAAGCTTGAAGCAATGTGATCTTAATATTGGTTAAGGAAATTTGCTTAGAAAACCAACACGAGTCTCAAACACTAATGAACTTATCCTTGTTACAGGATCGACCCCAAATCAAAATCAGCTCGTCTTGCCGGACGAAGCCCTGAATGAGGCCTCACCTCTCTGCAGCCTGTAGTTGCTGAAGCCGACATACTTGGCGAGAAGCTTATCTAGCCTGGTCACGCTGTCTGTCACGTGACCTCGCTCCTCCAGAATGAGGTTGTCTGACGTGACCGGCCGTTGCAGCACTGTCACGTCTGGTTGCACGGGAAGAAAAAGAGCGTCTACAGATTAGATTTTAGATTATTAGTCTGAACGCAAATATAATTTACCATTACTCTCCCTTTTTACCCCATGAACTTCCTTTGCAAAGATATAAGTAAAGCATCTCATAAAATTGTCTGCTTTCAAGAAATTTTCAGGAGTTTTACTATACTGGAGTATTCCCATAATTTCAATAAATTGTCTGTAGCACATATCTCAGAGAGCTATATTTCTTGGAAAGAAAAAGCTGTTTCCTGGAAATGTTCAAGACTCACTGAGACATTCCCTGTCGTGGTGTGTAGAGCACTGCCTGGACTCGAACTCGCTCTGCCCACATTTAGGGCGACATACTGATTGGGAAACAAAAACACACAAAGAGTTTATGAGTGATGAGCCTGTTTAAGCTTCCGGGAAATACAGGTTTCTTTTATTTTAATAAACAAAAAACAGAAGTAAACTTTTATCTCCGATTGATATTAATTTAATACATAATGAATTTTGAAAATCTTATAGAAGCTCTGGAATAAATAATAAAAACAAAATTCCTACAATTAAAGGAATATAATGATAGCATGTAAATGTAAAGTATATGCATTTTTGTTCGAAATTTTAAGAACTATGGAAATAAAATTCACATTGCCATTATATAGAGAACGACAATTAAGTTTGAGTGCAGTGAGAGTGACGTCCCTTACCTCGACATATGGCATTCTCTGTTCTTGTACACGGCTGAGCCATGAAGTATCCTGGACGACATGTCTGTGTACAGGCTGCATCGTGCAAAAAAGAAAGAAAAGGGCATCGATTTTATTATATACTGCATTGCTTGTAAGAGGCAATCTTTTCCAAATGGAATAATCTTACGGCAGGAGGTTATGAAAGATTTAAGAAACATACATAAGACAAGAGATTTGAGCCATTAGCAGTGTGGCAACAGCATGTATGTGTGTGTGAATTGAATTGGTTGGGGGTGGGGTGGGGGAAGAAGGAAAGATAAAGAGAGAGACAGAGACAGAAAGAGTAAGAGCGAGATATAGAATAATGAGAATGGTGGAAGGAAATGGTAAATGAGACAAAGACAGACATGCAGACAGGACATAATCTCCACCTGTACAAGATTGTTTACCATCTCTAGGAAGTCACTAATATCTTAGTCAATAACATAAGTCAGTATCTGAGAAGACAAGGAACACGGAAACGGCCGAGTATTACCTTTACAGATCTTCTGAACATCCTTAGCGCAGGGCTGAACCTCGTAATGTTTCTCTGGACACGGCCGGCCGCATTCTGCAGAGGTCCGAGACAAAGCGGTCAGTTGATTATAATATTTCGACCATAATATAACTACTCTCAGTATGGTCAGTGGTTAGCACACTCGACCCCGGATCTGTGGCTCAATGAATCGCAGGTTCTAGTCCCAAAATGCACATAATTATTGAGTCAAAGATGAACACGTCATTCCGAGTCCCAAGAAAACTCAAAATAATTCTCTAAGATTGTGTTGTGGCCGAAAGGACTGAGCCAAAAATGGTAACATGGTGTGAAATCATGCAATTACTTATATGACCATTAATTTTGTTTACGCAGATATGATGTTACACTATCCTCCACCAAACTATGAAGTGTCTCCTGTTTGTAGAGTATACCCTGCTACCCCCTCCCAAAACCAAGCTCTGCAGTGTCTCCTGTTGCTAGAGTATACCCTGCTACCCCCTCCCAAAACCAAGCTCTGCAGTGTCTCCTGTTGCTAGAGTATACATGCTACCCCCTCCCAAAACCAAGCTCTGCAGTGTCTCCTGTTGCTAGAGTATACCCTGCTACCCCCTCCCACAACCAAGCTCTGCCGTGTTTCTCATTGCCTAGTTGCCATAGTAATTCCCCCCCCACACACACACAGACCAACCTCTGCAGTGTTTCCTGTTGCCATAGTAATTCCCCCCCCCACACACACACAGACCAACCTCTGCAGTGTTTCCCGTTGCCATAGTAATCCCCCCACACACACACAGACCAACCTCTGCAGTGTTTCCTGTTGCCATAGTAATTCCCCCCCCACACACACACAGACCAACCTCTGCAGTGTTTCCCGTGGCCATAGTTATCCCCCCCCCCTCAAACACACAGACCAACCTCTGCAGTGTTTCCCGTGGCCATAGTTATCCCCCCCCCCTCAAACACACAGACCAACCTCTGCAGTGTTTCTCGTTGCCATAGTAATTCCCCCTCCCCCCCCACACACACACCACACACAAACGGACCTCTGCAGTGTTTCCCGTTGCCATAGTAATTCCCCCACCCACACACAGTCCAACCAACCTCTGCAGCGTTTCCTGTTGCCATAGTAATTCCCCCCCCCACAAACACACAGACCAACCTCTGCAGTGTTTCTCGTTGCCATAGTAATTCCCCCCCCCCCCCCTCAAACACACAGACCAAACTTTGCAGTGTTTCCAATTTGCCAAAGTAATCTTCCCCCGTCAAACACACAGACCAACCTCTGCAGTGTTTCCCGTGGCCATAGTTATCCCCCCCGTCAAACACACAGACCAACCTCTGCAGTGTTTCCCGTTGCCATAGTAATCTTCCCCCCGTCAAACACACAAACCAACCTCTGCAGTGTTTCCCGTTGCCAAAGTAATCTTCCCCCCGTCAAACACACAGACCAACCTCTGCAGTGTTTCCCGTTGCCAAAGTAATCTTCCCCCCGTCAAACACACAGACCAACCTCTGCAGTGTTTCGTTGCCATAGTAATCTTCCCCCCGTGAAACACACAGACCAACCTCTGCAGTGTTTCGTTGCCATAGCAATTCCCCCCCCTCCCCCACAGAGCAACCAACCTCTGCCGTGTTTACCGTTGACATATTAATTTCCCCCCTCCCCCACAGACCAACCAACCTCTGCAGCGTTTCCCGTTGCCATAGTAATTCTCCCCCCCTCAAACACACAGACCAAACTTTGCAGTGTTTCCCATTGCCAAAGTAATCTTTCCCCCCGTCAAACACACAGACCAACCTCTGCAGCGTTTCCCGTTTCCATACTAATTCCCCCCTCCCCCACAGACAAACCAACCTCTGCAGTGTTTCCCGTTACCATAGCAATTCCCCCCCATCCCCCACAGACCAACCAACCTCTGCACTGTTTCCCGTTGCCATACTAATTTATCCCCCCCCCCTCCGCCACAGACCAACCAACCTCTGCAGTGTTTACCGTTGCCATAGTAATTTCCCCTCCCTCCCCCACAGATCAATCAACCGCTGCAGTGTTTAACGCTGCCATAGTAATCCCCCCCCCCACACACACACAGACGAACCTCTGCAGTTTTTCCCGTTGCCATAGTAATCCTCGCCACAGATACAGTTGTAGGATCCCCTCCTGTTGTGGCAGCCGGCGGCGGGATCGCACCTCACCTTGTGCTCCCTGCACTCGTTCACGTCTGGCAGGTCAGACGGAGGTGTGGGATGGGAACAAAACAAAAAAAGAGAAACGGTTGACTTGACTTGTAATGATGAAGAGGAAGATAGCAACAAAGCAATATTCGCACAAAGAAAACACAGACGCGTACACATACTGTGAAAAAGAGAGAGAGAAAGAGAGAGAGAGAGAGAGAGAGAGAGAAAGAGAGAGAGAGAGAGAGAGAGAGAGAGAGAGAGAGAGAGAGAGAGAGAGAGAGAGATTTGCTTAAGGAGATTTTTTTTCAGTTTGGACTGTTGTCCATTTAGTGACAGCATTACCAGATAAATTTGATCAACACAGCATGGCGTATAAAATAGAGACAATCTCTCTCTCTCTCTCTCTCTCTCTCTCTCTCTCTCTCTCTCTCTCTCTCTCTCTCTCTCTCTCTCTCTCTGTATATATATATATATATATATATATATATATATATATGTATATATGTATTATGTATTATTGAATTCAACTTTGACCGGTGCCTGTAACTCACTATGGCTTCACCCCAAGGAACTCAATATGGTGTACCCAAAGTAAGCTAAATCTTGCTGGTTTGAAATCATTTCATGAGACAAGCTATTTCTTCTTACCTACGCATCGAGTTTCGTCCAGCTCCTTGTAACCTTTGAGACATGCGCAGAGACCAGTCGCCTCGTCACATGCGTGCTCACATGACTGGTTTGCGCATGCGTCCCGTTTTGTATTGAGATCAATTAGAGGTTTTTCCACGTCTGATAGTTGTCAACACAACAGAAAGAAGTTTAAATGAAAATATTTTATATCACTGAAATAATGACAAGAAGACTTTATTAGTAAAGAACACGTATAACTAATGCAATGCTAGCAATATTTTCTTCTTTTCAAATTAAGATTTCGCTGCCCATGGACAGATAACAGTCGTAGATTCGTTTAAAGATATCTTACAATGTCATAATTAGCAGTATCGCATAATGTCAAGTCTCACCAAACATCCTGAGTCTGAAGTCTGTAACGTCGTAGATACGTTTGAAGATATCTTACAATGTCATAACAAACAGTATCGCATAATGTCAAGTCTCACTAAACATCCTGAGTCTGGAGTCTCTAACGTCGTAGATACGTTTGAAGATATCTTATAATGTCATAACAAACAGTATCGCATAATGTCAAGCCTCACCAAACATCCTGAGTCTTACAATGTCATATCAAACAGTATCGCATAATGTTAAGTCTCATCAAACATTCTGGGTCTGGAGTCTGTAACGTCGTAGATACGTTGAAGATATTTTACAATGTCATAACAAACAGTATCGCATAATGTCAAGTCTCACCAAACATCCTGAGTCTGGAGTCTGTAACGTCGTAGATACGTTTAAAGATATCTTACAATGTCTATCAAACAGTATGGCATAATGTCAAGTCTCACCAAACATCCTGAGTATGGAGTCTGTAACGTCGTAGATACGTTTGAAGATATCTTACAATGTAATAACAAACAGTATCGCATAATATCAAGTCTCACCAAACATCTTGAGTCAGGAGTCTCTAACGTCGTAGATACGTTTGAAGATATCTTACAATGTCTATCAAACAGTATGGCATAATGTCAAGTCTCACCAAACATCCTGAGTCTGGAGTCTGTCACGGTATCCACGACCTCTGTGTCCATGTGGTAGTTAAGGAAGACACGGGTCGTGTTGCCCAGGAACTGCTTGGGCGCGAAGATGGTCACGTCCACCCTGGTCTGGTCTGATTGGCCCAGGAAGGAGCTGTAGACTCCGCCCACTACTGTCAGCAGACACATGGCGGACAGGATCGCAACGTTCATGCTGGCGGAACATACAACACACGCAACGGTTATGTTCATGTTTCACGCAAGGCAATTTTATTGTGGTACGGAATCAATCTTCCCCAACTTAATAATGTTATTTTATATTACTTGATCAGAGCCTTAAGGTGTAACTGCTGCCATTTAAGTGTAGACTTCATTAAAGCCATTTCAGAGTATCTATTTAGTGCCTTTAAAATGACATAAGCAGATAAATCCTACAACCCTGCGGGACTTGCTGGTACTTACTAAGTTCCTGCTCCAAATAACTTTCTTCCTCCTCTCCCGCCTTCTCCTCTTCCCCTCCCAGCGGCTTGAGTAGTGGGTCCTGATTGGTCAGCTTGAGAACCTTTGGTCTTTGGGTTTTTTATTTGCACGTATTCCACGCCAACTTTCCGACCTTTGCCACTCGACGAATCTTGTTGGCAGAGGCTGGGCGGAGGCGGGAACTGAAAGACTGATCCCTCAGCTGTGCTGCTCGCTGATTGGCTCTCGTCGTCTATGCTAGCTATAGCTCCGCCCACCACAGGGTAAGGCGGCAGGGGCGGAAGTGGCGGTGATTCTTCAGCCGTGGAGTCTGGAGCTGCCGCAGCAGATGTTGGGGCGTCTGATGACAGGGACTCTGTCTTAGTGGTTGTCTTTGGCGTCACGGGTGACATGGGTAGACTGGGCCTGTAGATAAAACTGCTATGGGGCCTAGGCTTGGTAGGGGGCCTTACCTGGTGACCTACATGGGCCCCAGGACTCTTGAGGGCCCCAGGAATGAGCTTGATATCGTCATTCACTTTGCCCTTATCGCCTCCCCTAGTAGCGAGACAAACGAAAGTGTTGAGTTTTTTTTTTTTATTATAAATTAATTAATATAAATGTTTATTATTCCATTTGTAAATTATCTAATTTTTTTAATTATATCCCTTAGTAAAGCCCGCCATCAACATATTATTCCATATTTTCACACATAACTATAGAGCCATTTGTTTTTATGGCCAAGACTCGAATCAATAGGGTGTTACTAGAAATATGACTGAGGTCAGAGTTCACCAACTATAAAGCTTTTCATGGAGGTAGTGTATGGGAGAGAATAAGACAGAAACTACCGACTGAGATTGTTTCCCTTTGGCAAAATCTCTGATTTACCTGATGCTTGGGAAGCCGAGAGGACTGGGCAAGCCTCCGTCAGATAACAGACCACCATCCTCAGCATCCAGGGGCGGCACCTCCACATCCGAGTCGAGAAGACTGTCGTAGAAATCTGCCAGCCCACCCTGCCCCATCGCCCGATACTCCCCGGAGTCGAAGATTTCGCTTGACCCGTACATGGAGTTGGACTTGCCTGACCGTCCACTGCCACTAACCACACTGTTGTCATCCTCTCTGGGATCCTCGGCGATGTCAGACATACTGTTCAAAACCCACGGATCTTGGTTAGCTTCTCCAGCCCCATTGGGTGAGACCCCAACCCTACTCTTCGGCGTGCTGGTAGTTTTAGGTGGACCAAAAGTTGAAAGCTTGGGCAATGGCGGTGGCGGGGCTGTTCGCTTCATATGGGAAGGGTTGACGTAGACATTTCCTGGTCTCGTATCTTTACCGCCTGATTTGGATTTTTCCTCTGGCGTCTTGTGGACATCCGCTAGAATCAATAGCGGATCGTTTTCAGACGGATCGTTCGCATACTTGGGTTCCTCAGACTTAGATGACCCTCCGCCACCAAACGTCGTGAATTTCACGTCTTTCACAGGCCCCAGCTTAACTCGAAGATCTGGCCCTACGCGTGGACCTTTCTCAAACGGCCTTGACGTGTCGCTAGCTGTAGCCGCAGCATAGTTTGGAGGCGGGGACGCTAACTGCCTGCCCGAGCCACCACGTCTGGAGCTGCTGCTCAGCGACTCACTCTCGTCATCTGACACGTCCTCGATGGCGGACTTCTCTTTGGAGTCGACAGGGTCATCCGGGTCCGCAGCAGGCACGCCCTCATACGTTCCGTCCTGGGTACGCCTGGTGGCCAACAGGCGTCTGCCTAGACTTCCTACTCCTCCTCCGCCTCTTCCACCGACGGTTATACCAGGGGAAGCCGGCGCTGGCGATGACGTCTTCTTGTTGGCGCTGAGAAGGTCCTTGTGGAGCGTCTTCGCTTGGGAGTTGACGCGGCTCATGATCAAGTTCCTCTCGTGAAGGTCGTCGTTGTCCAGAGCCGCGTCTCCGCTGGTACCGTCTGCCGCAGTCGCCAGGGCTTCCTTCTCCTTCTTCATCATCTTCAGCTTGTGGTGCTTCTCCTACAAAGAACAAAGTAAAATTATGCAGTATGTACATTAATTCATTCATCATCCATCATAAGATCCGTCGTGGCATACACTGATTTTGCTTGCACAACTCGTTAAGACACTTTCTATTTGTTGGTTTTCAATTTCTCTTTATGTTTGAAAACGCGTTGGTAATCAAGGAGATGCAATGAGTTTTCATATCTCATCCTTTTCAAATAATAATTCACATTTTTTGATCGTCCAAGAAATCTACAGTTTACATTTCGCACTTCAACATCTGCCATTAAAGCCATGTCTGTTTGGACAGCTCGAGTCACCTGAAAAAGTAAGAAATTAAGGAAACAACAAAAGTTAAAACTTCACACTGGCTGGACAGCAGTAGCGCTAGCTTGTCCAAAGTTCCACAACTCACCATTTCTCTGGCCTCCGCCTCTTCCTCTTCCGGCATCTCCTGCACCTGTCTGAGTTCTTCCTCACACCGGAGATTCCCATCCTCCCCAGCACCAACGCCTCTCCCTGGAGGGACCCCAAACTCCCTCCCGGCCCCTCCAGGTCCTCCGGCGGCCAGATTGGCCATGGGGATGCTATTTCCCGGCCTGTAGACTCCGCCCCTCTGGGAGGAGCTGGCGTAGGACCTGTGGTCAATCAGCTCATAGGGCTGGCGCTCCTGCTCGTACCTGGTGGCATCGATGATTGATTGGACAATCAATTGATTTACAAGTTGATTGACTGGTGATTGAATTATTTCGCAAGTCCTTCTGTTTTACCTGTTCTCTTATGGCAACCAATGTGTTATCACATCAAAGAAATGATAGTTATATAGGCTAGCTGTAATTCAATTGGATTAGTATAAACTGAAGGAAGTTAAGGATCAATATTTTATGTATACTTGCACAATTAGCTCCTCCAACCGTTCCAGACTTTTAAGGATTATCCTTGTTTCCTTCCGTGCCTCCTCTGCCAACTACCCGCTTCCCAAACAAAATGAGCACTTCCTTCCCCAGCCAATTGGATTTAGATCAGAGGAAAAAACCTCCAGTAAAAATTTATCTTATTTCATTGTTTTCGTATCCTATAATAAGAGAAAAACAAAGACTGAAAACCGATGATCCCGAGAGATACAATCTCTTACCATCTGACAACATAGATTGTGGTACACACTCCGACACACAGAGTCACGCAAGCCATACCGATTAGCAGCCAGGTGTAGCTTAGCATGCCGTTGGTCACGTGATTCTGTTTCTGAAATTCAGGCATGTTACTTTTTAAAAATGATGTACTTGTCTGATTGGTTGGTGAAACGGTTGTGAAATGATAGATTTATTGATTGATTGATTGAGTTATTGATAGGATTCAAGAAATATCAACAAGTTGTTAATGTGACTGTTTATGGTGGACTGGATGTAAACCCTACTACGCACCATCCAGAATGAGATAAATAAATTAATTTCAACATAATCCTAAAAGAGTGGATATCGCATTATCCACTACATAAGTAAAGAAGATTAATGAATTTCAAATTAACACTGCTTCCTGTTTTTTGCCCTACCTTTACAAAAAATATATACTTTCTCTTGACCTGACCAGTGGCCAAACTGTCTGACCTCAGATTCTGCTGTCCTGAACATTTAGAAGCATGGCGGTCTTGATAATAATAGCCCGAGTGGAGTAACAAGTACAAGTACCGATCTGCGACTTGACTCACTGCACACTCACTGATTGCCCACCTACACTAAACGGTCATCACTCACCACTTCCAGGACTAGACGACCCCGGTGCGTGAACAGATCTGCCTTGATATCGTATGCCTCCTGGAGGCTGGGCGCCGTGATGTTGACCACTGCCCGAAAGTCACGAGACTCCACCAGATGGACAGTGCCCTGTGGAGGAGAGGGACAGAGATATAGGATCTTGAGAAAAGAGCACAGATTAATAGAATCGGTAAACATAGAGTCGTTAAAACATTGCGAGCTTAACTCTTATTTACCACCACTCTAACCAGATTTAGACCTAAAAATAGAGATGACATTTTCAAGGATTTTCTGAGATAGAGTTTAATCAGGCCAACATGCGGAGTGCAGACCCAGATTTCTAGATTTCACACGTTTTCTGAAGTTCCAAGAATGTTATTATTGAGTTAAAAAGTCGCTTATTTAGGGAGTGTTTAGGTTACTTTGCCTTTGCCAATCGGGCAAGTATTGCGTCATTGTTTTTTTGTTTTTTTTTGGTCGATGTTGCTGATCGGAAAGGGAAAAATGCGTCATAGCTTTCGGCGTAAGTGCACCGACCACGGGAAAAAGACGTCATCACTTTTGACGTGGAGGTCGCCGAAAGGCGGGAAAAGGCGCCATATTTTTATGCGCAAGTCTGCTTGACTGCTGCTTCTAATCCGTCTAAGAGTTCCTGCTGTGTGGAAAAGATCTGGAGCCTTCTATTCCCTTGTGGAGAGATCTAGAGTCTCATTCTTCTATTACTATTGCTTCTGCTACTTCTGTTTATCAATATCGGTCTTTGATAAAAGATTTTAAAGTCTAAATTGACTCAAGTCTAGATTAGGTGAAAATCCGGAGTTCAGCCGAGCTCGTAAAATAAATAATTATGATATAGATCTAGAAACTAATCTTGATACAGATACCAGGTATCCTACTTTAGATCTTATGCAGATCTAGATCCAATACAACTTCACCATGCTGTATGAAACTAGACCTAGATCACAGAAAAGCTTTACCATGCTGTATGAAACTAGACCTAGATCACAGAGAAGCTTTACCATGCTGTATGAAACTACACCTAGATCACAGAAAAGCTTTACCATCCTGTA
>JAWDGP010007281.1:0-12084 GCA_033675545.1 Elysia crispata | reverse complement strand
ACATTGTGTGCGAAGAAAGCTCTCTTTTTAAACATATTTATCCTCAAGGTTTGTGGGTGACAAACATTTGGCTCTAATTCTCTACAGTGGATGGCCCTATCAGTGTGTCTTCACGACCCTCTGATTCTTTAAGCTATAGAAAACCCAGAGGTTCTCTCATCAGTTTTCAACCCTTGATTTTGATCTGTCCCCACAGTGCAACATCTCAAATTGGAAACTATTGAACATCTGAATTCTTATATTTCTGTTCCAGCATCTGACTGCACCATAGTAAGATTAAAATCAATCAAAATATTCTTGATGCCTAAATCTTAATGAAATTTCAATTATTTCATCAATAAGCATTTACGATATTTGAATAGATGGTAGCAAGCCTGCCATTTAAAAAAATAGTGCACTTCTGCTGACTCAGCTTGTGTCAAACTTAAATTTATCATTATTTTTTTTTTTTAAATTTTATTTTGTTGCATTCCGTTAAGAAGAGTTTGGATACAGAAAAAATATATTTGTTCACATGAACATGCCAATGCAATTTATGAATGAGATATGTTCTTGTAATGCTATACATGTAGTATGTCATGAAAGAAAAGTATGATGAATGTGATGATAAGTTTTTTAGCTTGCTAGATTTTTTTTTTTTTAGCTTCAGTTTCTACAGCTCTACCAGTTTCTATAACTCTTTTTGATTTTTAAATTCTCGCATACTTTACTTCTTGACAAAAAAATGCTTTGAACAATATTATTGTATTCTTTTGTTGCTGCCGTTTTTCCCCCTATTGTATGGGTCTACGCAATTGAATATTATTGTTTTTTTTTTTTGTTTTTTTTTACCTTATTTCTCATGTAATATCTATGTTATTCTTTTATATTCACAATAAAAAATATGTTGTAAGTACCTATGGAGCACTTTTTAGCAAGTAATATAATAATGTTTACAAACAAAGCTGTGAAATGATATTACATTTAACTGGTTGATTGATGATAACTTTCTGACTTTTGTTGAAAAATAATTAATATCTTTTCCATCCTTATTCCTTTATTGGCTGATCCACTCTGAATACAATGATTTATGAACGTAATACTCGAGTAATACTCATATTTGTGTTCTTTTTCATCGTCTGTACATGTCTATGATTGTGTATGTTTCTAAGAGTTGATGTCAAGACTGAGAAAAGAAAGAGAAGGGTCCAAAAGCCAAACCTGCAATCTTTATTTGCCCATTTTGGAAATTACAAGTGAAGCTAATTCAGTAATTTACAGTTTCCATCAATAATTTTTTTAAAAATGTTTTTGGTCCTAAATGAAACAGAAAAATTTTGGTTGGATGGTCGGGACCTCATGAAAAGTTATAGGTCGCAGTGTTTATTTTTCACCATTTGATGGTACTAATACAATTTGCATATTTTATAATCAAGATCTAGATCTAGTTTCTCTTAACACCGGTTGGTTATAAGCGAAGCCTTTACGAAAACCGAGAACTTCATGGAAGTGTGATGATTTTAGTTTTAAGCTTGTTTATGTCAGTTTTGGAAAAGAAGATCCAAAACTTATTGTGCGCGATTTGGGGTCTGATAATTTGTAAGTTCTTTTGCCTTGGTAAACTCTGCATTTTTATTTAAAGAATTTGCAACAAATCGTTAAACCAAATGAGTATCTGTACTTTTCTAGTGATAGTTTACAGAGTATGGGTAGTTTACCAGATATAGTTTATACAGTATGGGTAATTTACCAGAGATAGTTTACACAGTATGGGTTCTTTACCAGATAAATTTTACACAGTATCGGTTCTTTACCAGAGATGGTTTACACAGTATCCGTTCTTTACCAGAGATAGTTTACACAGTATCCGTTCTTTACCAGAGATAGTTTACACAGTATCGGTTCTTTACCAGAGATAGCTTACACAGTATCCGTTCTTTACCAGAGATAGCTTACACAGTATCGGTTTTTTACCAGAGATAGTTTACACAGTATCCGTTCTTTACCAGAGATAGTTTACACAGTATCCGTTCTTTACCAGAGATAGTTTACACAGTATCGGTTTTTTACCAGAAATAGTTTACACAGTATCGGTTTTTTACCAGAAATAGTTTACACAGTATCGGTTTTTTACCAGAAATAGTTTACACAGTATCGGTTTTTTACCAGAAATAGTTTACACAGTATCCGTTCTTTATCAGAGATAGTTTACACAGTATCGGTTTTTTACCAGAAATAGTTTACACAGTATCGGTTTTTTACCAGAAATAGTTTACACAGTATCCGTTCTTTATCAGAGATAGTTTACACAGTATCGGTTTTTTACCAGAGATAGTTTACACAGTATTCGTTCTTTACCAGAGATAGTTTACAGAGTATGGGTAGTTTACCAGAGATAGTTTACACAGTATGGGTAATTTACCAGAAATAGTTTACACAGTATCCGTTCTTTACCACAAATAGTTTACACAGTATCCGTTCTTTACCAGAGATAGTTTACACAGTATCGGTTTTTTACCAGAGATAGTTTACACAGTATACGTTCTTTACCAGAGATAGTTTACACAGTATCCGTTCTTTACCAGAGATAGTTTACACAGTATCCGTTCTTTACCAGAGATAGTTTACACAGTATCCGTTCTTTACCAGAGATAGTTTACACAGTATCCGTTCTTTACCAGAGATAGTTTACACAGTATCCGTTCTTTACCAGAGATAGTTTACACAGTATCCGTTCTTTACCAGAGATAGTTTACACAGTATCCGTTCTTTACCAGAGATAGTTTACACAGTATCCGTTCTTTACCAGAGATAGTTTATATAGTAACGGTTTTTACCAGAGATAGTTTACACAGTATCCGTTCTTTACCAGATATAGTTTACACATTATCCTTTCTTTACTAGAGATAGTTTACACAGTATCGGTTTTTTACCAGAGATAGTTTACACAGTATCCGTTCTTTACCAGAGATGGTTAACACAGTATCCGTTCTTTACCAGAGATAGTTTACACAGTATCCGTTCTTTACCAGAGATAGTTTACACAGTATCCGTTCTTGACCAGAGATAGTTTATACAGTATCGGTTCTTTACTAGAGATAGTTTTCACAGTATCCATTTTTTACCAGAGATAGTTTACATAGTATCCGTTTTTACCAGAGATAGTTTACACAGTATCGGTTTTTTACCAGATATAGTTTACACAGTATCCGTTCTTTACCAGAGATAGTTTACACAGTATCCGTTCTTTACCAGAGATAGTTTACACAGTATCCGTTCTTTACCAGAGATAGTTTACACAGTATCGGTTTTTTACCAGAGATAGTTTACACAGTATCCGTTCTTTACCAGAGATAGTTTACACAGTATCCGTTCTTTACCAGAGATAGTTTACACAGTATCGGTTTTTTACCAGAGATAGTTTACACAGTATCCGTTCTTTACCAGAGATAGTTTACACAGTATCCGTTCTTTACCAGAGATAGTTTACACAGTATCCGTTCTTTACCAGAGATAGTTTACACAGTATCGGTTTTTTACCAGAGATAGTTTACACAGTATCCGTTCTTTACCAGAGATAGTTTACACAGTATCGGTTTTTTACCAGAAATAGTTTACACAGTATCGGTTTTTTACCAGAAATAGTTTACACAGTATCGGTTTTTTACCAGAAATAGTTTACACAGTATCGGTTTTTTACCAGAGATAGTTTACACAGTATCCGTTCTTTACCAGAGATAGTTTACACAGTATAGGTTTTTTACCAGAGATAGTTTACACAGTATCCGTTCTTTACCAGAGATGGTTAACACAGTATCCATTCTGTACCAGAGATAGTTTACACAGTATCCGTTCTTTACCAGAGATGGTTTACACAATATCGGTTCTTTACTAAAGATGTTTTACACATTATCCGTTCTTTACGAGAGATAGTTCACAAAGTATCCGTTCTTTACCAGAGATAGTTTACACAGTATCCGTTCTTTACGAGAGATAGTTTACACAGTATCCGTTTTTTACCAGAGATAGTTTACACAGTATCGGTTTTTTACCAGAGATAGTTTACACAGTATCCGTTCTTTACCAGAGATAGTTTACACAGTATCGGTTTTTTACCAGAGATAGTTTACACAGTATCCGTTTTTTACCAGAGATAATTTACACAGTATCGGTTTCTTACCAGAGATGATTTACACAGTATCCGTTCTTTAACAGAGATAATTTACACAGTATCGGTTTCTTACCAGAGATGATTTACACAGTATCCGTTCTTTAACAGAGATAATTTACACAGTATCGGTTTCTTACCAGAGATGATTTACACAGTATCCGTATTTTACCAGAGATAATTTACACAGTATCGGTTTCTTACCAGAGATGATTTACACAGTATCCGTATTTTACCAGATAAAGTTTACACAGTATCGGTACTTTACCAGAAATATTTTATACAGTATGGGTACTTTACCAGAAATACTTTACAGAGTATCGGTACTTTACCAGACATAGTTTACACAGTATGGGTGATTTACCATAGATAATTTACACAGTATCCGTTCTTTACAAACAGAGTAACCGTTCTTTATCAACATGAGATAGTTATATTAGTGAAAACTGTACAGTGCTTGCATTACTTATAGATATATTAGTGAAAACTGTACAGTGCTCGCATTACTTACAGCTTGGTTTCATTGCTTTAAATAGAGCAATTTTTTTTTAACTTTAACCCCTAATGATGTCTTTTTGGTGATCGTCATTCTTATCAAGGTCAACTTCTTTTCAATCTGCTCTTAACCTGTTAAAATATAAAATAACATAATAATAACTTCACTGCAGCTCAACTAAACAATTTTATAATCCCCCCCCCCCCACCCCCACTCCCCACCGGCATAGTCCTGCTGAGAACGTCATAGCATCCCAGCCCACCTCAAATAAGTTAATCTGGGGCCTTGTCTGCTGATCCCACAGGCCTCTGACATGGCTCTGCTGAGAACGTCATAGCATCCCAGCCCACCTCAAATAAGTTAATCTGGGGCCTTGTCTGCTGATCCCACAGGCCTCTGACGGTGAGAGAATGATAGGACAGGCTCGGGCATCGAACTCCAAACCCCTGTAGTTCAGGCTAGGAAGGCTGCTCGCCTGCCACTCTCTCGAACTGCGGCAGAGGGAGCAGAAGTTATTAGTCACGTGTCGGTTATGATGAAACCAAGGGGTGTAACTGACAGATGTGGTATAGCGTGAAAAATTCCTACTGAAGTGTTTTAAGAGGTGTATAGCTTTCATAACTGAATCTAACGCATGCTGAGGTACATAACTGAAATTTACATAGCGGGGGTTTAATTCTAGTCTATTTTTTTCGATTGATGGCTTCAGATGTCAGCCTTGTTGTGGTTTTGAATTCACCCATAGCTTTGTTTGTTTCTAGTAATTTTGTTAACTTAATATATGCGATCATTTTTTGTTCAACATTATCTGTTTTGGAACATATTAGATTTGATAACGGGTCACAGCCATTTAGTTTTGTTTAATCGATCGGAGTGTGACATTGATACTATAAAGTCGGTGAGGCTTTCCTGTTCAAGTCATTATAAGCCATTCGACACAACAGGAAATGCTTGGAGTACACAGCTTAGGCTTAAACTAGTTTTCACAACATTTTACAACACTGCCATCTCTCCACGCCTAGATCTCCACAATGACATGTAAGTATTTAAAAAAAAAAAGAGTTGCTAATTTTTTTTTCCTCCTTAGTAAATATCTGTTTAGTAAATAGAAGAAAGAAGTTCAAGTATTTATAAAATCAGTTTTTTTTACTTGCATCGGATCGAAAAATTCTTCTCAACAAAGATGCAAACCTCCTGTTGCCTATCCAATGTCTGTATGGGTTGAACAGAGAGAAATAAAAGCAGACTTCAGTTTTCACAGTTCTGGTCTTTTCTGTTCACATAACAACAAACATCAGACATGAGATTCGATGGAGAGCAGACAACGAAAATTATTACCATGCACATGAAACTACAGTGATTATCGATCTACAAATATAAGACAATGAAATATTATTACTTGAGTTGGTTTTATATGAAGTTCTCTCTGCGTTATTTCTAGATTACTTTCTCTCCATTTTTCAGTCTTGGAGTCTTCAGTCTTGGTTTATTTCTCTATTGTTTTCTACATTACATCTGAGTGTTACACTAATCTAGAAGATCGAACCTCCACCTACCAGGTCCTGAGTGTTACACTAATCTAGAAGATCGAACTTCCACCTACCAGGTCCTGAGTGTTACACTAATCTAGAAGATCGAACTTCCACCTACCAGGTCCTGAGTGTTACACTAATCTAGAAGATCGAACTTCCACCTACCAGGTCCTGAGTGTTACACTAATCTAGAAGATCGAACTTCCACCTACCAGGTCCTGAGTGTTGAGAACTGACAGACAAACAGAAAGCCATGCTGCGTCTGCGACTTTTCTAAGAAAAAAAAAGTTAGCGTTTATACATGGACCAATATATATTTTTGATAAGTGTTAAATCTAAACCTTGTATTCTCGGACACAATTATCCTGGAACAAGTTGGCAGTTTCGGTTATTTTGAGCCCACCTATTGTGTATTTGGGTTTCTCACTCAGTGATTAGTTAAGTTCAGTTTTTTTAAGTTTACAGCATTTTGTCGTTGTCGTGAGGTGAATACCCCCCCCCCTCTCTCTCTCTCCCGCTCTCTCTCTCTCTCTATCTCTTTCTCTCTCTCTCTCCCCTATCTCCCTCCCTCTCCCCCTCTCTCTGTCTTTGTCATCTCTCTTTCTCTCTCTCTCCCCTCTCCATCTCTCTCTCTCTCTTTCCCTCTCTCTCTCTCTCTCTCTCTCTCTCTCTCTCTCTCTCTTACTGAATGACGATGCAGGCCTCTCTTCAACTAGGCTTTTCTAGACAGCATTAGTTGAATGGCCACAAATATTTCCCATATCATTCTCTTTACAATTTAAAATACTGAGTTTGTATCTCAGTCAATCACCCATCAATTATTCCACCAACCAACCAATCTTGTAGCAATTAACCAGTTAATTATTAAATCATCTTTTACATAAGTTGAATCCCATAAGAGTTTTTTTTTTTTCGAACCTATTTACAGTGGAGCACGGATTCTTCGAATTCATTGGCGAATTTGTGTAGGTTCGAGGAAGTCGTGTCCAAACATTTCTATTTTTAGCAATAGGGCTCTGGATTTGAGCTTGGGACAGATTTCTTGATTATTTTCTATAACGCATAGAGGATCTGTGTTTTCTTGGTTACCTCCGTTCAATATCGGGCATTACCAAGATACCGGTACCCGAGTTGCGGTATTTTCCCTACTTATCAAATATTTTAATTGCGGACGGAAGACAGATACCTCCAGTCATTCTGATCTTTCAATCCTAACTCGTTTTATGTAAAAACTTGTCTCCAAACCCCAGCTCTTATCGGATCTCAAACTCTGGATGCTAGATCTAGATCTAAGACTCTAGGTCTACATCCAGATCGCCGTCACAAATTCCCGAGCTGTATACAATCTAAAGTCGACATTCAAATGCAATGACCGTTGCTTGTTCCTGAATAAGCCAGGCAAGGGCTGTAGTTTAATTTTCTTTCTCGCTTTGTTATAAAGTCTTTATTTTTACCTGTAAATACCATAATGTTTATTTCAAGCACCCACCCTTTTACTCGTATCAAATCTGCTATCTGTAGATAACAACATTTTAAATCACATCGAACCGATCCTGCTTAGCGCTCCAATAAAAAAACACCCAAATGAAAAAAAAAATTATTTTAAAAAGGAAAAAGAAAAACCTATGAATTGATTATACTGGATGGGTAATGATGACATTTTAACAAATTTCTACATACTCAAAACCTTTTTGCAAACGATTTTGGGGAAAAAATATGTAATTAAGAAATTACCTCTTCCCCCCCTCCCCTTTTTTTTTCCTCCCTCTCCCAAAACTGCCCAACATTTTGTTTTTGAAATCCCCGGGTCGAGGCTCGTAACCAAGCAATTATATTAGGAGAGAACGGGCGTTCGGCATCTGACTTTATGTCAAAATTGACAGCATAATTATTACATGTATACACTTTATTGTTGTAAGCGCTACGGGTTAAATTAAAGTCGATTGTACAGTAACGATTTTTAACACCAACAGGACTGAAAAGAGAATGCTGTTGGTGATTTTAACTTTGATAACGTAGCACCTGCCAGCTGATCTTGTCAAATTGATTCTGATTTATCGCCTCACGCAGAAAAACGGTCATGAAATGAGGACAGGGCATGTTTGGTTTGGCTTAATTCACTCTGGCCATCACTTCTACCACCTCGCCAAGTTCTACTCGTGAAGAGATAAACACTGATGCTTGATAATCCGATTGGGGGAAAAAAATTAAATTGCGTACATTAAAAATAAGATTGAAAAATAAATTAGAACTTTTAGAAAAAAAAAACAAAAAACGAATAGTTAAGCTAAACAGCTTCTAAAATGTTTATCAAACCACAATTCTATAATCTGTAATGTAAAATGAAATCAAAATAAAAATTAAAGTTCATAAAAAAAAGAGTAAATGAAATATAACAAGTACAGATCTTCTTCTTCTTCTTCTTCTTCTTCTTCTTCTTCTTCTTCTTCTTCTTCTTCTTCTTCTTCTTCTTCTTCTTCTTCTTCTTCTTCTTCTTCTTCTTCTTCTTCTTCTTCTTCTTCTTCTTCTTCTTCTTCTTCTTCTTCTCCTCCTCCTCCTCGTCCTCTTCCTCCTCCTCTTTCTTCTTCTTCTTCTTCTTCTTCTTCTTCTTCTTCTTCTTCTTCTCCTTCTACTTATTCTTTGACATAGTTAATAATTTGTTAAACGAAACTGTATTAGCTTTGTTTTGAGGAGCCAATTAAATCAAAGCTCTTTCAAAACTAGGAGGGAAAAAAGTTCAAGTCTGAACCTCTGAAGCTGTGCTTTTAACTACGCAACATGTACACGTTTAGTTCTTATCATAATTACAATACACTCATAAAATTACTGAAACTGTTACGAAACTTCAATGATTAAATACCCTCTGAGTGCAATCATGAACCCTTTCTCTTGACACATAATTATCATATGATCCAGGGAAGTAAATAAAAAAAAACTCATTAAGAGTTTGACAGCAACAAAATTAGTCTTGGCTTTGACACGGAAAGGAATCTTTAAAAAACTCGAAAGAGGCAGATTGTAGGTTATGGGAAAAATCGCATTGAACAAAATAATTACGAAAACAGCTATAAATATAACCCCACTTGCACCTAATAATAACTTAACCATGGCAGTTATTTTATGGCGTGTTAAAACCATTAAACCTTTCCCCTTGAAACTTTAATAGTGATACCTGTAGCAAGTCTCTCGATGTAAATACCAGGCTTCTGTAGATCTGACAGATTGTATCCTTAGTCCTCATCACTGGTGTATAAGTCAAGACTTTCGGAGAGTTAAGGCTGGAGACCGAGTGTCTTGTGTGGTGATCCAGTCTGTCAGAGATTCTGAGTGACTCGTTCAGACCATGTCATCACGGTAAACTAGGAGGATGAAGCGTCATGGACTATCTCAGCAGCGTACGTTGTGGCGTTTGAACATTTCACAAGTTTAGACTTAAGCATTGAGTCATACCGTACAAATAAATATGTCTTTGGCGTCTAAGGGCCAAAAATTGGATGCTAAGTGTTTGAACATTTCACAAGTTTAGATTTAAGCATTCATTCATACCGTACAAATAAATATGTCTTTGGCCCCTAAGAGCCAAAAGTGTCTCAGCGTTGGATTTTAATCGTTTGAACATTTCACGTTTAGATTTAAGCGTTGAGTCATACCGTACAAATAAATATGTCTTTGGCGTCTAAGGGCCAAAAATTGGATGCTAAGCGTTTGAACATTTCATAAGTTTAGATTTAAGCATTGATTCATACCGTGCAAATAAATATGTCTTTGGCGCCTAAGGGCCAAAAGTGTCTCAGCGTTGGATGCCTGGCGTTTGAACATTTCATAAGTTTAGATTTAAGCATTGAGTCATACCATACAAATAAATATGTCTAGGCGCCTAAGAGCCAAAAGTGGCTCAGCGTTGGATGCTAATCGTTTGAACATTTCACAAGTTTAGATCTAAACGTCGTGTCATACCGTACAAATAAATGTGTCTTTGGCGCCCAAGGGCCAAAAGTGTCTCAGCGTGGGATGGCTGGCGTTTGAACATTTCATAAGTTTAGATTAAAGAAATAAATATGTCTTTGGCGCCTAAGAGCCAAAAGCGTCTCAGCGTTGGAAATTAATCGTTTGAACATTTCACGTTTAGATTTAAGCGTTGAGTCATACCGTACAAATAAATATGTCTTTGGTGTCTAAGGGCCAAAAATTGGATGCTAAGTGTTTGAACATTTCATAAGTTTAGATTTAAGCATTGAGTCATACCGTGCAAATAAATATGTCTTTGGCGCCTAAAGGCTAAAAGTGTCTCAGGGTTGGATGTTATTCGTTTGAACATTTCAAAAGTTTAGATTTAAGCGTTGAGTCATACCGTACAAACAAATATGCCTTTGGCGTCAAAGGGCCTAAAGTGTCTCAGCGTTGGATGTTAATCGTTTGAACATTTCACAAGTTTAGATCTAAACGTCGAGTCATACCGTACAAATAAATGTGTCTTTGGCGCCTAAGGGCCAAAAGTGTCTCAGCGTTGGATGTTAATCGTTTGAACATTTCACAAGTTTAGATTTAAGCGTTGAGTCATACCGTACAAACATGACGCAGGGGACATAAGAGCAAGTGTGTCTTAGCATTGGATACCAAAGTTGTTTTTTTTGGTCACACAATTTTTCCACCAGGTTTGGCGCCTTCATATTGGAAAAAAAATGAGAAAACAAGAGACTATTATTGTTTTAAGATAGTTGAAAAAACGAGTGAAAAAAAAAACAGCACAAAAAAAAAATCCTATAATCATGTAATATAGGTTTCCCATTGAATCCATTGTTTGTTGAGATACAGAAAAAAAAATCAAACCAAAACCAAACGCATTCGATTTTTTTTCTAGATACTGTCTTCATGGATGCCATATAACCTTTTATTTACGTGTTGAATGTGACTGACGAGTACACCAAACATGTATTGCCTTGAAAACTCTATCATAATTATAGTAACCTATGAGCAAATATTTTGTTCCTAGAATTAAACTAGAACAGTAGTTTGAACTTAAAGGAGGGAAAGAAAAAAGAGAAAGAGAGAGAGAGAGACAAAGTGGGAGAAAGAAAGAGAGAGAGAGAGAGAGAGAGAGAGAGAGAGAGACAGAGAGAGAAAGAGAGACAGAGAGAGAGAGAGAGAGAGAGAGAGAGAGAGAGAGAGAGAGAGAGAGAGAGAGAGAGAGAGAGAGAGAGAGAGAGAGAGAGAGAGAGAACGCGTGGTAGTGTTTTTTCGGACTTACATTGCAAATTTTCTCATTACATTCACTCTTCCTTTACAGAAATGAAATTCGTATAATGAATTATACATCAACACCAAAAGCTGTTTTGTTTTTAATTATTATTTCATTTCGAAAGCCTGGAATAAAAAACAAACAATCAACTCATTTAATACAGTAACTGCACATTTTCAAAATGTTTCTTACTTCTGTATATGTATATATGTAATTCGCTTTGAAGGTGCACTTTAGGAATCGTGTTCAAGCTAAAACGATGCATCTACTTCATCAGTTGTTGTGGTTCCTGCCTTGTAATCCGAACTGTCTAGATTTCTTAAGGGTCTACATGTGTGTGATTTTGCTCCATATTCCTTACACATTCAAAAATGTTAAAAGAGAAATACATGCGTTTAAAAATTTATCCGGAGCAAAATAATTCCACCTAAAAAGAGTTAGGATTTATTCAATTTGATTTGCGTCTGATTTATTAAGAAGATTAGCTTCAAGCAGACAGTTCGAAACTATTAGCAGTCTCTGTTCTTGTGCGGGGTCTTTACACCTGGCACACACTGTAGCCGTTAGGAATTAAGGCTCGGATCTGCCAAAAGCTCTTCATGAATCTAGATAACATGGCAACTCTAGGTCATTTAGTGTAGGTTTTATGGGGAGGGAAGGTAAAACAACT
>JAWDGP010007280.1:72500-81218 GCA_033675545.1 Elysia crispata | reverse complement strand
ACTGTACTTCTGTGGAAAGACAAACCAATTTATCTGCATTCTGTTTATTTTTAGACAACTGTATTGTCAAAATTTTCTGATATTGTAAATTATAGTTTGTTTTTTTTTTAATTGAAACTTTCTGTACGTCTATTCCACTTAAAAACATAATAAGATATCTATCGTAAGTAAATGTGTCGCAATATCAAAAGTAAAATTCTAGGCTGTTAAATTTTACAGTTTGAGAGTTTCTCAACATGCAGGTACATATAATAATACAGATCACATTTGGGAAATATACCATTTTAATTCGAGTTCCAAGGAAAAAGAGGAAAATATGTTTGCGTATAGACCAAAGAAATGGCGGAAAATATGATTGTACAAATACCAAAGATAGAGAGGAATATATGATTGTACATCATAGGTAGAGAGAAAACTATGTTTTTAAATAGACCAAAGGCAGAGAGGAAAATATGATTACACATAGACCAAAATTAGAGAGGAAAATATGTTTGCACATAGACCAAAGAAGTTTACATAATTCTCATCACTCAATTTTGGAAGACTATACATCAAACCAAGAGTTGTTTTTTGATACTTGTGATGAAATTTATATAGTCAAAATCACTAAATTGTTAAAGGAGAATAAATATTTGTTATTTACAGAATGAAAGAGATGAGTTATTTATGTAATTAAAATAAACATCTGTTCAATGCCATTAAAAAAAGAATAAAATATACTTTTAGCATCACTGCCTTCTTATATTGATACCGCTGTGTGGTCTTGTGTGATTATACATATATGTAAATTCTATCCATGTTGTCAAAACCACTTAATGTTCTCTGACTTAAATATCGAATAAAGAGGAGCAAATAGAACCAAAGCATTGCCTATGTGGAAAGTCAAGATCAGTAAAATGATCTACAACTTTCAAATGATGAAAACTTTGATGGTCATAGAGTTAAAGAGAGTGGATATGGTAAATTAATTACTCATTCTTTCCTGAGTATAAAAACTTTGTTAGTGCTTGATTGATATAATCGAACCGCTAAAAGGTTTGTTAAGATCTTTTGCACATTAAATCTAATCTCTCAATACAGAAGAATTGTTCAAAATAAAGTGATGCACTAAATATTTCAAAATCAGTGAACTTCTTCCCCACAGTTATTTTGTAATGCCCAATACATTAATTGTTAAAGAAATCAAGTGACTGAAGAATCATTTGATTATCACACTGATTCATGAAGGTAATAAATAGAAGTCAGGCTTTCTTTCTAAATTTTATTCAAAGATTATGAAGACCTTTTTTTTCGGTATTGAAGAAGCCAAAATAAAAGTGTTCTATGTTAAATACATTTGTTTTTACTGAGTTCATTATCCTTGGCTTAAGTGAGTGGGTTTATTTGACAGGGAAAAGCTTCATAAAAAATGAATTAATTATCAGCTTTGTCCTAGTTATCTTTCTTGTTTGGACTAGCCAATATCTAATTTGACAATAACAACTTTGTGCAGAGGTTAGTTTCAAATTTTAAGATCAAGCATTTAATCATTTTGCTTATCAGTGATCAAAGTTTCAGAAAAGAAAAGGAAAAAATTAAGTGCAAATATTTGGCATTAGTTCAGGAAAGAAAGGAAAAAAAAATAACTACAGTATTAATGCCACACAAAAACACATACAACTCGTCAACTTTCCTGGACTGAGGAAATCATGAAAATATGGAAAAACTTTAAAATGTCTTTCCTGAAAGTAGGTTTCCTTATCACTAAACAAGCAAAGACTAGGCCAAAATAGTGATTCAAGGCCCAAAACTCTGAAAATAGAGTTGGCTGTGTTTTAATCCTATATATTAAGTTCCTTATATCAAGAGAAAATGAATAAGTTAAGTAAAATTTAGCTTCTGCAACAATAAAAATGCTTGATAATAACATCCATTACTGAAGGACAATACTTGGAGAGTGATTCAAATAAACTGAAAAGTATTTGGTTTCCTATAAGCCATGATAAGGTATACTTTGGTCTCTTAACAAAATAACTATCAAATTATTCTTAATCAGAAGTGCATACATCTTACTCACGTTGAGAAGGCCATTCCGTTTTCAGGAAGTATGACTTCATTCAGATCTTTGATGAGGCAGCCTCCTTGAACTGTCACCTGAAGTTTTTCTTTATCAATCTGATAGAATTAAAAAAAAAACATGAACAAAATCTTATTCTTTTACATTATTTTCAGTTGATGTCAATTTAGCAAATGTTTGTTTTTATATTTCTTGTATATTTGATATCGTTCAATAAAGTTCATTTTTTTCCAAAACTTAATTTATTGCATGAAGTTCTTTTTTAACTACTCTTGAGAGAACTCAAACAAGAACCAAAGCATTGTGCTTGTGAAACAATCTGTAGGAGAAAATATGATTTTGAAATTAAATGCAGCCTAGTAGAACATCAACTTTTAATGTCCTTAAAATAAGCTTTACCCAGAAGCTTATGGAGACAATTAACTCTTACAAAAAATACTCACCCAGTATTATAACATAGAGTAACCCTAAAGTTAAAACCATTTCTTCCCAAATGAATCCAGGCTCACCTTGAGTTCTCTGTTGTAGCGAGCCATGCTAATCATGAAGTCTGTGGTACACGCCAGATCTGAGAAAGAATGGCCGCAGCCAACTGTTTTCACCTTCTTTCCCTTTTCGCTGGCATAGCACAAGATCTGGTGGGAAAAAAAATACTGTGTTTTACTGGAAATCCTATTTTGCGATTAAGAGAATTGTGAGAATGCTTCTACCTCAAGTTTTATTTCTCCCCACACCCTACATATATTTAATTGGCTCCTCTTTGAAGACTGACTCATAAACCTCACAAGTTATGCAAATGCGATAACCATATGATTCTTATTTAGATTCTTAAGTAGAAAAAGACCAAATCAATTTAAAATTTCTGTGGCAACCAAGTTGTTTGCTCTTGCATCAATATATTTTTCAGTTAAAGACAAAATTTTGTTGTTAAAATTCTCCAAATTAAAAAAAGCTTAAAATAAATGTAGCTTAAGTTGCACTTTGACAGACAAATCTTGACCAATCTAAAACAGAGAAATCGAAACCTAACCTGTTTTATTTCTTCCGTGGTCTTTGGCTCGAAGTACAGCTCAGGTGTACAATAATATGTTTTAGACCAGTTGTGAAAACATGTTCCACTTTTTCCTAGGCTCTGTCAGTTATCAAAGGGGAAAAAAAGAGAAAAAGCAGGGGGAAAAATTACCTTATGTATTTATTACTCAGTTACCTCTTTATATTCCCTAAAATAATGACTGATCAAAAGATTTCTACAGAACTGCTCTGACAGACCTTTATAAACTTTTCACCTGATCACAATCAGTTGGTTTTTTAAAAGACTAAAAAATTGTGTGCAACATTCATTATGCTTTCCAAATTCTCTTCCTCTGTAAGATAACCACAATAGAAATTATCAAAGAGAAGGCTCTCGAAAACCCATATAAATACACGTATTTCCTAATGCATACCAACTACAAATTGATCAAGTTGTGCTGCATAATACATGATTAAACTAAAAAGTAATGAGTTATGCTTTAGGAGCTTCTCAGATAATAATGTCCTAAATACCCTTACACCAATGGACATATTCACGTCCCAGAGGAGGCCTTGATTGAAACAGGAAATGTCTTTTTAAAACCTGTGATTTTGTCTGGGAAGATAAAAATTAAAAAAAAATTTCTTTAACATAATAACTTTTTTAGACACGTCGACTGGATGATGATCCAATAATTGTAAAAGCCATTTCCACCATTATTGGAAGTACCTGGTGGCTAGAGATGCACACCAGAAAATTTGCCAACAAGCTGCTACGAGGGCTCTTTCAGAAATAACCGAAAAATGCCCATTGCTCAGCAACCAGTGGAGCTTTTTTAATTCTGTAAACGACATGATATTCCTCATTTCCTTACGAATATTCCCAGAAATTATGAAGTGCATCATTATGCACAATGAATGTCTAGACGATTTTAAAGATGGCGGCCCACCTTGAAACTTGGTCAAAGGAAGAAATCAGAGCTGTCATACGTTTTTTGAACGCCAAAAGTCTGAATCCTACCGAAATTCATAAAGAACTTCAGAGTGTATATGGTGAGCATGTTATAAGCCGTACACAAGTCTATCACTGGTGTAATTTGTTTGAAGCCGGCCATTCCGACTTGACAGACAGGGAAGGGAGAGGGCGTTCGATAACTGCGACGTCAGAAGACAATGTGAAGCGAGTTGATGAGCTTATTCGTCAAGACAGGAGGTTGAAACTTCATGAAATCGCAAGCAGTCTTGAAATTTCGGAAACTTCTGCCCATAGAATTGTATTTGATGAACTTGGCTACAGAAAAGTCAGCGCAAGATGGGTTCCTAAGCAATTGACAGACAATCATAAAGAACAAAGATTGGACATCTGCAGGGAACTTTTGAGAAGAAGCAAGAGCTCACGCAGGGTTCACGGGCATACTGCCAACGCCGGCGGAGACTTTCTAGGGTACGATGTGACTTTTCTTGACAGCATAGTCACCGGTGATGAGACTTGGTTGCACCATTGCACCCCAGAAACAAAGCATGGAAACATCCATCCTCACCTGTCGCGAAGAAATTCAAAGTCATGCGGTCAGCAAAGAAAATAATGGGAACTGTTTTCTGGGACAGTCGTGGTGTTCTTCTGTTCGAAACCTTACAACCAGGAGAAACAATCAATGCTGCAAGGTACTGCCAAACTCTTGACAAGCTTAGGGAGGCCATTCGCAGAAAGCGCCCAGGGCAGTTGACCAACGGGGTCATTTTGCAACACGACAACGCTACACCCCACACAGCACGAGTGACGCAAGGTTGGCTAGAGAAATATGGATGGGAGATTTTGCCACACCCACCACACAGTCCAGACCTCGCACCATCTGATTATCACCTCTTTGGGCCACTGAAACGTGAGCTGGCAGGAAAGCGCTTTGATGACGATGAAGAGCTTGTTGACCATGTGCGGAAATGGCTACAAAACCTTGACGGAAGTTTCTTCCGAGAGGGTATCTATTCCATGGTGCGGCTTTGGCAGAAGTGTGTTGACAGACTTGGCTGTTACGTAGAGAAATGAAGGACGAGTCAAGGTATGAACACGTGCAAGAATTTTGTTGATAGCATAAAAAACGCGGATTTTACAGGCATTTTTCGGTTAATTATGAAAGAGCCCTCGTAGTTTTAAAATCTTATCCAGCTGTTTATAATTCTGCATTCCACGTCAGTGTAGACCACACAGCGGGCCAGCAATAGTGTGATTTAAACTAGGAGCATATTACCAACCTGACCAATGAGAGATTGTAAAGAAAGAATATTACAAATTTTATATCTGTCTCCTTTTTTTATTTAAAAAGGAGACATAAAATTATCTGTGAAAAGAAAAAGAAGTAGGAGAAGGAGAGGAGGAGACAGATATATTGGTGAAAAGAAAAAGTAAGAGAAAGATAAGAGAGGAGAGGGGAAAAAAAGCTGAGAAAAGAAGAAGAAGAAGAAGAAGAAGAAGAAGAAGAAGAAGAAGAAGAAGAAGAAGAAGAAGAAGAAGAAGAAGAAGAAGAAGAAGAAGAAGAAGAAGAAGAAGAAGAAGAAGAAGAAGAAGAAGAAGAAGAAGAAGAAGAAGAAGAAGAAGAAGAAGAAGAAGAAGAAGAAGAAGAAGAAGAAGAAGAAGAAGAAGAAGAAGAAGAAGAAGAAGAAGAAGAAGAAGAAGAAGAAGAAGAAGAAGAAGAAGAAGAAGAAGAAGAAGAAGAAGAAGAAGAAGAAGAAGAAGAAGAAGAAGAAGAAGAAGAAGAAGAAGAAGAAGAAGAAGAAGAAGAAGAAGAAGAAGAAGAAGAAGAAGAAGAAGAAGAAGAAAATTTCTGTTTTCCCTTTGGGTCTTAACGAAACCATTTTAATACCAATTGAAAATTTAAGTAGTGAAGATGACATCCAATTGTGACACTCTTTATGTTGCAGTAAAGGACTGGCTCTCTCTGTTTTACTTCTCAAAAGCTATTGCCCAGTAGTCTACACGATCATGAAGATGTCAACTAATGAACTACTTCCCATTGGGTGCACTGGTTTAGTATTAAGATATGATATAGGATACTATGATGCTACTAACTTTCTACCAAAGCTAATTTTTTTTCTCCTCTATTACCTATATAGAAACCAAGCCCAATTTTTCTCTATGGTGCGATCAATTGAAGCCGTTTTTAGTATTATAGAGGAATCATACCAATTCGGAACTAAAATTACTTCAGTCACACTGCACTTATTATCGTAATTTTGCTTACTTTTTTTTTCTCATCCCACAAAATTTCATTTTCAAGCCTATTTTTCATACCACCTCATGGAAAATCTTTTACACACGTGCAAAAGTAATGTTAATGCAGATAGGGTACTTCAATACCGATAAATCCACCGCAGCTCTTGTAAACACTGTACTAATGATGGGATTGGCTTGCATGCTTGCTGTACTAGATGGCAACTGTGCACATCTCTTATTCTTCTAGGTTCTAGGAACCAAACTGCGGTGATTTAGATATATAGATTTAGATTTATAAATGAAATTATTCATCGAAAATGCAGGTCTCACAAGTTGCATACTTATCAATAGGCCCAAATTTGTTGGCAATGGGGGGAATTGTAATGACGATTGTGTTTTTTTTGTAAGTGTCAACTGCTATCTAGAATAGAAGAAATCTAGATCTAGATTGGCTTTTAGCCTACAGCCCGGTAGAGCGATTGGCTATTGGCTCTACAGCCTAGTATAGCTCCACATTTTAGATCTAGAGTTATTTGCTGGAGCAACACTATGTGAAAAACATGATAGCCTACGCTAAAGAAAGGCACGCCATTGATTGATTCTAATACAATTACCTTTTAATGGTAACTTCAAGTTTCATTGAGGTATGGAAATGACAACCTAATTGGGTTACTGGTCTAGCATATCTATAATAAAGTTCCACAATCCAGTATTATTCGTTTTCTGCACAAAGCGCAAAACCTAATGATGCAGCCACCAATATGTTATTTTACTTATAAGAATTACTTTATTCGGATTCACATTTATTAATTTATTTTATTCAAATCACTGTGATGTTCAATGGAGTAGTAGTAGTAGTAGTAGTAGAAGTAGTTGTAGTAGTAGTAATTGTAGTGTAGTAGCAGTAGTAGTAGTAGTAGTAGTAGTAGTAGTAGTAGTAGTAGTAGTAGTAGTAGTAGTAGTAGTAGTAGTAGTAGTAGTAGTAGTAGTAGTAGTAGCAGCTGAAGCCGTAGCAGTTGTAGTAGTACATGTTATAGTTGTTGAAGAAGCAAAGGATATTAATTTTTATGACAGCGAAAGACAGTGAAAAAAAATCTTATCAACTTCAGATAAATATACACATACCACTAATATATATATATATTTTTTTATATTTTATTGAACAGCAATTTTGTACAGGTTTCCAGGTGAGGTTTTGCTGCATAGTTTATTATAGTGCACGAAGCATGGAAAGAAATAGAATTAACTCTGTCTCTCTCTGTCTCTCTCTCCCTGTCTCTCACTCTGTCTCTCTCTCTGTCTCTCTCTCTGTCTCTCTCTGTCTCTCTGTCTCTGTCTCTCTCTGTCTCTCCCTCTCTCTCTCTCTTATACTTTTCGACCGTCCCTCACTTTATAAAGTTTATTTTTTTCCATCATTTAAGCAATATTATGCCCACATACCGTCGTTCCTAAAAGAGTGAAACATCACTAATGCTATGATGATAATATTGTCAAATAAAGTGTTAGGCTAGGAGTTGATGGATCACCTGTCCTCTTATAATTATTAGCTCTGATGTTTGACGAGCTAAACATCATTGTTTTTTGGTAAATCCTCAGTTTTCACAATCACATGGCGCGTTGTATAAAATAATAACACAAGGTTTGGCCTAGTCTGTAGTTTTGATTAAAAAAAAAGAAAGAAAATTTATTCTCAACTAAACTCCAGGAAAGATGTAGACACAATTTTTCAATGAGATTAAACACAGGGACATTATCTCTTGCTTGTGACTTTCTTTCCTGACCTGAAGAATTCATGAAATCCAGAGTTCAGTGAAGTGCGACATGTATCGATGACAATGAAGTATCGACAAAGAATTTGCCATATTTATCGCTGAAAATGAAATATCCATAAATAGAATACATGTTATAGTTTCGTATATACACCGAGTAATGGAATATGGTTGTCTCAACTTGACTTGACATAATTATGTCTATGTCCTCAGATTTAAGTAAATTGTCCAATATACGGCACACAATCCGTGATTTTCCTCACTTATGAGACATATTTCTCACAGCTGTTTTACTTTTATCGATCCAAGGAGATCTATTCCTGAAAAAAAAAGAAAGATAATTTCATAATTTTAGGAGTCAATAAACTTTGTGTTTGTAGATCAAATAATAGCATATGTCATAACTCTCTTCCACAAAAATGTGTTATCTGTAGAAAGACGCGACTTGCCCTGTGAAATGAACTCTTTTGTTTGTTTTTACTCCTAAGTTGAAATTTCTTCGACATTCCAGATCAAACTGTTTGCATTTATTAATAGAATCCTTCATTGCTTCAATACCTTTGTAATGAAGATAGGTGCTCAGAAGTTAATGGAAAGGGTTGGTCGTGAGTGCAAACTAATAAGATTGGAAATATAAATTTATATATCATTATTACATAATATTTAATAAA
>JAWDGP010007280.1:0-67500 GCA_033675545.1 Elysia crispata | reverse complement strand
AAAGAAAAAGAATAAAGCCTAAGTAAGCCAAATCTTCACACCATTGAGATGAGGATTACGTCATTACGTTCTTTTTTTTTTGTGTGTGTGGGGGGGGGTTAATGCTTCTTTTAGTCAATTTTAGTAATGACCTAAATAGATTTTATGGTCCGTACATTTTAGTGAACTCTTCGTTGTGTCCTGTGTTACTAATAAGTTTAAAGCTTCAAGGATATGCAGGGAATAAGAATGATATAGAGCATTCTTCTAGAAAAACAACTTCTATGATTGTATCCTAAAATATAATAAGTAAATGCTGTTTTAAAGTTAAAAAACCTAAGTTAAAGTTTATCAGCAATCAGAACATGTTAAATATTAAAATTCGATAAGTTTGAATAACCCTCTTCAATGCAAAGAAAAAATACGATGGAAACTTACCTTCCACATCATCCATATCCATTGTTGAAAAGCAATAAAAATCAATATAATCCACTGCAGAGTAAAGAAAAATATCTAAGATAGGAATAGAGAGGGTGATAAAAACACAATTTCTATCGCACTCTTTGGCGGCTTGCTGCTAGAGTCTTGGAAAAGGTTCCAGTAGTGAAAGGTTTTACACAGAAAATATCACAGTCACAAGAATTCCCGCAGGTTTAAATCCACACATATTTTGGGAGAAATGAGTGTCTAACATTGGGTCATGAAAATTTATATTTTTAAGCATGCCCCGTCATGAAAATTTATATTTTTAAGGATGCCCCACCCTCAAGTTCATGATTTTGATTGGTCATAGATTTCTTCTAAATCGAACAGCTTCTAGTCTGAGGTCACACGCCTGCCTCATGCTCACAATAGACAAGGTGGGCTTCTATTGTTAAAGACTTTGATTGTTTCAATAATACGCTAACCTAAGTTACAGGCGACAAGATGGTCACCTCTTTTGATGTGGGTGCACTGACCAGTGGTCAATTGATCCTAATTTTCAGACCATTTTAATCCGGCCCATTCATAGGATGTCAAAAGGTGTAGGTAAAACCAACATCTCAGTGCTTAGCGCCGGACTGGCGCTGACATTAAACAAATACCTGGACAATACTTGGAGGCTGTGCATACTATATGTGAGCAGTTTCCTTCATTCATCTGAGCAAAGATCTTGTATTGTAATATTATCATTGATTCTGCTAGTCAAACTAACCCGAAGGTGAACCTACATTTTTTTAAAAAAAGAAATTAAAATGTTGAATAAAAGATGGAGCAAAAAAAATAAATAAATAAAATTAAAAGGGTGAGAGAGAGAGAGAAAAAGAAAAAAGAGATAGATATATGGAAAGATAGAGAGAGAGAGAAAAAGAGAAAGAGAGAGAGAGAGAGAGAGAGAGAGAGAGAGAGAGAGAGAGAGAGAGAGAGAGAGAGAGAGAGAGAGAGAGAGAGAGAGAGAGAGAGAGAGAGAGAGAGAGGCAAAAAAGAGGTAAAAAAACAAGCACAATAAGAATAAGTAAGAGGAACGAGAACATGTTACTGTCAAATCAGGTGAAGTAAAAATAATAAAATAAAAAAAAACAATGACGGAAATTTGGATTTAGTACCCTACTTCTCACACCACCCTTGCCACTGGTTACACGGGCAGCAAGGGCCACCGCAGCTGCAGGTCCAGAATAGGATTAGATAGCCACAGCAGACGCGGTAGTGAAACTAAGTGCATATTGCCATTGTCTCACAAGTCAGAAGGTTACCATCACCACTTAGCTTCTAAACAAACTAAAATTATATAGCTGGTTTATTTCTATTTTTCTCAATCAGTCTGAATGTTAAAAGGTGTCGCCTGACATCTTGAACACAGTCTTCTAGAGCGTCCAGGATCTCTGACCACAGCCTCAACGATGGATTAACATAGTCGGGCTTCTCATCTTGAGAGCCCTATCATGTCTGGCAATTTTGTGTGACAGAATAATTTGCATCGAATTTGTTCAAAAGACAATTTTTTGACTAGGTTGTGATTCTTACATCATTATTTCTCTTAATTAACGAAACTAAAATCTTTTTTTATCTTTCATTTAACTTATTTTTTTAAAATACGTAATATACACGTCCAAACGCCGTTATTACTTTGTGTGAGCTTATTAGTTTTTTCCCATAAATGTACAAAATGTCATTTTCACGAGGTTAAAGCACTTTTTTTACCTAACCCTCGCGTTGATGGTGCAGTCGTTAAAGCAATAGATTGATTGTCCTATCCTCGACTTTGCAAATTTTTTGGTAATCATTTTGATTCTCCCGTGTCCTATCCTCGACTTAGCCAATTTTTTGTAATCGTTTTGAATCTGTTCTTATCCATTCAGCCCTTCCTTGGTTCAAGTAAAGTCCGCTGTCTCCGTGTAGAATTGTGCGGGAAGTAAGAATATCTGACCGAAGAACTTATAGACAGCGGTTCACATCAGAGCCAGTCTATTCTGGAGTTCAGGCCTACTTGGATAAGCAGCTTAGAACGGTTTAGTGGAAATAATGTTGCCTTCTTTCATTTCTATTAAAATCAAATACAAAATTTATCGATGGAAAAAAATTGAATAATTTTATACCATTGTTCTGCAACTAAGTTTTGTTTATAATATTACGTCTTAAATAATCATTTATCTGTTAAAGTTCAAACTACTTTTTTCTTCTTTTCAAAATCAAAATAAATAATATAATAAATATTGAACTAAACAATGTATAAGAAAGGTCAGCTATTCTTTTCTCAAATATCAGTTTGTTGATAGAACCTTTTAAACGCTCATAATTTTGAGAGAAAAAAAATGGGCGTTTTAGATTCCAACAATGCAGTGCACTTTTAGACACTTTGTGCTTGTGACATTAAAGTTTAACATTGAACATTCAGAGGATCTTTGAACAAGTTGGAACCAACAAAATTGACTTAACTGGGTTTTTGTTTGTTTGTTTGTTTATCTACTGACATCGAAGTTATGAGAAAAAGCAGTGAGAGCGAGGCATGAGGTATGTTTTAAGCTATGGGTCCATCCACTTAGTTCCCAGTAGATCTTACACATCACCGGAGGTATTCAACAAGGGATGGGTGAGGGTTGCTGAAATAAGATCTTACTCTAACACCGGATGACTTATCTAGGATTCGAACCCGAAACTCTGCCATTTTTAAAGTTATCTGGAGGTTAAGGAATGACCTGTGAAAAAAATAATCAGTTTTGTATGTCACCGCTTCATGGAATGTTATTGTTTCAGTCAGTGTGAGTATCAGAACGCTACAATCTTTTTCTACTCTCGTCTGTTCTTTCTCTGAACATATTGTTCCGTGAAAAATGTTTAAGTTTCTTGGAATTGCCTCAGATTGTTAATTGCCATACTCTGCCTTTCTCTGTCTAAAATATATCCTATCCATTGTGAAAATAATGCATTTTAGATGCACGTAAAAATAAATCTAAGGAGGTTTTAGTGCCTAACTTCAGCCATATGTGGTGGTGGTTAAAGACTAAGTGTAGATTAATGGCATTGCCTGCAGACTTGTTGTTGAATTCTAGAAACGGCATGTCATATCATTTAATATGGTGTAATATTACACATTGAAAATAAAGATGACCATCTGAACTTTTAATCTGTGCGATTTGTTCAGTGGTCAATCGATGATGATTGCGCTTGACCGTCGCCTGAGTTGATTGTCTTCCTTGAGAGGGAGAGTGAGAAAAAAAAAGAGGGGGAGAGATAGAGAGAGAGAGAAAGAGAAATAGAGAGAGAGGAAATGAGGATGGGAGAGACAGAGAGAGAGGAAGAGAGATATTGGGGAAGGGGGGGAGAATGAGAGGGAGTGAGTTAGAGAAAGACAGAGAGAGTGAGAAGAGAACTGATGTAGTGAGAGAGAGAGAGGAAGGTAGAGAGAAAGAGAAAGAACAGATAGAGAGAGAAAGAGGAAGATCATATATATATATATATATATATATATATATATAGAGAGAGAGAGAGAGAGAGAGAGAGAGAGAGAGAGAGAGAGAGAGAGAGAGAGAGAGAGAGAGAGAGAGAGAGAGATTGAAAGAGAGAGGGTGAGATTTTTTTTCCAGTGGATCTTTCATTTCTCCAGATTTTGCAGCAACAAGTGTTTCTCGTTTTTCTTTCTCTTCTACTTTACTTCTCTTATTGTATTCATCTTCTGCTAATTTTTTGGCTTTTTTGTTTTGTTTTTTTTTATATTTTCCAAAACATTTTTATTTAAAAAAAAAAAAAGTAAAAAAAAAAACTTCAGAACCCACTTTTTATTGAATTGGCCAGCAGAATTAATGATAATATTGTAAAATAAAACCTTTTTTTCTGATGAATGAAAAGAACTGCTCACCAATATCATAACCTCCCTGATTGTATTGTTCAGGTATTTGTCTAACGCGAGCGCCAATCAGTCTCTAGGCACTGAGATTGTTGGTTTTACCAACAGCTTTTGACACCCTATGAATGGGCCGGATTAGAGTGGTCAGAGAATCAACATCAATTGACCGCTGGTCAGTGCACCCACATCAAAAGAAGGTGACCATCTTGTTGCCTGTAACTCAGATTCCCCTTCGGATTGACTTTGGAACAAAAGAACCCCATGTTGGTTATTGTGTAAGAGGCGTGTCACCTTAGATGATTTACACAAAAGAAATCTTTGAGTTCAAGTTGACCAGTCAAAATCACGGACTTTAGGGCGGGGTATATGATAATTGAATTGAAAAAGGTATAAACTGGGCGAGATACAATGTTAGACTCTCATTTCTCTCAAAATCTCAGTTGAATTAAGCCTGTGTTGAATTCCTGTGACTTTGATGATTATTTCGCTGTAAAATCTTTCAGTACTAATTTTGTTCCTACTCTAGACTAGCAGCAAAAGCACCAAAGATTGCCGAATTTCGTTGTATTTTTATAATCCATTTTACTCCTAACTTGTATATAGTTTTAGTTCTGTAGGGCATTCCAGAGATTTCTATTGCTTTTCAATAATGTATATGGATGGTGTTAAAGGTAAGTTTTTTTCCTTTGTTTCTTTTTTTGTTTGTTTGTTTGTTTTTTTATAGTTGTTCATCAGTTTGTATTAAAGCAGGTTATCTCATATATCAATTTTTAAATACTTTTATGTGTGTTATGATTTTGCAGTATTAATGCATCTTATCTCAAGCTTTTCGTTGAAATAACCATTTCCTTATATTCCAAGTTTCATAGGAACCTTTAAATTTTCATTCGTCAATTCCAGTCACATTGTAGCTTATAAAATATGCGTCCATGAAGCTTTCAACTTATTAGTTGCACAAAATACAGCGGAAAAGCAGGTTGATAAAAGACACAGTAATAGCTAAAAAGGACAGATCATAACATCATCATCAAACATGATTAAAACTGCTGCGTATAAAAATCAAAAGAAGTTTAAAAACAAAAACCTCCCTGACATACCTTTTGACTTTCAATGATGTGAAAATTGGTCTTTATAAGAGTGCACTCTTCTTGTCACTTTGACTCAAAAGGATAATTCGCTGGTGTAAGATTTGATACTGTTTTAATGCTGTTTTGACCCAGGAAGATAATTCGCTGGTGTAAGATTTGATACTGTTTTAATGCTATTTTGACCCAGGAAGATAATTCGCTGGTGTAAGATTTGATACTGTTTTAATGCTATTTTGACCCAGGAAGATAATGCGCTGGTGAAAGATTTTATTCTCTTGGCACAAACTAACAGATCTCCCTCCTTTTTATTTTCGTCGCAATTTTTTTGTCTTTTGAACTTTTTACTTATTGTATAATGAAAGTTTGTTAAATGTATGCATAACGATTTTTTTGTATTTTCAGTCTACTAACCTGTCCTTAATCTTTTTAAAAAGAAAATTTTTAATTCAATAAATGCATCTTTTGTGTGCTCCGTACGGTTAAATTTGGTTTCCCCACTTCTTTTTCAAGAATCAATAGCTTAAAAAATCTAATTAACCATTTTTGAATTGCTTTTCTTTCTTAAAGTCCATTTTATAGAAAATTAAATGAGAAAGATTATTTTAAAAAGTTAAAAAAAAAATTACTCACAAAAATATCGCCAAACTTTTTGCCAATGGAAATTTCGACATTCACTTTTTATTCAAAAATACAAATTTTAGTAAAAAAATCGATTTGACATTAGCGGAGTTTAATAAAACTTCATTAGGAAATGACCCGATAGTCGGACGTGGTCACCCAAACACTGGTCATCCAGATAGATATAGAAACTAGAACCGTGGAATGAAAAGTTCAGAAACATAACTGCTGTTTTTAGTAGTTAAGACAAAGATGATAGTAATTGCAAACCAGAGTTAATTCGAGTCAGTATTGGCTTTGCTGTAAGGGATTGAATGATTGCGGGTTCATCAAAGAAGTAGAAGTAGGTCTAAGCTCGACAAAAATCTCAATGGTTAATTCTGTTGTCCAGTTGATCATAAGTATAATATTCTTGGCCGACTGAACCATAGAGAAACAACCATGTCTTTTGTCAAGTCGCTGAAATATCTTTATATACAGCAATGGTCCAAATTAATTTAAGAATGATTGCTGAGTTAGCACGATTTCGTTTTACTCAACGCAAGAGCCAAGCTTTTCTTTCATACCAGAAAATTCTTTAAAGTATGAATTAATGTACTGAAACAAAATTGGGCCGCATGTTATTGTTATTTCCTTTCGTGCCAAAAGATGAAATTGTTTCAGGGACAAATACAAGGAAGAGAAAAGATCAGAGATGAAATGAAAGGGGAAGGGGGAAAAGAATGAGAGAAAAAAAAAGAGAGAGAGAGAGAGAGAGAGAGAGAGAGAGAGAGAGAGAGAGAGAGAGAGAGAGAGAGAGAGAGAGAGAGAGAGAGAGAGAGAGAGAGAGAGAGAGAGAGAGATTTCGCCTTTTTAACTTTCGCATTTCTTAAAATAATATCTATAAATACAACTATAAAAAATGGAATAGTTTCAGCTTCCAACACAAGTTTGTTCCTGCAATTTTTGAAAAGAATGAACGTTCCGAAGTTTCTCCTAGTTTGAAGTTGGGTGTGACTGATTTTGAAAGGCTAAAATCATAGTTTTTATGTCAAGCTTAGTTATCTTTAGAATTTTTGTTATACAATCATTACACCACAGTTAATTACTCATCGACTGCAAATCAATACATTGCACTGCTTGAGGTAAAAGACTGAAAAATATTTTCTCTTCGGTTTCTTTCTTTTTACTTAAAGTGAAATATAATGATTCGGCTGAGGCAAATTTTCCTGCATAAAGGCCAAGTAAACGTACAAATTTCGTAACTAAAAATCTGCTAATCCAAATTTTGTTATTTAACTTTCATACTTGTGTTTCTCACTTTTTCCCTTCTATCTTGAATTTTCGTCTTATTTTATTCCATTTCTTTCTTTTTGACCATTTCCTGGTATAAGAAGTTTCCTGATTAACAGAATATAAATGTTGAAAAATCTTTCGGTTCCAAGTAAAGAGATTGAACAAACTAATTGTTGCTGTCATTGTTATTATAATTGTTGCTGGTGTTGGTGATAGTGATGTTAATAGAATTGTCGCTACTGTTATGACTGATCCCCAGCTTTAAGGCATGTTCGCTTACATTATAGGAGGCGTGGCTTTTGCGTTCAGACAAATCATGGTGTGTCATTCTCAGCCAATCATATTAAACGACACTCAGGCGTCCCCTGATTGGATAGTTTACTTTCTAAACTCCGCCCTGCAACTAAAACCCATTGATTCAGTGTCTCCATTCCTCATTAATTTTATATTATTATGTGTTCTTATTATTTTACTGATTGTATTTCAAGTCTTTTTCAAGTTCATTCTTGGTTTAATTTTATAATTATTATTTTTTTCCGAAGAGAATTAGTCAGGAAGAGGTTTTATACAATTATTGGCCATGTGTATTTTAATTCTACTAATTTGTTCAAACTGATGTATTTATTTTGCCTTTAATTTTTTATTATTAATGTGCGCGACTGAGATTAGACGTACTGTAAGAATATATTTTTGCGATTATTCATTTAGATTTATTTGTCTTTTGGGTTGCTTTCCGGGTTGTTTCTCTTTAACCAGTGTCTTCGAATCTTGAGATAGGTCGTTATTCTAAACACAGATTGTAGAGTCAGTTTAGTATATCATTTTGCCATGGCCTAAGCGCTTTCCCATTCATTTCAAATTTTTTAAGCCTTTCGGATTCTACTTAAATTTTACAAAGAAATAAAAATCACACTTAAAGGAAAATGAACTTTGCTTACTAATTACTAAAAATTTTTCTATTAATAGCTATCTATATAATTATATCTACAGAGAAGAATGTTTTATATGTTCTTACTTTTATTGTCTGACCTTTGCAACCTTTTCCTGTTTTACTTTGTTTTACTTTCTTGCCATCGCCCTTTTTGTCTTCCCCCCTCCTTATTTTTCTTTCCTTTATTTTTATATAAATTGAGAGAGTTAAAAAAAAAATATCGATGTAGTTTAGGGATTCAAAAGGTTAAAATTTTCAAGGTGGCTCTCTGAGTAGAAGAAGCCTTTCAAAAATGTTTGTTTTCCGTACTAGAATTTGAACATGCACAGTTTACCAATAAGAATTGCAAAATGTTTACTTTTGAATTTATTTGAGGATAATTTTCCTTGTTCTGCTCCCAAAAGGATCATAGAAGTTGTGAGTGTCAGTCTTCTTCCGAGCCATGGTGCTATCAGATTCTCTACTTCTGTCCATAGTGGTCTTACTACGGGGCATTCAGCAAAGAGGTGCTCTATGTAATCTTCCTGACCGCATCGAGTGCAGTTTCTATTAGGCGCTATACCCATTTTATTTAACAGTATTTTAGTGGGGTAAATATTGCTCATTATTTTCCAGTGCAATGTCTGCAGTCGAGTTTCTTTAGGACATTTGTATGGCATTGAACACATGTCTTTCGGAACTTGGTAGTTAATTCTGTTGTTCCAAAATGTGGTTGCATGTGATGTCTCAAATTTTGCTACTAGTTGTGACATACCTTTTCTTTTTAATTTTTCAATTTCTTTATCGCTGAAAAGATATTTGATTTCGGTCGGGTGGTATGTCTGAGGTTTATTCTGTGTAAAAATGAGTTTAAGAAGGTTATAGTCTAAATGTCGGGCTGGATCCATTCCAGTCATTCTCGTGAATTCCTTCAGACTTATAATATAAAGTCATTCCCGTTATAAATCAAAAATATATTATTTTGTAAAGCATATTTCATTGTAACGAGATTCATTGTGGTATGTGAGATATTTATTATTGAACATTGGTTGCTTCATAAAATCTTGCGCCCCACTCTGTGTGTTACAAGTTACCCAAGTTTCCAATACCCGTTTCTAAAATTGGTCTTTTAACTTTATTACTACCTTTGATGGTTCTGCTTGAGCTAAGAAAAGCCATCTTGCCCGTGACTGGTCTCTCCACGTCTAAAGACTATTGTTTTCCAACCTTCTTCTGGCCCTGTGCATACAGCTTTTGCCCATTGCAAGAAGGCTGCAGATTGTATCTGAGAAATGTCAAACATGTTAAGCCTTCCATGTTTAGTATCACTGCAAAGAATTTTTCTTTTAATTTCTTCAAACGCCCTCGTATTAGAGAATTTTTTTGTCCCAGAGAAATCGAAATAAGATTCTGTTTGTGTTTGTCTAGGGACCTTCTGGTAGGTCTATGCTACTGATGGTGTACTTTATATTGCTTAATATTAATGTTTTAAAAATAATAATTTTTCTTGGATACATAAATCCCTTTTTGCCCATAAACACAGCGTTTTTTTTCTATTTTCTTTTTCATTCTTCCTTTGCAATTATCATCAATTTCTCTTGCAGAGTATAGACTGCTAAAGCATATTCCTAGTATTTTTATCTTGCCCACACATCTTACGTTACCAGTTGTTTCCGCTTGGGCTAAAGTCTTTAACAGAATCATTGTATTGGACTTACTTTCATTTAATTGTAAGCCAAATAATAATCTTTTTTTATTTGTGCCAATACCTCTCTGAAGTCAGTTTCATTTCATAAAAATGTGTGATGTCATCAGCATATCCAAGTATCTTTATAGTAAGCGCTGAGCTTGCTATTTTAACTCCGCTAATGTTGTGTCCTGGCGAATTTGCATTGCGAGTATTTCCGCGGCAATGATAAAAGCATTCGGAAAATTGGACATCTGTGGCGAACTCCTCTTTCTAGATAAAAATATTCAGAATATTCAGAATCTATCTCAGCATTTTTAGCGTTAGCTTGGCGATCGGGGTTGAGATTGTTACCAAATTCAAATTTTTCAGCTGCTTGTAGTATGAGGGAGGTTGATAATGTGTCAAAGGCTTCAGAATATTCTAAGCTCAGGACAATACTTTGTGAGGCCTTATTGCTCCCATGAAGTATTATGTCATCAATTTGTCTGATAGTTGTTGGTATATTTCTTCCTTTTACAAAACCCGTTTAATTATTATGTATGTGTGATAAAAATGGTCTTTATTCTTAGTGCAAGGGCTTTTCAATTTATTTTATTATCCGCATTGGTGAGACTAATGGAGCGCCAGTTAGTTAAATTTTCTTTCGGTGGTTCCTTCCCGTTATGGATAAGCTCTATAGTTCATTGCCTTTGAGAGAGACATAAATGTCCTGCAATGCAGACAATCCATAAAACAAAAATCCTTTATGTCATGTCAAAAGAACTTGTACAATTATGTGGGCAAGCCGTGGAGACCTGGCGCAGAACCATTTTTCATGCTTTTCAATTCTTTTATTTCATGTTTTATTATGTCCGTCTCAATTAGATGTCTTTGCTCCGCAGTAATGAAACCACTTTAACCCACTTTATTATTATTATTATTATTATTATTATTATTATTATTATTATTATTATTATTATTATTATTATTATTATTATTATTATTATTATTATTATTATTATTATTATTATTATTATTATTATTATTATTATTATTATTATTATTATTATTATTATTATTATTATTATTATTATTATTATTATTATTATTATTATTATTATTATTATTATTATTATTATTATTATTATTATGATGATGATGATGATGATGAGAATTTTCATATCAAGTGTATAAAAGTACACTGCGTGCCTTGCGGGAATTTTTAGCCGCGGCGCAGTTATTTCAACCTACATAATAATCAGTGTTTTAAAGGCAAAAAAAAATATCTGTCAAGAGATTTGTATTTTAAAAAATGAGTTAACTATTGTTATTGCGCCAGGCTAGCTGATCTCTGGATATTCTCGCTCTTTCCCATCTTTTCGTCTTACTTTCTTTTTTCTTTTAATAATTCATAATTTACTCACCAATCAAAATTATTGACCAAACTTTCGTTAAACCTTACGACGATCTTTCTTTGATTTGTCCATAGTTTATGAGCTTGAAACTATCGGCCTAGAGGTTGAGGTTACAACGACCTATGAGCTGGATGGAGAAATCCTTGAGTCACTTTCTCAAGAGATTGAGATAAGTGAGGAGGTACAAGAGGAGGTGGAGCACGAGGCAAATGTTTTGGCGGAACATGCAGTCCAGGATTTTATTCAGAACTCACCACTGTTGAGATATGATCATTATGTGGTGACTGAGGAGAGCCATGAGTTTATCTCTGGAAGGTGAGCTGATGGTTTGGGTTTATTAACAGCTTTATCTTTTTGTTGTCGATGGTGTATTGTTGTTGTTTTTCTTCTTCTTCTTCTTCTTCTTCTTCTTCTTCTTCTTCTTCTTCTTCTTCTTCTTCTTCTTCTTCTTCTTCTTCTTCTTCTTCTTCTTCTTCTTCTTCTTCTTCTTCTTCTTCTTCTTCTTCTTCTTCTTCTTCTTCTTCTTCTTCTTCTTCTTCTTCTTCTTCTTCTTTTTCTTCTTCTTATCCTTCTTCTTCTTCTTATCCTTCTTCTTCTTCTCCCTCTTGTCGTTGTTTTTATTCTTCTTCTTTTCCACCATCTTCCCCTTTCCATCTGTCTTTTACCTTTTCTTTTTTTCGTCTTTATTTATAGCTCGTATTCCCAAACCTGGATTGTACCATTCTGTGACATTGTGACTTAACATATTACACGTGAAGATGGGATTTCTACCCACAGCTCGACTCACACACACTTTGTGACATTGTGACTTTACATGTTACACGTGAAGATGGAATTTCTACCCACAGCTCGACTCACACACACTTTGTGACATTGTGACTTTACATGTTACACGTGAAGATTGAATTTCTACCCACAGCTCGACTCACACACACTTTGTGACATTGTGACTTTACATGTTACACGTGAAGATTGAATTTCTACCCACAGCTTGACTCTCACACACTTTTAACATTGTGACTTTACATGTTACACGAGAAGGTGGAGTTTTTACCAACAAGTAAAGAAGGCTGATCTACACAGATTTTGACTCCCGCACTTAGAACCGTAGCTGAACAAATAAAATGCAAAGACAACTTTTCCTCTTTAAAATTGACTGTCGAACAAGATAAGATATAACATGCAAAGATGCCAATCTACATATTTTTTGAATTTTAAAATCTGTCGTATATAGAAATTGACTTATTTGAATGAACTATCGATACGATATTTCATATACGATCATATACATGCACGATTAAAACTAATAATAACTTATACACAGTATGTTTTATTTCATAGCATTTTTTTTTAGAATTGAAGTGGGGCAATAGTTAACTGGTCTTTAAATAGGTGTTATTTTAATTTTGTTTATGCTAAATAAGTTTTAATAAGTTTTTTACTGAAAAAATATGGTAAGATAAAGACAATACCTTCAATATCACCTCATTGCAAATTTTTGACTTTTTGTTACATTAAATTTCGAAAAACAGTCTTACAGTACACGTGTTTCCCAATTTTTTAAACATAAAAAAGTCTCTTTCTTTTATGTCCTAGTCTAAGTTTTGATTGAGAGAGCGAGAGAGAGGGAGAGAGAGAGACACAGAGAGAGAGAGAAAGACAGAGAGAGAGAGAGAGAGAGAGAGAGAGAGAGAGAGAGCGAGACAGACACAGAGAATTAATTAAAGAAAGAAGACGTACATAAAAAAGGTGAATAGATAGATAGATAAATAAACACACACATACATACATACATACATACATACATACATACATACATACATACATACATACATACATACATACATACATACATACATACATACATACATACATACGTACATACATACATACCTACATATATACATACCTAACTATATACGGTCGTCATAAAAGCTCGATATACGGTCGTCATATCGTCAAGCCAATTTTCGGAGAAACCAAAGGTCGAAATGAATTATTTGGACCATAAATTTCTGGCAACAGACGTAGATTTTCCCACTCCAAATTGTTTCTAAAAATATATACACGGGAAAAAGCTACAGTCGTAATTTTTCTTTTTCGGTCTTTAGGATGACCATCGGTCCAAGGACACATGGGATGACCGACGAAAATTCCATATTTCAAAAGGAAAAAGGGCATATATTTTCCTTAAATTTTTTTATTAGATGTTGGAAGGTATACCTCTTAAATGACGACAAATTTTATACAAACAGGTGCATTCGTTTTCATAAACTCACAACTCTGCGAATTTTTTTCGAGATATACGTTTCGATATAATTATATATATATATATATATATATATATATATATATATATATATATATATATATCTTACGCCACACTATTTTTAGACCGATACAGGCCGAAGCACTCAGGGCGCAAGCCGAACCCAGGGCTCATGGAAATAGGCTGGAATCGCAGTAAGGGTATGGACCCACACGCTAAATTTCTGTGTCGGTCTCAAAGAATGATAATGATGTCTTTGGAGAAGAGCAAAACACATATAGGTAAGAACATGTCGCTAATTTATCAATGTAATCTTTTGTAGACCTAGAAATGTAGATCATATTGACTCTTTGGTTTGACCCTGACATGCCTTAATGATGTATAGATCTAGATCTTGTTCTAGATCTACATCTAGATGTTTACTCTAGATTAGATGTAAATTAGAAATCAGAGCTAGAGTCTAGATCTATATACCTAATAGATCTAGATCTCTAGATCTAACTTGGACTAGATCTAGATCTAGATCTAGATATAGTGCTTAGCTTATAAGTATACATCTAGATCTTAATCTCTAGAGGACTAAATCTAGATCTAGTTTAGGTCTTTAGCTGTGAACACTTCGATTAATTTTAAGGGAATGAAAATGAAACATCCTGGCCAACAGTTACTTTCCACATGAATAACAATTCTTGGAATCTTACTTCAGAAGTAATTTGCTCGTTGTAGAAGACAGTCCTACATCAAAGATCCCTTGGATTCCTGATTGTTACAAAAGGTGCCACCATTTATCAAGGGCCTCCCAGCTCGACAAGTTTGTCCATATCTGCCTTCTGCAACACTCCTTCCCCTCTTAACGGATAGAAAGAGTAGCTTGGTACTAGTCTAGAAGCTGCAGACTTTCCTCTGGTCTTATCGCGATCAGCAGTAACCCCAACAGTTGTGTACTGTCAGCAGAAGTTAACTAGGCCTCACTGTGACCAAGTGAGGCACCCCTGCCTAACACAACAGCTAGCAGTCTCCCCCAGCCATCTAAGGACACTGCTACCTACTGAACACTGTCACAGTATCTCGCTTTTTGTGGTACTTTTTTATTTTCAAAACTGGTATTTTTCGCAGATCTATGGCAGATTAGTGTTTTGGTTAACTCTGTGTAGAAGGCAGGCGTGCATCAACTCCATGGCCAATTTTATGTTAAGAGAGAAAGAAAAAGAGAGACAGATAGGACACACATACATGATTGAGTGAATAACTCAAAAATTTAGGTGGTTTCATAGCACATTCAATCAATTTGGCTTTTCTGGACAAGAAATACGTTTGACGGTTTTTCAATGTTTTCCAGACGCATGTATGGAAACGAAAGCGGCAACCTCAAACTTAAATCCACATGACGTGGATCCAGATGATCCTTTTGATCTTAAAAAATCATAGGATGTGGAAGTAAGAATTTACTATCTTCTAGTTTTTATCATCATAAAAACTCTGAAATTTGTTTTTGTTCAATAGTGTCTATTGAAATATAAGTATAGAAAAAAAAATCAACAAGGACCGAGAAAAAACAAACCTTCAGCTGTTTCTATTTGAAATGAATTGGATTAAAAATGCATTTTTTTTTCTCATAAAACCTTCTGCCAGGCTAACTTTCAAGGTATATGTTATTGTCGCTGCACATAACTTTTCTGCATTTTTTTCCCGTGACATAAGTAACTCCTTTCATATCTAATCAGAACAAGATTGAAGTAGATAGAAAAACTTATTCAAGATAATCAAGACTTGAGACTGAATATTTGTAAATGTTGTATCAAGATGGTACTGAGATATGTCTGTTTCATTGTTAGTCTGTGGGTAGGCCTGATTCAGATAGAATAAGGGGAAGGGAAGAAAAAGGGAGGTAGACTAGAAGATCGTAGGGAATATGAAGGTATTTCCTCCTGAGCAGTCCGTGTTGTAAATGGTACTTAAGTGAATAGGTAGTACCAGAAGTACTTATTGCAGTGCTAGTAGCATTTGGGGTGATTATGTTGGTACCAGGTAGTCGTTAGGTAGTCCACAGTGACTGTCGTTGTTCCTTATTATTTTTATGTTTTATTGATTGTTTATAACTTCCCTATTCAAACTTTTTTTTTATTTCTGAATAGGATGCAGATGGAATTCATTCTACAAGCTGTTCCAGTAGTGACTATGAAATGAGTGATGCTGATAATGTAAGAAGATTGTCCATTTCTAGTGTATCTTTATAATACTTGTAATTTATCTTTAAAACATTCTAATATTGAGTAAGATTGTCCTTAAGAACTCACAAATCATTAATTTATGAATGTGGCAATTACATGACTTGTATCGTTCTTCCTACTGCTGTTAATTTTTTGTTGGTTTTGTTAAAACTTGCAAATACCAGCATTATAAGTTTCACTTCTTTGAAAACAGTTATTTTTTCAAATGTCACTTTTTGACAGAATGCTGATTATAAATTACCCTCTGGAAGCAATTCAAGTAGTGACAGTTCTGCCTTTGGCTTTGGCAATGTATGGCAAAGTAGTTTTAACTTTTTTTTTAATAGTGTAAACTTAAAAATATATCGCACACTCACTTTTTTTTAATCAACATGATGCATTGCTGAAAATTGTCATTTTTATTTTTTTCCTTTTATGCATACATGTTATGCACTGCAATGTGTCAAATTCAGGAAGACTCTAATATTTTCGTTCTTGTAGCATTGCTCATGTGTAAAATTTTGTAAAACTATACATATGAAAAAGGAAAAGACAAATACAAACTTAGAATCCCAAAACAAAAACAAAAAAAACAAGGAAGGCCTATTATAGTAAAATATAAATTTAATCAACGTTTTGCATACTGTCTTCTTCAGGAAACTACTAGTACTACATGAACTACAAAAGCTATAAAGAAAAAAAAAAGAAAAGACAAAGACTAAAAAACGTGAACTGGAACAACAGTCAACAACTACAACAATGAATTGAGAGCAGCTGTATACCTAAGTCGGTAAGTGGGGTAGGTGGAGCCAAAGGAGAGGTTTACATGTATTTGCATAGTTTTGAATTGAACCTGGTCACTTCATCTTCTTCTTCTTTTTTGTTCTTTTATTTCTTTCCCTCCTCCACCTCTATTTCTTCCTCCTTCACCTCCTTTTTATAAGTATTATTACATATTATGATGTCCATCACTATTATTAGGAAAAAATGATTGTTGTTGTTCTTATTGTTGTTGCTCTTCTTCTTCTTCTTTTTCGTTTTCTTCTTCTTCTTCTTCTTCTTCTTCTTCTTCTTCTTCTTCTTCTTCTTCTTCTTCTTCTTCTTCTTCTTCTTCTTCTTCTTCTTCTTCTTCTTCTTCTTCTTCTTCTTCTTCTTCTTCTTCTTCTTCTTCTTCTTCTTCTTCTTCTTCTTCTTCTTCTTCTTCTACTTCTTCTTCTTCTTCTTCTTCTTCTTCTTCTTCTTCTTCTTCTTCTTCTTCTTCTTCTTCTTCTTCTTCTTCTTCTTCTTCTTCTTCTTCTTCTTCTTCTTCTTCTTCTTCTTCTTCTTCTTCTTCTTCTTCTACTACTTCTTCTTCTTCTTCTTCTTCTTCTTCTGCTTCTTCTTCTTCTTCTTCTGCTTCTGCTTATTCTTCTTCTTCTTCTTCTTTTTTCTTCTTCTTCTCTTCTTCTTCTCCTCATCCTCCTCCTCCTCCTTCTCTTCCTCTTCCTACTCCCCCTACTCCTCTTCATCCCATTAATAATAATATACGATTCTTTAAGGGATTGTAGTGGCTTCTCATCACTTCCAATATTTTGAATTTCCTTGCATTTTCTAGAGAAAGGTCTAGAACCAAAGGGATTAGGGGAGCTTGGTAAACAAAAGAGGGAGAGAAGAAAACGATGATAATGATGAAGATGGTGATGATAGAAAAGAAGAAAGAGAGATATTTTATAAGCCTCATCAAAAAGAAAGTTAATCTAATACACATAGGTCAAGTTTACCATACCAGACTGATTGAATCAACGGATTTGGAAATGAAGAAGTGGGTTTAGAAAACTAGATGTGTTTTATCTGTTTTTTATTTGTTGCTCTGTTTCTCACATTTTAATTTCTCTCCCATCATGATAACCTAAAAAAGTATTTAATAATTGTTTTGCCTTAGGACGACATATACAATTGATATATGGCGGGTTTCTTAAGTGGCCATCATTTGGTGGTCGACATAAGTGAGGTCGTCTTAATGGCTCTCACATCCTAAAAATTTTATGACGACCACCTAAAAACGTATACTTTTCAATTTTTACAAAAATACATTTTTGAACATTCTAAAAGTCATAAAATTCACTAACAGCACCTGGAAAGGTTTAAATGAATTAAAAAAGTAATTGCATTTTTAGCTGCAGCCGGTATACACAAGCGACGATTTGTCTTAACTGGATTGCGTGGAAGCATCCGCCTTTATACACGTATTTAAGTAATTGAATACCATTCCCAACTTATTTTTTTTGGCTCAAATTAAGTATAAAATTAACGCGGCGCTGTGTTTGTCGGTATTGACAAGAATTTCCTGATGATAAAACTATTGTTATTCTTTTAGCTGAGATCCTGCTGTATAGTTAGTAAGAGCTGCATCTACCTAAAGCGCTTTCTATCGTCGGAGTTATGGTGAAGACTGTTGCTGATAATGCATTGAGTTATCTTTTTTTTGGTGAATATAAAAAGATACACTTAGAGTGAGTAGAATAGTGAACATGTTATTATTGTATAAGCCGATTATGGGATTTAGTTACACTAGGTATGCAACATTGCTAATTACTGATTGAATAATAAACATATGAAATTATCATGTCGTCAAGGGAAATCTGTATGAAATCTTGTTACTCTGTTTGAATAGTTCGGGGCCTTGATATCATTTTGTTTCATTCTCTCTCTCTCTCTCTCTCTCTCTCTCTCTCTCTCTCTGTCTTTCTCTCTGTCTCTGTCTCTGTGTCTCTCTCTCACTCTCTCTCTCTTTACCCCTCCCCCTCTTTCTCTCTCTCTCTCTCTCTCTCTTCACCTTTCTATTTTTTTTAACTTTCTCTCTCCCTCTTTTTCTCTATTTCTCTCTCTCTCTCTCTTATATATATATATATATATATATATATATATATATATATATATATATAATTCGTTTCGTACTCACGGTCAAACCCTCATTTTCTACCACTCTTTATATGTCATTTCCTTGTACATTATTTTCTTGCTCTGTCATTTTCTCTTATTTACCTACATTACTCTCTCCCTCCATCTCTCTTCTTCACTATTTATCACACTCTCACCACCTCCCTCTCTTTGTCTGTCAAGAAACCGTCAAATCAAGTCGTTGATTGGTGAAACCCAGCTTTACCTCACTAATCACAACAACCGATCAAGCAAGTTAGGTCTGATACCCACAACCAAAGCACAGCGCAGGACCTTATGTTCAACCAAGATCTATAGCTCAAGTAATGTCACAATTTTATCTATCTGATTTGTTTTCTCCTATCTCCATTACAGATGTCGACTCTTTCACTTCATATTCTCAACACATCATACCAATCTCCATGTTACCCCTCCTCTCTCTCTCTCTCACTCTCTCTCTCTCTTTCTCTCTCTCCCTCACTCTCTCTCTCTTTATTTATCTATCTTTCTCTTGTATCTCTTTAGCCTAACATTATCTGTGACGGTATTAGTTCGAACATATTATGAATAAGCATCATGAACTGTTGATAATTATTTAAAAAAAAACAAATTGCAATAATCATTTGTCCTATTGACTTTGATAGCTTCAACATATATAATTCAATAGTTTGCCCTAAAACTAAGGTAATTAACATAGTATGTTTGTTGTGCAAGACCCTAAGCCTAGCGCTCCCTCATCATCAACTTCAATCTGTCTGAGATTTATTTTAACTGTTTTCCTTCGTTAAATCGCGTGATGTCATAAGGTGTCTTTTTTCCTTCTACTAGTTTCCAGTGGGTTTTTTTGTGTCTCTTATCTCGATGGAATTTAAGATCTTGGCTAAGTGAACATTCTTTGCTCACTAGACATAAATAGGAAAACAGAACTCTGTCGCGACTGCCACATGCCTTAGCAGGGTTAGCAGCTGCTCTCATTACTTGGCATGTTTCATGAGCGCTGCTGTAACCTGGAAAGCTGACAAAGTGCTGCAGTGAAGAACAAGTTTGAGACAATCTCGTGGGGAAGAGATGTTTAAGGAAACAAATACGTGAGTGGTGTAACATCGTCGAGGCGAGTGAAGTAATTATACCTTAGTTGTATCTACTAAACTAAACCTTGTCTACAGCTTTTGCTGGGTCATCATAAGTAGAGCTCATAGAGTGGGAAAATACTTTCAGAGAAAAATAAAACTGGCGTAAGCGAAAAGGCAGGCAAAGGATAATAGAATAGAGTAGTTTAATTTGAAATAAAAAGGGTTTATCTGACTGTCTTTTTAAATCTTCGTCTGCACTTTTTTTTTGCCAATCAGCGATATCGTAACTCTTTTTTTTCTTTTTATTGCCCTATTCCTACAGTATAATTATTTGAGCAAAATTTTAGAACAAGAGTGTAGAAATTTGGTGCTGTGTAAACTGTGTGACCGTTTGAAGTGGATTGTTGTGAGAACCAGCGTGTTAAATATGAAGAATATCCAAGCTTTCTAAAGTTTTCTTTTACTAAGAACAATAAAGTCAATGGAGCTACAAAAAACAAACCTTATTAACAGTTCCTTTTCATCGTTTCTGGACATTTCCTCTTTTTCAAAATAAAAAATAAACGTTGAAAAATCATTTTTGGGCATTGATAATTTAACTGAGGTTATATTGACTTTCTTGAATGTAGCTTTGTGTCTCTCTCTTTCCATCTCTGTCTCTTTCTATGCTTTTTGCTTCGCCTCTCTTTCTATCGCCTTCCCCCTCTCTCTTTTTTTTGTCTGTTGCTCTCTCCCTCCCTTTCGCTCTGCCTCTCTTTTTCTGTCTTTTATTCTTTCTCTCTCTCTCTCTCTATCTATATAGCTATCTCTCACTTTCTTTGTTTCGTCAGAGACGTATGAAATAAGGCCGTACTTCTCTCGCGCTACTTTAGTTGAAGTATCGAAGTCTATGCCTTTGAATGTATCGAAGATCCTTGTGAAAGAAAGCGGGTGCTTAATCTCTTTAATGCTCACGTATTGCCCAAAGGATTTTGTCAAGACAATAAGACACCAAGACAATAACACAACAAGACAATAAGACAAAAAGACAATAAGACACAAAAACAATAAGATATCAAGACAATAAGACAACTAGACAATAAGACACCAAGACAATAAGACAACAAGACAATAAGACAACAAGACAATAAGATAACAAGACAATAAGGCAACAAGACACTCAGACACCAAGACAATAAAACACCAAGACAATAAGACAACAAGACAATAAGGCAACAAGACAATAAGACATCTTTTATTTTATGCCTTATAAGAATGGACGGTTACTGCCTTTTTCGTAAGATCTTCTCTATCCCATAAATGTGGTCTCTGATCAGTAACAGGATTCCATCGTCATGCAAGCACCAGCACAAAGATGTGCCAGGAGCCTCGATGGTTCTGTGGTAAGGGAATCCGCCATGATATCCGCAGGGGCCTTTCAATGGGTTCGAGTTCCACACCTTCATTAAATGAGTTTAGGTCTCTCATCCTTTCACTCGAACCCTGCCTAACGGGAGTTTTTGGTTTCATATAAAAAGGCAAGGGATGAGGTCACCATGTTGTGTTCGGGTTATATCAAACGACAACGTACGTCACAAGATGCACCATCGCACTTGTTTGGTTCCTACCATTTCCTGGTTAATAATGGTTAGGAATGGCTGAGAAATTGCGCGAGATTTTCATCACCAGGAAAAACCTAACGTTGCTAAGCAACAGCAATGCATTCGCGCAGATCGGTCAATTATTCCGAGAACATCACCGGAAGTTCCGGGTTTTGGTGATGTCCCCAGACGCCGGGCATAATGTCGTCAGGGGATCAATTATGGATGCAGGCAAGCCGAGCAGAACTCATACAGATCGTCCAATTAGGCATCAAAAACGGATTTCGAAATGATTGGGGAGAAAAGTAAATCCAACTGCTAAACATTTCACGTGTGATTTTCATTCGTGGTTAGTAGACCAGTGATGCTTGTCAGACTTACATGGTCAGTGAAAACTGTAACGTACTTCACCTTCAAGATGATCAATTGTAGGAGGCTTATTAAGTGCCATTAAATTCAATTCTTGGATTTTTAAAAAAAATATATTATAGTATGAATTGCGCTAGTAATGTATGATTGATACCCTCTTAATCTAACACAAGATGATTTGGCAAAAATGAAAAAGGATATCCAAAATATATGTATTTAAAAATAAAAAACACTTTGATCAGTTCTGAGCGGATTTCTGTCTCTCATTTTTACACGAGATGACTTCAGTTTTCTATTTAGCGTCTCGTACTTGGCACTGAGGTATTTTTGTGCGCTTTTGACGAAGACTGTGGGTCTAGATTGCATTACAAGACAAGTTCACTGAAGTTTCTATGAGCATGTAAATTGTGTGGTCTCTATCAACAAGTTTGACAACAATATTGCATTTGATGTCTACAGATTATTTTTTATTTCTAGTTGTGCATTTAGTTAGTTCATAACCTGCCGTTACAAGAAATAACAATGAAATGATGATTTTTTACATAAGAGATACTGTGTATCATTATGAGGATCACAAGTTAGTAAAATTATGGCATACAATCATTGAGCCATTATCTGATTCCAAGTCTGAAACATTCTCTTGAATCTGATTTCATTTCGAATCTGGTTGCACTAGACACCCAAGTGACAGCTGGATGCTAAAATTAATGTGGTAAATTTGATAAGTGTTATACTGTGTAAAGTACAGCACTTTACAACAGGTTACTACAAGTTTTCCAAGCAGTTTGATTATAAATATTGTGGATAACATTGCACGAACATTCCAATCATCTGTGGAAAGTAGAACCGTTTGCCACCTCTCGAGATATTCCAAGGCGGATAACTTGCATTTCAGGGGAGATAACCAGAAAGTTTCTCCAGGGGGGATAACCAGAGAAGATCCTGGGTTTTGTCCAGAACAAGAGAGATACAGAGATAGATAGAGAGAGAATGCTGAAGGTTCCGATCCACGTGTACAGTGAGAGCATGGGTCGACCAGAGGTGAGTAAAGTCTCTAGGTTTGGGGCGGGAGAGAGAGTGAGAGAGAGAGATAGACAGAGAGAGAGAGAGAGACATAGACACAGTGAGATGTCCAATTATTAGCTATAAGAAAAACTCACATAATTCCGTTTTTGCTTTGTTTTGTTTATTTTTTTATTTATTTTCCTAAGTATGAGGAGCGCAAAGAGAAATATTGACACTTGAATTGGTCACATGACTTCAATCGCGCTTTATTGAACAGGTCCGATCGGTGTTATTTTGAATAAGAATCTGTAAATGAAAACTTGATTGCATTCTCTTTTCACCACACACACACACAAAAGACTAAATTAGTTCTACCAAGGCAAATAAAACATTGAAACACTTACCTTCTCCAAGTACAATAGTTTAGTTGGCATTGCCTTTTCTGTTATTGTCTCTTTCCTCTTTCTTTCTCTTTTTTTTTATATGTATTCATCTTGCATGCAAATGAATAAAGTATACCCTTACCCGAGAGAAGTAAATTGTCAGATAATTGGAAAACAACTTCTTTACTTCCTTGGTTTGTAAAAGAGTTTTTCACGAAACACTCATGAAGTGACTGTGATTTTTCGCAATGAAACTTATCAAGAGGTAACCTGCGGTGCTAGGAGACATGTAGTTTGAATCTACAATGATATTTAGAGTTTGAAAAGATCTTTAAGTAGATTGATATTTTTATAACTTCAGTGAACAATCTCATTCCATGTTGTGAGTGAAATGTGTTTTTTTTTAATTTACGCACATTCCTATAGCAAAATAAACCAACGGTGGTTTTTTTATAACTTATTTTTGATTAGGCCTGTGTAGATAGATAAATGAAAACAAAACGATCGAGTGTACAAAACGGATATTGATTTAAAGACAAAATGTCATGAATATACAAGAAACCCTTATAATAACGATCATTGTATTATACCTTAAGAAATAATAATTAGTTTAATATTAAAGATACATCTATGGACAGTTATAATGTTTTCCTGTGTAGCATCACGATCTAATCCACTTAGGGTGGCTGTGAAGACATGACAAGTTCCTCTGACACTAATTATAGTGGTGTAAGTCAGGCCTTAGAAACTCAACAGAACAGTCCTCGTAGATGAAGATGAAGCAGTTCGAGGCAAACAATATTGGAGGATGAAGAGCGCAATCTAAAACAAGACTTAACTACTTTATTTTCTCCTGATCCAACCAACAACTAGATCCAACTACTTTCTTTTCTCCTGATCCAACCAACAACTAGATCTAGCTAATTTCTTCTCTGCTGATCCAAACAACAACTAGATCGAGCTACTTTCTTTTCTCCTAATCCAACCAACAACTAGATCTAGCTACATTCTTTTCTCCTGATCCAACCAACAACTAGATCTAGCTACTTTCTTTTCTCCTGATCCAACCAACAACTAGATCTAGCTACTTTCTTCTCTGCTGATCCAACCAACAACTAGATCTAGCTACTTTCTTTTCTCCTGATCTAACGAACCACTAGATCCAACTACTTCCTTTTCTCTTGATCCAACCAACAACTAGATCTAGCTACTTTCTTCTCTGCTGATCCAACCAACAACTAGATCTAGCTACTTTCTTTTCTCCTGATCTAACGAACCACTAGATCCAACTACTTCCTTTTCTCTTGATCCAACCAACAACTAGATCTAGCTAATTTCTTCTCTGCTGATCCAACCAACAACTAGAATTAGCTACTTCCTTTTCTCCTGATCCAACCAACAACTAGATCCAGCTACTTTCTTTTCTCCTGATCCAACCAACAACTAGATCTAGTAACTTTCTTTTCCGCTGTTTAAACTTAACATTGCCTGCCTCCTTGTCAACAGCATTTTCTGAGCCACATAACGGAAACATGACGAGGTTTGAGGTGAGTCCTGCTTTTTGGAGACAGAATTATCTTTCTTTCGAAACGAATAGATTAAGGCCCATGCCTGACTATTGTTCTATATTTAAATAACTATTTGGAGTCAGACCTGTAAAGAGGAAGAATGTCCATTATTGTTTTACCCTGATTTCTGATAGTTATTATAGTTGAGGATCTTTCCCCAATATGTAAGATTCAGGTCTTTTTTATTTGTTATTCACAAAAACTTGATTTTAACAACTGTTTTGGGGCTTTAAGTAAGAAGCATTGCCTTAAATTAGAGATCATCTCATTTTACCAAGTGGTTCAAGACTAATCCCAATATTTCTCAACTGGCGTGGCGGCCAGACACGTAGCGTAAGGTGGAAGATATCGAACCAAACAGCACGTAAACTGCTACATTCTCTATTTTTTTATTTTTTTTTTACGGAAGGGGGCGGAGAGGGGGCACGTTGACTGTCAACTGCGACGTGAAATCGAAACCTTAAGCAATATATAGAGTACTCTGCTGTTGGACTTAATATTTCATGAACTTAAACGATACTTCATTGGGAATGGTAATAATCATAATAAATGGCGTTAAAATATTTTATAACCAAATATCGAAGCGTAATCGAATATGAAGGTTTTTCATTGCATTTTTTACTAAAATGAAAAAAATAAAATCTAGAAGAATGACTTGAAGATGGAAGAGGGAGGAGGTAGAGAAACATTCATAACCTGTGGGGATCAGATGTTTGTTTTGTGGATTTGTTTTCATGTATGTACGTCCTAATCTCTATGAAGGATCAATCTGAGAAGCTGGTGACAGAGGTGTCTTCCCCCAGCTGTGTCTGCCATGACCCGATAATGTAAACAATTTATCTCTGTGACCACTGAATATCGAAGGAATGAAATAAGCAAATGTTCCTCGTGTGTCGAGGCACATAAATCTTGATACCATCACTGGATGAGAGTGGGTTCTCCACTTACCTGTCCTGAAGTGCCCGTGGGAATACTTGTTTGGTATTCCACAAAATATCCAAAAATAACTGCAGTGGATGCACCCTTACATACCAACTATTTTTAAAAAGGGGAATAAAAGGAAGACAGAGATAGAAAAGAGAGAAATGAGAGAGAGAGAGAGAGAGAGAGAAAGAGAGAGACAGAGAGACAGAGAGACAGAGAGGGAACTGAATAGAGATAGGCAGACTGATTCAGAGAGAAATAACTGTGAAAATGGATGGAGAGGTAAGCAGAGGGAGAAAAAGGGACAGAGACAGAGACAGAGAGAGAGACAGAGAGAGAGACAGGGAGAGAGAGAGACAGAGAGACCCTAACCTTTTTGGTCAGCAATAGACAGCTTTATTTTTCAACACTAGTTCTATTGAGATTTTCAATATCAGTGGCATTAGAGGAAACAGTGCTGTTCCTGATTAACATCAAATCCGTGTGGTATTTTTAGAAGTTTAAGACAGCGACTGTTGGGTTATTTATAATGTGTTCGATTTGGATGGGTGGAAGAAAAAAAAATTATTTTGTTTCCCAAAGTAATGACCATGTGAAGGTAAGGAAAGAAATAGGATCGTTTAGAGCCGTCTTTCTAAATTCGAGAATGATAATCAATGTTTTTATTATTATAATTATTGTTATTATTATTATTATTATTATTATTATTATTATTATTATTATTATTATTATTATTATTATTATTATTATTATTATTATTATTATTATTATTATTATTATTATTGTTGTTGTTGTTGTAGTTGTTGTTGTCGTTGTTCTTATTATTATCACTCTTATAGTTATTTTTGTTGCAATTATCGTACGCTCGCTACGTTGACTTTTGATCCCGTATGTTGGAGCAACCAGCTTTTCCAGTTGGAAATATACTGAACAGATTCCCTTGTACCGCAATTTTTCTGCTTCGCTTAAGAAGCAGGAGTTTTTCGTACATCACACACACAAACACACACACTCACACGAACGCAAAGTACAGATTACGTTTAATTAACATAGCAAATTTTTATATTTTTTTTTTGTGAATAAATTTTGAAATCTTCGAAATCTTCATTTCTTTGGCCGCTTCTATTTCTAGTGAAATTCAGGTAAATTTTCTTGCTCACTGCACAAGCGCTTCCTTGTTGAACACGCTGCTGCACTTTGCGAAGTTTTTTTTTTTTTTATCTTACATTCCTGCTGGTGTATATTGTCGCTCACTCTCTTAACTCACGTCTTCTTTATCAGTGGAGGTTACACGCCTGCCTGCCCTTGTGTAAACTCGGGTGAGAAATCTTTCATCTTACGCCTCAAGAATTCTGTGGTGTTGGGGTTTCTCCTGTAAACAAAGCGTTTTGTTCTCACCTATTTTTGCCGTCAATGGTTGTAATTTAATGTTTTCTGTGTGAGAGCCTGGGATGGCAGTTTGTCACTCGTCTAAGTCGACACCTGTGGAGTACAAGGTTCGAGCCACTTAACTATTAACTTCACGCATATCTTGTTAAAAAGAAAGTTCGAGCTGTTTAAATCACTTACTTCATCCGATATGTTGTTAATTAGAAGGTTCAATCCCTCTAAATATATGTTAACTTCACTGCATGCACCCGATATTTGGTTGAATAGGTTTGAGCCCTCTAAATAATAAACTATTTTATTCGATATTTGGTTAAATGGAAGGTTTGATCCAAGTAAATAATTTTTAACTTCACCCGATATCTGGTTAAATAGAAAGTTCAAGCGCTCTAAATAATTATTGTTTTCACCCGGTATTTGGTTAAAAAGAAGGTTCAAGCGCTCTAAATAAATTTTAACTTCACTCCACCCTATATTTGGTTAAATAGGTTTGAGCCCTCTAAATAATAAACTATTTTATTCGATATTTGGTTGAATAGAAGGTTTGATCCAAGTAAATAATTTTTAACTTCACCCGATATCTGGTTAAATAGAAAGTTCAAGCGCTCTAAATAATTATTGTTTTCACCCGGTATTTGGTTAAAAAGAAGGTTCAAGCGCTCTAAATAATCATTAACTTCACTCTATTACTAATTAAATGGAAGGTTCGATCCATCTAAATAATTATTATGTTCACCCGATACCTGGTAAAACAGAAGGTTCAAGCCCCCTAAACAATAAATATTTTTACTCGATATTTGATTCAATAGAAATTTCGAGCTCTCTAAACAAAAATTAATACCTTTTTTGTTCAATAGGAGGTTCGAGCCCTCTAAACAAATATTAAAAACTTTCTTGTTCAATAGGAGGTTCGAGTCGTCTAATTATTATTAATTTCACTCGATATCTCGTTAAATAGAATCGCCACCAATCGTTTTGATAGGCGTGAAATAAAATACTTTGTGCCGAGTGATACTCTTGTTATTTCTGTAATTATGTGTGTGTGTACATTTTTTTTAATGTAAATTAGCTTTCTTTCTGATCAATCATTGTATGGAAATGTAGACTCGCGAATAGAAGTCTTACTAAGCCTATGCTGTAAAAGTTATCTAATTGACTGCAATTATAAACAACGATGAGGTGTGGCTGTGTAAGAGCTGAGATTTTTCAATAAATGAGAAAGAGTATAGAGCTGCTCGTGGATTATTAAACTTTAGCCAATTGGTTCTCCGATAGAAGATAGTTCGTGACATTGACCTTTCATTTGGCGTTCGCGTCCCATTATCGTGATATCAATGGCCACTACACGGAAATGAGTGCTGGGTATCAGGGCATTTCCTGCAACACGTTGGAGGAAAGATTGGGAGAAAGAGATATAGTGTGCGTGGAATGGGGATGAGGAGGTAGGGAGACCGAGAGAGAGAGATAAAGAGAGAGAGAGGGAGGGAGGGAGAGAGAGGGAGAGACAGATAGAGAAACACGCAGAGAGAGGAGGGGAGGGGAAGAGAGAGAGAGAGAGGGACAGAGAAAGAGAGAGGGAGAGAGAAGGTGTGAGAGAAACAGGCAGAGAGAGACAGAGAGACAGAGACAGAGTGAGGGCTAGAAAGAAAGAGAGTCAAGGAAAGACAGAGTGAGGTAGAGAGAAACAGAAACAGAAACAGAGAGAGAGAGTGAGAAAGAGAATCAGAGATTTAGAGTGAGAAGGAGAGAGAGAGAGAGAGAGAGAGAGAGAGAGAGAGAGAGAGAGAAGAGAGAGAGAGAGAGAGAGAAGAGAAGAGAGAGAGAGGGAGAGAGAAGAGAAGAGAGAGAGAAGAGAAGAGAGAGAGAGGGACAGAGAGAGAAGAGAAGAGAAGAGAAGAGAGAGAGAGAGAGAGAGAGAGAGAGAGAGAGAGAGAGAGAGAGATTGGAAGTCATTAACATGCACGAATGTAGAAAATGCTCCAACTTCTATCTCCCCGTATAATTGCTTCATGTCCATCTTCCTGATGCTTAGAGTCTGTGACACTGCCTGACTTCTCACATTGTTGTGGTCTGCCTTGAATCGTCCAGTTATCTTATTTGTACAGGGATGCTGGAAACTTAAACTTTCGCTCAATTAAGTTAAAAGAAACAAACAAAAAAAAAACATGTGTGTGACTTCCACAAACCGGAGGAGATGAAAACTTGATTGTGTTTTATTTCTTATCATTGAGAAAGAATCTGTTCAGTATATAAATATATGTATATATATATATATATATATATATATATATATATATATATATATATATATATATATAGAAAATGGTTCTTATCCGATGCACTAGTACATTGTGTTCAGAAACCAGTTTGAAATCGAAGAGTCTCCCCTATCTTGTTTTTTGTATAAATGAATTGATATTTAATTTTTCAGAATAAGAGTTCATAAAGCCAGATGTTTTTTACTAAAACTATAACTGAAGTGTTGCTAAGGACATTACATTGGTTGTTTAGACTTTAGATATAGAATATCGACATGTTACCTCTTGTGGAACAGTCTTGCTTAAAACCTTAGATCGCTGACTCTAGTACTAGAGTTTCATTGTCCGATCAATGACAGGACCACAACTTCATTGATCTATGTCTGACAGAGACAAATTGCAAGCTCTAGAAATGTAAAAGGTTTTTCCAGCCAGGTTTAAAACCAAGCGGTAGCAGTACAACCTAAACATCATGGAGGGGAACGCTTGCTCTTTAACCGATATGGATTTTCCCGGAGTTGGAGGGGGTCTAGACCCCGTAGACACGGTTATCGGGACTTTCTGTTGCGCAGGAATGGCAAAACGTCATCTCGAAGTAAGTGATGGATCATTCTGTACTGGCCGGTAGCGACAAATAAGCTGTTTTTTTCTGATGGAAACCCGTAGCTCGTCCGTAACGAAGCGATGTGAAGCACATTTGTTCTCTTCAACATAGCAATGTGAAAAAAGGCAAAGGTTTAAACTTAGTCTTTGCGCAGTGTTAAATGAGAGCTAAAATTGGTCCTTGGCAAGGATTGTGCAGCTAAATGACGTGTTAAAGTGAGGCCTCACCAGTAACTCTCTTTGTTTTGTGTCTACTGCAACGCTTTATCCAATGCACTGGATTAGACTTATTCTAGGACAAAGCTCAAATTTTAAGTTTGATGAACTTTTGAAGCATTATATACACTACACCTTACTTGTTTACATAAGCTATAACCAGACTAACATATCTTATTTTCAAATCTGCCCTGAACAATATCTTATTGAGTCTCATAGAACTGACTCACAAAATATTTCTCTCCAACTGGGAAGTTTTGTTGTTTTTTTTTCCTATCAAAGACACCAGGGATAATTTCCGAAAACTCCTTCAGTCAAAAGTTATATTTACAGCTCTTACAGCAGTCAAGAAACGATATAACAATTTAGAATCAAACAGGTATAAACAAAGTATTTTATCAGCAGCAGACTTTGAGGCAATACAGTTGTGCTGTGGAATATGATTGCGCTTTACGGCATTGATCTTGTTTCGTCAAATTTATGACAATCACTTTCATCTTGAAAACACTCAAAGACTTAATTAGTTGTATAATATAAGTTTGTAAGTTGTCTTTATAGCCAAGTTAAATTTGACTTTCGAATCAGGCCCGTCTTAGCCGAGTAGTGGAAAACATACTATATTGTACAAAAGTCAAAACGAAAAGAAGTAATTCATTTTGCATTTGATTTTCCTCACTTAATCTGCTGGTTTGTTTTTGTTTTGTTTGTTTTCTTTTCATTTTTTTGTTGTTGTTGTTCTCAAGGTGTATAGCAACCCGGAGTCGCGTGGAAACTGTATAAATAGGTTTGAAAACCCGATGAAGTGTCTACAAGTTAAAGAGTTGAGTGGGGCAGGTTGGCGTGACATCTGTGTCTCCGATTCTATAGATAAATGTCCAAATTTATGTGTCAAAGGGTTTTTTTCCCTTCGGATGTCCTTCAACATTTATCGGTCAGAACCATTTGATTTTCTTAAAGTCCTTTTCACGCCTTGCTCTATCAATATCTGCTCTTTAGAGGAATTGAAAAAAAATCCGTTTTTCTTGACCACAACGCAACGTGGTATCGTTCAGAATCTGAATATAATTATCTAGTCTTGTAGATGTACGCCTAATAATTCAATAGATTTACGGCGCACGATTCAATAGATGTACGCCTATTGATTCATTAGATTTATGGCTAATGTTCAATAGATGTACGCCTAATGATTCAAGAGATTTACGGCGAACGATTCAATAGACGTACGCCTAATGATTCTCTAGGTTTACGGCTAATGTTCAGTAGATATACGCCTAATGATTCAATAGATGTACGCCTAATGTTCAATAGATGTACGCCTAATGAATCTTTAGATTTACGGCTAATGGTTCAAGAGATGTGAGCTTAATGATTCAATAGATGTGCGCCTAGTAATTCAATACATGTACGCCTATTGATTCATTTAATGTATACCTATTGATTCAATAGATATGTAACTAATGGTTCAATAGATGTATACCTATTGGTTTAATAGATTTTTTCAACTTTTGAAGCTTATGATCGCAATTTCTTTGCGGTTACTGCAGTAAACAAGATGTATCTGGCTGATAAATCCACAGTCATAAATTAAAATTTGATAATATCCATTGCAACGTTGGGAGTGAGTCTACTTTTAAGAAAGGTAATAATAACTAGAAGTTTCTCCTTCTTTTGCACACTTATTTTAAGCCTCCTCCGTACGATTTTTAGTACGAAAAATCTATTAAAAAAAAACATGTCATCAGATTTAAAGAAAAAAGAACAAACATTTAACTTATATATACTATGAGAACACTTTTGCGTACCTATTGTTCTTTATCCCACGTAATAATGTCATATATTAAAAAAAAAAAACGAAGATAAAATTTGACACAGGAAAGTTGACCGTATTTCTATTGGATTTCTTTTTTTTCATATTTATCATTCTTCTTCTTCTTCTTCTTCTTCTTCTTCTTCTTCTTCTTCTTCTTCTTCTTCTTCTTCTTCTTCTTCTTCTTCTTATTATTATTATTATTATTATTATTATTATTATTATTATTATTATTATTATTATTATTATTATTATTATTACGATTTTTACTGTTATATTGCGCATAATTCTCATTGTTACTTAGCATCTATATTAGTTCTACACAATTCATGCAAACCATTTAAAATATAAAACTGGTAACGGCATAAGACGCATGACTTACCTTTCAAAAAGATCTACCAGAAAAAAAGCACGAGTTCCGATAACTGCAAGAGGAAAACTTCTACCTCCAGATAAGGTGAGGTCTTGGCCAAGAATGAGCTCTACTTCCCTCTATCTAACGGTAAGTCACTCTCGGACAAGACACACGGCTGCAGCTGTTCATTCTCAGATTATGTTCACCTGTCAACGGCTCTCTTTGCTGGCTTGAGAAAAACACAAACTGTTTACAACACCCCAAAATAAAAACAAAAAAAATTTGGTGACCCAGATAAGGTGAGGTTTTCCTGTTGATTTACCTGTGGCTCTATCCCTGGGACAGCGCTTCACTTTAATTTTGATTTGATAAGAGGCGGATTTCTTCTGCGTCTCAAATTTCGACTGATAAATTTCAACTTTGATGTAATTGTTCTGTTAGGTGTTCTTAGGCCGGTCCCAGCGTAACTCTGTAGCATCTGACCTAGCTCGCACGGCGCTAATAACAGACTAAATTCTGTATACCTGCGCAGCGTCGCTCTGTTGCTGTCTAGACCCAGCCTGCTCACAGACTTAACAGACGGCCGCGTCTATTCAATGGTGTCGAAAAACTCGTCAAGCATGTCCGGGGTGAGCTGGGACAGATGATAGAGAGCTACGCTGGGACCGGTCTTATTTGTTATGACCGCCGATTGATAGAGTAAGCCCCTTTCTGATTTTTCTCCAAGTTATCAAATTAGTAGACGTATGTTTGTTTTACTTCCGCATAGGAAGGCTGATGCGACCTTCACCACAAAGTTCATGTCATCAAATTTTATGACCCGAGTAAAGACTTAAGTGTTTTGAGAATGAAAGTTGAGGGAGGGGGTACTAGATGGGTTCCGTCTGTCCAAAAAAGATCGTGTGGGTGAGAATGTGAGACTCATTCAAATTACCTCACATTAACTTAGATTGCCTTAGATTTCTAAGCTTTTATCTGATTGCCTCAGATTACCTCAGACTGCTTCAATTTACCTTAGATTATCTCAGATTGCCTCAGATATCTTCAGATTACCTCTCAGTGAGAGGTTGGATTAAGACTAACCGCACAAGTAGGTACACAGAAGGTACCAGTTGGGTGACACAATCATATCTATCTATGTGGTATGTGTTATTCAAGGTCACTAATTGAGAAAGAGGGAATCATAGAACAAGAGACAAGGGGAGAGACCGAGAGACAAACAAATAAAGGCAGAGACAAAAATATGGAAGGAGGAGAGATTTTTCCTGCTTGTGGCGTGTAATGTTTTGTCAATTTAAAGTGTGAGGTAAGTTCTATGGCGCTGAGAATTGAGCTGGACTGTGTCAGAGCGATATGTGTGGTGCATTGTGTTAGCTTCATTATGTATATTGAGAACGGTGTGATGCATTTAAGAGTTGTGTAATACATTGTTACATGTGTGAGGTGTTAAGTGTGAGATGCATTTTGTGAGCTGCATTATGCATTATGAAGTGTGTGGTTCATTGTTTGAGCTGCATTTTAAATTACAACGTGATGTCTGAAATGTGTGAAGTGTGATTTGTACTGTGCGAACTGCATTACGCTTTGTGTGATGTGTGAGATGTGTGTTGAATTATGTGATTTGTGAAATCTAATGTAATATGTATGAGCTGGAAATGTGTTAGTTATGAGGTGTAATAAGAGGTGCATATGGTTCGAAAAGAACAAAGAATGTCTAGTCTTAGTTGGAGACAGAGAGAAGAAGAAAGAATGAGAGAGAGACAGAGAGAGACAGACAGAGAGACAGACAGAGAGAGAGACAGAGAGAGAGACAGAGAAAGAGAGAGAGAGAGAGAGAGAGAGAGAGAGAGAGAGAGAGAGAGTGAAATAAAAGGGCACGGTTATATGGAATAAGAGAGCGACAGACAGCGACACGGAGAAAAGAAGAAAAAGAGAGCGAGACAGATATACAGACAGAGAAGAAGCAGAGAAATAGAGAGGGAGAAATAGGCACACAAAGTAAGTTCACATTATATTATCTTTACAATAACCCCACGAGTATCAGCCACAACCTCCACGGCCTAAGTGAAAATTGATAAAAAAATAAAACACAGTGACTCTATAGCGATTTCGATGATGGGTCACTTTATGTGTTTGCGAAGGGTGTGTGTTTGCACCACGGGCTAGAGAGGGTGAGTCTGAAGGGGCTGGAGGGGGAGGGGGGTCTAACTGAGCAGACGTAGCTGGTGTTAAAATGAGAATTCAGGTGTTAACGTGGTTCTGTCTGACAGACTCGCACTGTGTCAGTCACTACCACAGACCATCCATATGGTGCTTGTGGTCTGACATAGGCTACCCGAGATAGGAATAGATCTGCATGTAGAATCTAGAGAGCGACCAGAGAGATTTTCTAAGTTTTTGTGTGAGTTTCTTCCACAGACTATCCACCTCATCTCGTGCTAGTAACCTGAATTACACGGAACAGGAATTATAGATCTACATGTAGAATCTACTGAACTACTAGAGAGATTTCCTAAGTTTTGTTGTGAGTTACTTGCAGTAGTTCTTCAGGGTGCATCCAAAGTTAATTTTTAAAAAATTGTGTTCCCTCCCCAATTAAAATTCAACAAGCTGGAACAGTAACTGATTGTTCAAGTAAACTTGGTTAACTCTGCAATGAAGTGATATTAGCCTCTCTGTGTATTGTTTCGGCAGCGGAAAAAGTTCCATATGGTTTGCCCCACTACGACTTCCTCGCGATAACCATGAAGAGTTTGTGTATTCTGTAAGGGCGAATAGAATGGAAGATTCTCGCTTTGAATGTGCTTTCAGCTAGGTATGCGTACAATGATGAATAAATGTGGCCTAGAGTTTACTGTGAGACTAGGCTATAAATAACCCATTAGTGGTTATAGTTAAGATCCACGCCGCCGATAAAGAAAAGATGGATGTTCCCAAACACTGAGCAGATGTGAACCCTAAACTTTTTGGTCAGCAATAGACAGCCTTATTTTTCAACACTCGCTCTATTGAGATTTTCAAAATCAGTGGCACTAGAGGAAACAGTGCTGTTCCTGATTAACATCAAATCCGTGTGGTATTTTTAGACGTTTAGGACAGCGAATGTTGAGTTATTTATAATGTTTTCGATTTGGATGGGTGAAAGAAAAAAATTATTTTGTTTCCCAAAGTAATGACCATGTGAAGATAAGAAAAGAAATAGGATCGTTTAGAGCCGTCTTTCTAAATTCGAGAATGATAATCAATGTTTTTTTTTTTTATTATAATTATTGATATTATTATTAATAATTTTATTATTAATTTTATTATTATTATTATTATTATTATTATTATTATTATTATTATTATTATTATTATTATTATTATTATTATTATTATTATTATTATTATTATTATTATTATTATTATTATTATTATTATTATTATTATTATTATTATTATTATTATTATTATTATTATTGTTGTTGTTGTTATTGTTGTTGTTGTCGTTGTTCTTATTATTATCACTCTTATTCTTCCTGTGGCAATTATCGTACGCTGCCTACGTTGACTTTTGTTCCCATGTGTTGGAGCAACCAGTTTTTCCAGTTAGAAATATACTGAACAGATTCCCTTGTACCGCAATCTTTCAGCTTCGCTTAAGAAGCAGGAGTTTTTCGTACATCACACACACAAACACACACACTCACACGAACGCAAAGTACAGATTACGTTTAGTTAACATAGCAATTTTTCAATTTTTTTTTTTTGTGAATAAATTTTGAAATCTTCGAAATCTTCACTTCTTTGGCCGCTTCTTTTTCTAGTGAAATCCAGGTAAATTTTCTTGCTCACTGCACAAGCGCTTCCTTGTTGAACACGCTGCTGCTCTTTGGGAAGTTTTTTATTGTTTTTTTAATCTTCCATTCCTGCTGGTGTATATTGTCGCTCAATCTCTTAACTCACGTTAACCTTTAACAGGGGAGGTTACCCGCCTGCCTGCTCTTGTGTAAACTGAGGTGCGAAATCTTTCATCTTACGCCGCAAGAATTCTGTGGTTTTGGGGTTTCTCCGGTAAACAAAGCGTTTTGTTCTCACCCATTTTTGCCGCCAATGGTTGTTATTTAATGTTTTCTGTGTGGGGATGGCAGTTTGTCTCTCGTCTAAGTCGACACCTGTGGAGTACAAGGTTCGAGCCACATAAATATTAACTTCACTCCATATCTGGTTGAAAAGAAAGTTCGAACCGTTTAAATCACTTACTTCATCCGATATGTTGTTAATTAGAAGGTTCGAGCCCTCTAAATAAATTTTAACTTCACTCCACGCGATATTTGGTTGAATAGGTTAGAGCACTCTAAATAATAAATAATTTTACTCGATATTTGGTTAAATGGAAGGTTTGATCCAAGTAAATAATTTTCAACTTCACCCGATATCTGGTTAAATAGAAGGTTCAAGCGCTCTAAATAATTATTGTTTTCACCCGGTATTTCGTTAAATAGTAGGTTCAAGTGCTCTAAATAATCCTTAACTTCACTCAATATTTAGTTAAAAAGAAGGTTCAAGCGCTCTAAATAATCATTAACTTTACTCTATAACTAATTAAATCGAAGGTTCGATCCACCTAAATAATATTTAAGCTCACCCGATACCTGGTAAAACAGAAGGTTTAAGCCCCCTAAATAATGAATATTTTTACTCGATATTTGATTCAATAGAAAGTTGGAGCTCTCTAAACAAAAATTAATACCTTTTTTGTTCAATAGGAGGTTCGAGCCCTCTAAACAACTATTAAAAACTTTTTTGTTCAATAGGAGGTTCGAGCCCTCTAAACAACTATAAAAAACATTCTTGTTCAATAGGAGGTTCGAGCCCTCTAAACAAACATTAAAAACTTTCTTGTTCAATAGGAGGTTCGAGCCGTCTAATTATTATTAACTTCACTCGATATCTCTTTAAATAGAATCGCCACCAAACGTTTTGATAGGCGTGAAATAAAATACTTTGTGCCGAGTGATACTCATGTTATTTCTGTAATTATGTGTGTGTACATTTTTTTAATGTAAATTAGCTTTCTTTATGATCAATCATTGTATAGAAATGTAGTCTCGCAAATAGAAGTCTTACTAAGCCTATGATGTAAAAGGTATCTAATTGACTGCAATTATAAACAGCGATGTGGTGTGGGTGTGTGAGAGTTGAGATTTTTCAATAAATGAGAAAGAGTATAGAGCTGCTCGTGGATTATTAAACTTTAGCCAATTGGTTCTCCGATAGAAGATAGTTCGTGACATTGACCTTTCATTTGGCGTTCGCGTCCCATTATCGTGATATCAATGGCCACTACACGGAAATGAGTGCTGGGTATCAGGGCATTTCCTGTAATACGTTGGAGGAAAGATTGGGAGAAAGAGATATAGTGTGCGTGGAATGGGGATGAGGAGGTAGGGAGACCGAGAGAGAGAGAGAGAGGGAGGGAGGGAGAGAGAGGGAGAGACAAATAGAGAGAGGGGGAGAGAAACGCGCAGAGAGAGGAGGGGAGGGGAAGAGAGGGACAGAGAAAGAGAGAGGGAGAGAGAAGGTGTGAGAGAAAGAGGCAGAGAGAGACAGAGAGAGAGAGAGAGCTAGAAAGAAAGAGAGTCAGGGAAAGACAGAGTGAGGTAGAGAGAAACAGAAACAGAGAGAGAGAGTGAGAAAGAGAATCAGAGATGTAGAGTGAGAAGGAGAGAGAGAAAGAGAGAGAGAGAAGAGAAGAGAGAGAGAGAAGAGAAGAGAGAGAGAGGGAGAGAGAAGAGAAGAGAGAGAGAAGAGAAGAGAGAGAGAGGGACAGAGAGAGAGAGAGAGAGAGAGAGAGAGAGAGAGAGAGAGAGAGAGAGAGAGAGAGAGAGAGAGAGAGACAGAGACAGAGAGAGAGAGAGAGAGAGAGAGAGAGAGAGAGAGAGAGAGAGAGAGAGAGAGAGAGAGAGAGAGAGAGAGAGAGAGAGAGAGAGAGAGAGAGAGAGAGAGAGAGAGAGAGAGAGAGAGATTGGAAGTCATTAACATGCACGAATGTAGAAAATGCTCCACCTTCTATCTCCCCGTATAACTGCTTCATGTCCATCTTCCTGATGCTTAGAGTCTGTGACACTGCCTGACTTCTCACATTGTTGTGGTCTGCCTTGAATCGTCCAGTTATCTTATTTGTACAGGGATGCTGGAAACTTAAACTTTCGCTCAATTAAGTAAAAAGAAACAAACAAAAAAAAAAACATGTCTGTGACTTCCACAAACCGGAGGAGATGAAAACTTGATTGTGTTTTATTTCTTATCATTGAGGAAGAATCTGTTTTGTATATATATATATATATATATATATATATATATGCTACCAAATATAGAAAATGGTTCTTATCCGATGCACTAGTACATTGTGTTCAGAAACCAGTTTGAAATCAAAGAGTCTCCCCTATCTTGTTTTTTGTATAATTGAATTGATATTTAGTTTTTCAGAATAAGAGTTCATAAAGCCAGATGTTTTTACTAAAACTATAACTGAAGTGTTGCTAAGGACATTACATTGGTTGTTTAGACTTTAGATATAGAATATCGACATGTTACCTCTTGTGGAACAGTCTTGCTTAAAACCTTAGATCGCTGACTCTAGTACTAGAGAGTTTCATTGTCCGATCAATGACAGGACCACAACTTCATTGATCTATGTCTGACAGAGACAAATTGCAAGCTCTAGAAATGTAAAAGGTTTTTCCAGCCAGGTTTAAAACCAAGCGGTAGCAGTACAACCTAAACATCATGGAGGAGAACGCTTGCTCTTTAACCGATATGGATTTTCCCGGAGTTGGAGGGGGTCTAGACCCCGTAGACATGGTTATCGGGACTTTCTGTTGCGCAGGAATGGCAAAACTTCATCTCGAGGTAAGTGATGGATCATTCTGTACTGGCCGATAGCGACAATTAAGCTGTCTTTTTTTTTCTGATGGAAACCCGTAGCTCGTCCGTAACGAAGCGATGTGAAGCACATTTGTTCTCTTCAACATAGCAATGTGAAAGGCGAAGGTTTAAAATTAGTCTTTGTGTAGTGTTAAATGAGAGCTAAAATTGGTCCTTGGCAAGGATTGTGCAGCTAAATGACGTGTTAAGGTGAGGCCTCACCAGTAACTCTCTTTGTTTCGTGTCTACTGCAACGCTTTATCCAATGCACTGGATTAGACTTATTCTAGGACAAAGCTCAAATTTTAAGTTCGATGAACTTTTGAAGCATTATATACACTACACCTTACTTGTTTACATAAGCTATAACCAGACTAACATATCTTATTTTCAAATCTGCCCTGAACAATATTTTATTGAGTCTCATAGAACTGACTCACAAAATATTTCTCTCCAACTGGGAAGTTTTTTTTTTTTTTTTCCTTTCAAAGACACCAGGGATAATTTCCCAAAACTCCTTCAGTCAAAAGTTATATTTTCAGCTCTTACAGCAGTCAAGAAACGATATAACAATTTAGAATCGAACAGGTATAAACAAAGTATTTTATTAGCAGCAGACTTTGAGGCAATGCAGCTGTGCTGTGGAATATGATTGCGCTTTACGGCATTGATCTTGTTAAGTCAAATGTCTGACAATCACTTTCATCTTTCAAAGATTTAATTAGTTGTATAATATAAGTTTGTAAGTTGTCTTTATAGCCAAGTTAAATTTGACTTTCGAATCAGGCCCGTCTTAGCCGAGCAGTGGAAAACATACTATATTTTACAAAAGTCAAAACGAAAAGAAGTAATTCATTCTAGGACTTAGCCTCTTCAATGCATTTGATTTTGCTCACTTAATCTGCTGGTTTGTTTTTGTTTTGTTAGTTTTCTTTTCATTATTTTGTTGTTGTTGTTCTTAAGGTGTATAGCAACCCGGAGTCGCGTGAAAACTGTATAAATAGGTTTGAAAACCCAATGAAGTGTCTACAAGTTAAAGAGTTTAGTGGGGCAGGTTGGCGTGACATCTGTGTCTCCGATTCTATAGATAAATGTCCAAATTTATCTGTCAAAGGGTTTTTTTCCCTTCGGATGTCCTTCAACATTTATCGGTCAGAACCATTTGATTTTCTTAAAGTCCTTTTCACGCCTTGCTCAATCAATATCTGCTCTTTAGAGGAATTGAAAAAAAATCCGTTTTTCTTGACCACAACGAAACGTGGTATCGTTCAGAATGTGAATATAATTATCTAGTCTTTGAAAACTTTTTTTTCCCTATAGACAAACACAGTCCTAAATACCGCGACCAGGAACCTCGATAAATCCAAATCTTGGCCCGTTTGAAACATCTTTGTTCAGGATCAGGAGAACCGATATAAGTCCTAAGACTAACATGCAAAACTGCGTGAAGCCTTCAAATTTGATCTCTTCTTAGCGTTCTGTCCGCACGTACAAAAACTTACACGATCCTAAACTCTGTCCATATGTACACACACTAATACGATCCCAAACTCTTTCCGCACGTACAACACTCACACGATCCTAAATTCTGTCAACACGTACACACACTCAAACGATCCTAAACTCTGTCCACATGTCCACAAACCTAGACGATCCCAAACTCTGCCCGTACGTACACACACTTCCATGATCCCAAACTCTGTCCACACGTACACACACTTACACGATCCTAAACTCTGTCCGCACGTACACACACTAACATGATCGCAAACTCTGTCCGCATGTACACACACTCACATCATCCCAAACTCTGTCCACACGTACACACACTCACTCGATCCCAAAGTCTGTCCATATGTGCACACACCTACACGATCCCAAAAGCTGTCCACATCTACACACACTCACACAGAGTAACAAACTATGTTCACACGTACACATACTCACACGATCCCAAACTCTGTCTACACGTACACACAATTACACGATCCCAAATTCTATCCACAATTACAAAAACTAACACAGAGCAACGAACTATGTTTACACATACGCACACTCACACAATCCCAAAATCTGTCCAAAAGTACAAACACTCACATGATCCCAAACTCTGTTCACACGTTCACACACTCATATAATCCCTAACACTGTTCACATGTTCTTACAGTCACACGAATCCAAACTCTGTCCTCACGTACACACACTAACACAGAGCAACAAACTATGTTTACATGTACACGCACTCATACGATCCCAAATTCTGTCCACACGTTCACACACTCACACAATCCCAAGCTCTGTTCGCACATACACAAACTTACACGATCCCAAACTCTGTCCACACGTACAAAAACTCACACGATCCTAGACTCTGTAAGCACGTACACACACTCACATGATGCCACACTCTGTCCACATGTACAAACACATATATGAATTCAAACTCTGTCAAAACATACAGACACTCACATGATCCGAAGCACTGTCATGACGTACACACAATAACACAAAGACACAAACTATTTTTTACACGTACACTCACTCACACAATCCCATACTCTGTCCACACGTACACATACTTACACAATTCCAAACTCTGTCCACACGTACACACACTGATACAGAGAAACTCACTATGTTCACAAGTTCACAAACTTATACGAAATCAAACTCTGTCCACACGTTCTCACACTCACACGATCCCAAACTCTGTCCACACGTACACACGCTTACACGATCCCAAATTCTGTCCACACGTACACAAATATTCACGATGGCAAACTCTGTTAATACGTACACACACTTACACGATCCCAAATTATGTCCGCACGTATATACACTCACACGATCCCAAACTCTGCCCATACATACACACACTTACACGATCCGAAACTCTGTCATGACGTACAAACATTAACAGAGAGAAACAAATTATGTTCACACGTACACTCACTCACACAAACCCAAACTCTGTCCACACGTTTACACACTCACATGAACACAAACTCACACGATCCAAAACTCTGTGCACACGTTCACACACTCACACGATCCCAAACTCTGTCCATACGTACACAAACTCTCAAGATCCCAAACTCTGTCCATACGTACACACAGTCACACAATCCCAAAATCTGACCACATGTTTACACACTGACACGATCCAAACTCTGTGCACACGTATACACACTCACATGATATCAAACTCTGTTCACACGTACACAGACTTACACGATCCCCAACTCAGTCCACATGTACACTATTTCACACGATCCTAAGCTCTGTCCGCACGTATACACACTTACATGATGCCAAACTCTGTGTACATGTACAGAGACTCACACGATGCCAAACTCTCTCCACACAAAAATACACTCACACGATTCCAAACTCTGTTTACATGTACACGCACTAACACTATACCAAACTCAGCCCACACGTGCACACACTCACACGATACCAAACTCTGTCCACACGTACATATACTAACACAGAGAAACAAACTATGTTCACACGTACACACACTCACACGATCCCCAACTATGTCCACACGTACACCAATTAAAACGATCCTAAAGTTTGTCCGCACATACAAACACTCACACAATCGTAAACTCTATCTACACGTACACACACTCACACGATCCCAAACTCTGTCTACACATTTACACTTACACGATCCAAAACTCTGTCCTCATGTACACACACACAGGATCCCAAACTCTGCCCACACGTACACACATTCACACGATCCCAAACTCTGTCCACGCCTACACACACTCACACAGAGCAGCAAACTATGTTCACAGGTATATACACTCAGACGATCCTAAACTCTATCCACACATACACACACTCACAAGATCCCAATCTCTATCCACATGTACACAAACTAACACAGAACAAAGAACTATGTTTACACAGACGCACATTCGCACAATCCCAAAATCTGTCTACAAGTACACACAACCAAATGATCCCAAACTCTGTCCAAACGTACACACACTCACATGGTCCCAAGTTCTGTCGACACGTACCCAAACTAACACAGAGCAACAAACTCTGTTTACACGTACACACACTCACACGATACCCAACTCAGTCCACACGTACACCAATTCACACGATCCTAAACTCTGTCGGCACATACACACAGTCACATGATCCCAAATTGTGTCTCCATGTACACCCACTCACACGATCCCAAACTCTGTGGAGACGTACACACACTTACACAGAACAACAAACTTTGTTCACACGTACATACTATCACAGAATCCCAAACTCTGTTCACTCTGTTCACATGTACACACACTTATATTATCTCAAACTCTGTTCACACATACAAATACTTACACAAATCCAAACTCTGTCCACACGTACACACACTCACATTAAGCAAAACAAATACGTCCACACGTACACAAACTCACACGATCCCAAACTCTGTCCACACGGTTACTCACTAACACGATCGCAAACTATGTCTATACGTACACAAACTTACACAATCCCAAACTCTGTCTACAAGGACATAAACTAACAGGACCCTAAACTTTGTTCTCACGTACACACACTCACACGATCCCAAATTCTGTCCCCACGGTCACACACTAACACGATCATAAACTCTGTCCACAAGTAGACACACTCACACTATTCCAAACTCTGTCCAATCGTCAACACACTCACATATTCTAAAACTCTGTCCACACAATAACACACTTACACGATACTAAACTCTGTCCACACGTTAACACACTAACACGATCCTAAATTCTGTCCGCATGTACACACTTACACAATCCCTAATTTTCTCCACACGTTCACACACTCAAACAATCGCAAATTCTGTCTACACTTACAAACATTCAAACGATCCAAACTCTTTCTACACGTTTACACTTACACGGTCCAAAACTCTGTCATCATGTACACACACACGATCCCAAACTCTGTCCACATGTACACACACTCACACAGAGCAACAATCTATGCTTACACGTACACACACTCAGACGATCCCAAACTCTATCCACACGTACACACACTTACAAGATCTCAAATTCTATCCACACGTACACAGACTAACACAGATAAACGAACTATATTTACACGTACACACACTCACACAATCCCAAAATCTGTCTACAAGTACACACAATCAAATGATCCCAAACTTTGTCCACACGTACACACACTCACATGATCCCAAACTCTATCTTTACGTATATATACTTACACAGAGCAACAAACTATGTTCACAGGTAGACACACTCACACGATCCCAAACTCTTTCCACACGTACACATAATGACACGATCCCAAACTCTGTCCACACCTACACACACTCACACAATACCAAACTCTGTCCGCACGTACACATACTCACACGATCCCAACTCACACGATCTGAAACTCGGTCCAGACGTACACACACTCACACAATTCCAATGTCCACACGTATATACAATTACACAGAGCAACAAACTTTGTCCACACGTACACACACTCACACGATCCCAAACTCAGCCTACATAAACTCACAGTAACACGATCCGAAACTCTGTCCAAACGTACATACAGTCACACAATCCCAAACTCTGTCCGCACGTACACGTACTCACACGATCCCAACTCACACGATCTGAAACTCGGTCCAGACGTACACACACTAACACAGAGCAACAAACTAAGTCCACACGTACACATACTCACACAAACCAAAACTCTGTCTACACGTTCAGACATTCACACGATTCCAAACTCTGTTAACACGTACACACACTCACACGATCGCAAACTCTGTCCATACGTACACAAACTCTCAGGACCCTAAACCCTGTACATACGTACACACAGTCACACGATACACAACTTTGTCCACATGTACACTCACTCACACAATCTTAAACTCTGCCCACACGTACACACATATACACATTCATAACTCTGTCCGCATGTTTACACACTTAAACAATCCCAAATTCTCTCTACACGTTCACACAGTCCCACGATCTGAAACTCCGTTTACACGCTCACACACTCACACGATCTCAAACTCTGTCAACACATTACCACTTACATAATCCAAAATTTTGTCCGCATATACATACACTCACATGATCCCAAACTCTGTCAACACGTACGCAAACTCACATGATTCCACACTCTGTCCCCACGTACACACACTTACACGATCCCGAAATCTGTTCACACGTACACAAACTCTCACGATCCCAAACTGTGTCAATAGGTACACACACTCACACGATCCCAAATTCTATTCTCACGTACACAGACTCTCACGATCCAAACACTGTCCACACGTATATACAATTACACAGATCAACAAACTCTGTCCCTACGCACACACACTCACACGATCCTAAACTCTGTCCAAACTTACATACACACACGATCCCAAACTCTGTCCACACGTACATACAATAACACAGAGCAACAAACTATGTCAAACACGTACACACACTCACATCATTCCAAACTCTGTCTACATGTGCACACACTTACACGATTACACACTCTATCCGCACGTACACACACTTACACGATCCCAAATTCTGTTCACACGTACACAAACTCTCACAATCCCAAACTGTGTCAATAAATACACACACTCACACAATCACAATCTCTGTCCGCATGTACACACACTCAGACGATCCCAAATTCTGTTCTCACGTACACAAACTCTCACAATCCCAAACTCTGTCAATAGGTACACACACTCACACAATCATAAACTCTGTCCGCACGTACACACACTGACACAATCCTAAATTCTGTCTACTCCTACAGACACTAACACGATCCGAAACTCTGTCCAAAAAAAAACAGTCACACGATCCCATACTCTGTCCCCACGTACAAACACTCACACGATCCTAAACACTGTTTACACGTTCAAAAACTCATATGATCCCAAACTTTGTACACACGTAAAATCACTCATATTATCCAAAACTCTGTCAGCACGTTTACACACTCACACAGACAAAAACAATTACAATAACAAAGATCAACAAACTCTGTCCGCACGTACACACACTCACATGATCCCAAACTCTTTCCACATGTACACACACTCACACGATCCCAAACTATGTCCACACGTACACACGCTAAGACGATTCCAAATTGTGTTCACATGTACACACACCTACACGATCCCAAACTATGTCCACACTTACACACTTACACGATCCGAAACTTTGTCCAGACCTTCAAACACTCATATGATCTCAAAATCTGTGAACACTTACACATACTCAGACAATTCCTAACTCTATACACACGTACATACAATCACACAGAGCAACAAACTTTGTTAAACGGTAAACACACTCAAACGATCCCAAACTCTGTCTATATAAACTCACAGTTACAGGATCCTAAACTCTGTCCAAATATACACACACTCACACGATCAAAATTTTTGTCCGCATGTATAAACACTCACACGATCTCAAAGTCGGTAAACACGTTCACACACTCACACGATCCTAAACTCTGTCCACACTTACACACACTCATACGATCCGAAACACAGTCCCAACGTACACACACTCACGCGATCCCAAACTCTGTCCACACCTACACACACTTACACGATTCCAAAGTGTGTCCGTATTTACTTATACTCACACGATCCCAAACTCTCACATAACCTACACAAACTCACACAATCTTAAACTCCCTCTACACCTACACACATCCACAAGATACCAAACTCTGTCCAAATATACACATACTCAATCGATCCCAAAGTCTTTCCGCACGTACACACACTCACACGATTTGTAACTCTGTACGCACGTACACACACTCACACGATTCCAGACTCTGCCAACACGTTTACACACTTACACGATTCCAAACTCTGTCCACACGTACAGAAACTCCCACGATCCCAAACCCTGTCCACACGTACACACACTCACACGATCCCAAATTCTCTCCACACTTAAACACACTCACACCATCTAAAACTCTATGAACACCTACACATATTCAAACAGAGTAACACACTATCTCAAAACATACAGAAACTCAAACGATCCTAAACTCTGTCCACACTTACACACACTCACAAGATCCGAAACTCAGTCCACACGTACACACACTCACACGATCCCAAACTCTGTCCACACGTACACACACTTACACGATTCTAAACTCTGTCCGCATATACTATTACTCACACCATCCCAAACTCTGTCATAACCTACACACACTCACACAATCCTAAACTCCCTCTACACCTACACACACCCACACGATACTAATCTCTGTCCGCACGTACAAACACTCAAACGATCCCAAAGTCTATCCGCACGTACACACACTCACACGAATACTAACTCTGTCCACAGTTACACAAACTCCCACGAACCGAAACTCTGTCCACACGTACACACACTCACACGCTCCCAAATTCACTAAACACGTAAACACACTCACACCATCCAAAACTCTCTCAACACCTACAAACACTCAAACAGAGTCACACACTCTCTCAAAACGTACAGAACCTCACACGATCCGAAACTCCGTCAACACGTACACACACTTTCACGATTCCAAACTCTGTCCGCACGTAAACATACTAACAAGATCGAAAACTCTGTTGACAACTACACATACTCACACGATCCCAAACTCTGTCCTTACCCACACACACTCTCACGATCCTAAACTCTGTCCACACCTACACACACCCACAAGATCCCAAACTCTATCCGCACGTACACACACACACGATCCCAAACTCTTTCCACATGAATACACACTTACACAATTCTAAAGTCTGTCCACACGTACGCACACTTACAGGATCCCAAACTCTGTCCACACGTACAAAAACTCTCAAGATGCCAAACTCTGTACGCAAGTACATACACTCACACTATCCCAAAATCTTTCCTAACGTACACAAACTTACACAGTCCCAGCTTTGGTCCATACGTTCAAACACTCACACGATCCCAAACTCTTTGCACACGTTAACACTTATACGATCCGAAACTGTTTTTACACGTACACACACTCGCACGATCACAAACGCTTTCCATAACTAGACACACTCACACAGAGAAACAAACTCTGTCCACATATACACATACCTAATTAATTCCGAACTCTACCAACACGTACACACACTCACACGACCCTAAACTCTTTCCACGCATACACACACTCTCACGATTCCAAACTCTGTCCGAACGTCCACAAACTCATAAGATCGCAAACTCTGTCGACACCTACACACACTTACACGATCCTAAATTCTGTCCATATCCAAACACACTAACACGATCCGAAACTCTGTCCACCCCTAAAAAACACTCACACGATCAAAACTTTGTCCACATGTACACTGACTCACACGATCCCAACCTCTGTCCACACGTACACAAACTCCCTCGATCCTAAAATTTGTCTGCACGTACACACACCCACATGATCTTAAACTCTGTCCGCATGTACACACAATCACACGGTCCCAAACTCTGTTCACACATACACACACTTACACAGAGCAAAAAACTATATTACCACGTACACACACTCACACGATCCCAAACTTTTTCCAAACGTACGCACAATCACACGAGCCCAAACTCTGTCCACACGTACACACACTTACACTGAGCAGCAAAATATGTTCACACGTTCACATACTCACACAATCCGAAAATTCTGTCCAGACGTACCCACACTCACATGATCTCAAACTCTGTCCAAACCTACACATACTCAGACTATCCGAAACTCCATCCGCACGTACACACACACACACGATCCCAAGCTCTTTCCACAAGAACACACACTTACACGATTCCAAAGTCTGTCCGCACGTACGCACACTCATAGGATCCCACACTCTGTCCACACGTACAAAAACTCTCAATATCCCAAACTCTGTACGCAAGTACATACACTCACACTATCCCAAAATCTTTCCTAACGTACACAAATTTACACAATCCCAATTTTGGTCCATACGTTCAAACACTCACACGATCCAAAACTCTTTGCACACGTTAACACTTATACGATCCGAAACTGTTTTTACACGTACACATACTCGCATGATCACAAACTCTTTCAACAACTAGACACACTCACACAGAGAAACAAACTCTGTCCACATATACACATACCTAATTAATTCCTAACTCTACCCACACGTACACACACTCACACGACCCTAAACTCTTTCCACGCATACACACACTCTCACGATTCCAAACTCTGTCCGAACGTCCACAAACTCATAAGATCGCAAACTCTGTCGACACCTACACACACTCACACAATCCCAAACTCTGTCCATATCCACACACACTAACACGATCCGAAACTCTGTCCACACCTAAAAACACTCACACGATCAAAACTTTGTCCACATGTACACTGACTCACATGATCCCAACCTCTGTCCACACGTACACAAACTCACACAATCCTAAAATTTGTCTGCACGTACACACACCCACATGATCTTAAACTCTGTCTCCATGTACACACAATCACACGGTCCCAAACTCTGTTCACACATACACACACTTACACAGAGCAACAAACTATATTAACACGTACACACACTCACACGATCCCAAACATTTCCAAACGTACACACAATCACACGAGCCCAAACTCTGTCCACACGTACATACACTTAAACTGAGCAGCAAAATATGTTCACACGTACACATACTCACACAATCCGAAAATTCTGTCCAGACGTACCCACACTCACATGATCTCAAACGATCCACACCTCCGCACACTCACACTATCCGAAACTCTATCCACAAGTACACACACTTACACGAAACAAAACTGTGCCCACATCTACACACACTCATACGAGCCCAAACTTTGTCCACACGTACACACACTCACACGATGCTAAACTCTGTCGACATGTACACACACCCACACGATGCTAAACTCTGTTCGCACATATACACAAACAATCCTAAACTCTATCCACATGTAAACACACTTACACGATCCAAAGCTGTGTCAACACGTACACAAACTCACACCATCTAAAAAATTGTCAACACCTATACACACTCACACAAATTAACACACTATGTGAAAACGTACAGATACTCAAACGATCCGAAACTCTGTGCACACGTACACACTCGCACGATCCCAAACTCTGTCCATATGCATACACACTTACACGATTCTAAAATCTGTCCGCACAAACACAAACACGATCGCAAACTCTGTCCACACCTACACACACTCACACGATACTAAAATTTCTCCACACCTACACACACTCACACGACCAAAACTCTATCCACATGTTCACCGACTTACACGATATGAACCTCTGTCCACACGTTCACAAACTCACACGATCCTAAAAATTGTCTGCACGTACACACACCCACATGAACCCAAATTCTGTCCGCACGTACACACAATCACACGATCTCAAACTCTGTCCACACGTACACACACTTACACATAGCAACAAACTATGTTCACACGTACACACACTCACACGATCCCAAACTTTTTCCAAACGTACACACAATCAAATGAGATAAAACTCTGTCCACACGTACACACACTTAAACTAAGCAGCAAAATATGTTAACACGTACACATACTCACACAATACGAAAATTCTGTCCAGACGTATCCACACTCACATGATCTCAAACTCTGTCAACACCTACACACACTCACACAATCCTAAACTCTATCCACACGTACACACACTTACACGAACCAAAACTTTGTACACATGTACACACACTCACACGAGCCCAAACTCTGTCCGCATGTACACACACACACGATCTCAAACTCTGCCTACACGTACACACACTGACACGATTACAAGTTCTGTCCGCACGTCCACAAACTCATAAGATCGCAAACTCTGTCGACACCTACACACACTCACACGGTCCCAAACTCTTTCCATACCCACACACACTAACACAATCCGAAACTCTGTCCACACCTTTAAACACTCACACGACCAAAACTCTGTCCACATGTTCGCCCACTCACACGATCCAAAACTCTGTCCACATGTACACTTACTCACACGATCCCAACCTCTGTCCACACGTACACAAATTCACACGATCCTAAAATTTGTCATCACGTACACACATTCACATGATTTTAAACTCTTTCCGCATGTACACACAATCACACGATCCCAAACTCTGTCCACACGTACACACACTCACACGGAGCAACAAACTATGTTCACACGTAAACACACACTCACACGATCCTAAACGTTGTCCAAACATACACACAATCACACGAGCCCAAACTCTGTCCACACGTACACACACTTACACTGAGCAGCAAACTATGTTCACACGTACACATACTCACACAATCCTAAAATTCTGTCCAGACGTAGACACACTTACACAATCCTAAATTCTATCCACATGTACACACACTCACACGATCCAAAGCTCCGTCAACACGTTAACACACTTACACGATCCCAAACTATGTCCACACGTTCATACACTCACACGGTCCTTAACTCTGTCTACACGTACACACACTATCACGACCCTAAACTCTGTCCACACGTAAACACTCACATGATTCCAAACTTTGTCCACATGTACACTTACCCACGCGATCTCAACTCTATCCGCACGTACAGACACCTACACAATCTGAAACTCTGTCAACATGTACACAAAACTACACGATTTAAAGTCTGTTTGCACGTACATACACCTACACGATCCTAAACTATGTGCACATGTACACACACCTACACGATCCCAAACTCTGTCCGCAGATACAAACACTAAAACGATCCTAAATTCTGTCCTCATGTACACACACTCGCATGATCCTAAACTTTGTCCGCATGTACCTACACTCACACGATCTTAAATTTTGTCCGCACGTACACACACTCAGACGACCCCAAACTCTGGTCAGATATACACACACCTACACGATTCCAAGCTCTGTCCACATGTACACATATACACGATCCAAAACTCTACCCACACCTACACACACTCACACATAGGAACTCACTATGTCAAAACATAGAGAACCTCACATGAAACCAAACTTTGTCCACATCTACACACACTCACACGATCCCAAACTCTGTCTGCACGTACACAAACTCAAACGATCCCAAACTCTGTCCACACCTACACATACTCACACGATCCCAAACTCTGTTTACATGTACACACACTCACACGATCCTAAACTCTGTCCGCACGTACACAAACTCACACGATCTCAAAATCTGTCCACACCTACACACACTTACACGATCCCAAACTCAGTCCACATGTACACCCACTCACACGATCCCAAGCTCTGTCCACACCTGTACTTTCTCACACGATCCCATACTCTGTCTACATGTACAAACACTCACACGATCCCAAACTCTGTCCGCACGTACATACACTCACACGATATTAAACTTTTTTCGCACGTAAAAACACCTACACGATCCCAAACTCTGTTCACAAGTTCACACTCTCACACGATCTTAAACTTTGTTCACCCGTACACACACTCACACGATCTCAAACTCTGTTCATACATACACACACTCACGCAGAGCACCAAACTCTGTTCACACGTACACACACTCACACAATCCCAAACTCTGTCTACACCTACCCACACTTACATGATCCCAAACTCTGTCTACACGTTCACACACTCACACAATCTAAAGCTACTTTTACACGTACACACACTCACACAGAGCAACAAACTCTGTCCCTACGTTCTTACACTCACACAATCCAAAACTGTGTCCACACGTACACACACTCACACAGAGCAACAAACTCTGTCCACACGTACACACACTCACACCATCCTAAACAATGTCCACATGTACACACACTCACATGATCCCAAACTCTGTCCACACGTACACACACTCACACGATCCCAAACTCTGTCCACACGTACACACACTTACACAGACCAAGCAATACTTAAAGTATGAACTGTCTCTAGCAATAATGTACCGCCTTTACAAAGAACATTGCGACTAGAAGGGAACGCTTGGAAAACTTTGCGTAACAAAGGTTGGATATTATACAGGACCCAGTGTTTGTTGACAGTAACAAGAGGCGGGATATGTTACAGGACCCAGGATCCCAGTGTTTGCAGACAGTAACAAGAGTGAAGGTACAGCTATGACTGCGTACCTGGAAAAATGGGCAATGGAGACTACTATATGTGTTTGTTATAATGTGAAGGTACAGCTATAACTGGGTACATGGTTAAAATGGACAAAGGAGGCTACTTTTCGTGTTTGTTTTAATATGAAGGTAGAGGTATGTCTGGGTACCTGGCTGTAATGGACACAGGAGGCTATTATTTGTAATTGTTAGAATGTGAAGGTAGAGGTATGACTGGGTACCTGGTTACAATGGACAAAGGAGGCTACTATTCGTGCTTGTTATACTATGAATGTAGAGGTATGACTGGTTACCTGGTTACAATGAACAAAGATGTCTACTATTCGTGTTTGCTGATAAGATTGAGGTCCAAGCTGATGTGGAAAAGGCATATAAAATCAATTTTGAGTCTCTCCTACTGCAAGACAATTCCCATGCGTATAAGAAAAAACAAGCAGATCAGACGCAGAACAGTGCGCTTTTGAAATTCTGCAACCCCCAGCTTGTTCACCAGCCTTAGAATTTTTTTTTATTTACTAACCGCAAAGAAATCATTCAAACGACACCGTATCCATGACAACGAACACGCCAATGAAGCTTTGAAGTTAGTTGCCAATTTTATTTCTTTCTGTACTCTCATGAATTCTGAAAGGTGAAAGAGAGGGTGCAGAAATTAGAAACACTGTGTGGTGATTATGTAGAGCAAGAAAAATATTTGTGCCAAATTAAATCCTTCTATACTTCTTGTTTCATACCTATATATCAAAGACTTCTTCAACAATCTTCTCAATTTCTAGACATTTCATCAATTCGTAGAAAATTAGTTCATATTATTCTTTACACATTTTCCTTTACAGCCTTTACAGTGCAGTGCACAATACTTTAACATTCACAAATATTTGTAAAAAAGGATAAAATGTTTTAAAACCATTAACTTCCATACCTTCATAAAAAAATTTTTGTTCAGTCTTCGATTTCTAAGCTTATATAATAAAAAAAATCAACATCTTTTATGTCATTGCGACGGGTCAGTGACATTTTTATGCCACGATATTCATATAAAATGTTTGATCCATGGTTAACAAACGTTAATGCTTGACAGTTTTATGATTGAGTTAATTGCGACAAAAGCTGTTTAGATGGCTTGTATTCAACCGATCTTCACTTCTTGTAAACGAAGAAAAAAACGCCAACGTGAACAAACACCTCAACCCTTAAGGCCGCCGTTAGCTGAAAAGCAAGATGAAACTCTTCCTGCTAACCTGCTTGACCCTGGTAATCATCGCCGTCGGACAAATTTGCGGAGATAAATAACCTAGTTCTTAGCCCACTCACCCGGTCTGTTTTCTCCTGCTTCTTCTTCTTCTCCTGCTTCTCATTGTTCCCCTCCCTTTCCTTTATCGCTCGTTTTCCCTGCCATTCTCTTGCCCCTCCTCCTTTATGTACTATCTTTCTCCTATGTACTTCTTGTGCCACCGACCTTTCATTTCTTCATTTATACTCAGCTTCGCCTCCTTCCGTGCGTTTTTCATCTCAATTGCTGGTTCTGTCCTTTTAATTTTCCTGGTTGACCCCTCTCCAAGTTTTCATCCCTCTGTTTTCCTGCTCACGCGCTTTCGTGTTACTTGTGTTTTTCCCTCTTCCTGGTTTGGAAAATTCTCTGTCTTGCTGATCTTTCTTTCTTCCCACATTTTGTTGCTCTATATTCAGTATTCACACTGTTTCTTTTTATCCTTTTTATTTTCATACACTAACTTCTTTCCCTCTACCTCCCTCTCAAGGATTATTTCTTTTCATCTTCCTAATCCTCATGCCACTTTCCCTTTTATCCCCCTTCCCTACCTCTTTCTACCTCTTCTCCTTCCTCTCTTTTCTTCTTCATTTTCACCTTCTTATTCTTTTCCTCTTTCTTTTTCTTTAATTTTAGAAATTAAAGTCTACTTCTTTTCTTTTATTTAAAGCACATTAGATGTAAAACTTGGCCAACATTTAAATTTAAATTATTAATTTTAATTTCTATTCCTTTAAGCTGTACCAAAGATGGCTGCAACGGTAAATATGAATCAAGATATGATGGTTCTTGCCATTGCTGTTATGGTGGTAAGAATCCTTATATAAAGAGGAATGGAATTTGGTCCTGGAAAAGAAGACCAGAATGTTTATGTTTGGCGTATGAAGAGGTAAGATCTATTGTTTATGGGTCCAGGAACAAATAAGGGCATAAATTTTAAAGAGTATTGCACCCTCTTTAGAAGCGTTTAAATATGTCCGAAACACAGGCGAGAAAAAAAGCTAACATAAATGTCTTATAATAGCATAACTTAATGTAGTTTTGGAAATAATTATGAACTTTTCTAAAGCTTCTCCTCATTTCATAGGCGAGAATTTTTAGGTACAAAGATGAAAGAAAGTTTCTGTGCCACATGAACGCAAAGGAAATAAAAAATCGTAAGAAAAAGTATCAGATAAAGTTAGCTAGTCGCTTCCCGTTGGTGGTAGATAGAGTAGACAGAGTTTATTGGGTTTAGTTGTGTGACATTATACTTTCAGAGATCACACTTGTTATGTGTTTGTTTTGCCGGCCATACTGGCACAATGTAACTCGCGAGTCCCTGGCCTTTTTAATGAAATAAAGGCTCTTGCGGTTTCTACATTGACCAAGATGGTTGCGTTTATCGCTTAGATTCCATCTGTGATTATCTTCGGCCTTGTTATAGATCTACGACTAAAAACATAACATTGGCGATGAGGATGGGATGTCATCAAAATGAATTAGATCTATTTTATATCCAGATAGGATGTTCATCGGATATATGGATCTGTGATCAAAGAAGCATCTGATATCTATAAGGCAATTGAGCACAGTGCACGTTTAGACCTAGACTTTGTTTGTCTCCTGTAAACCCATGACTTTTTTTTGCGGCTAAGTAATTTCTATTAACCATCTCATCTTGGTTAGATCGATAAGGTGGGATAAAATCACATTAATTTCCACCTTACGAGCAATTTCAACAGTTTTGAAAGTTCATCACTCTCTCGCCCTCACTCTACGCGTGTGTTTTAGTGGTAAGTCAAACTGCAGAAACTTGAGCCAAGGTAGATCTAGATCTCAAAAACGATGCTTTCCAAGCCAGTCATATGGAGGGAAGTTCTTACACCATAACTAGCGGCTCCTAGTGGTGACTCCACCTACGAAGTATGATTGAAGAGCAGTCACCTCTACGCAGATAGGGAAGAACAGTGAGAAGTCTTCCAAGTCGGTCGTGTTGAGGGGAGTTCATACCCCTTTACTGGCGGCTCTTAGTGGTGGCTCCGCCTATGACGCACGGCTGGTGAGCAGTCACTTTTGGCGTAAATTTGTCCTGGCTGGAAGAACGCGCTACGGAGAAGCTTACTGACGGGAGAACAATTATCGACGTTGCTGATCTCATCTAAACTGTTTCGCGAAAAATTCAGTTTTCTACATCATCGGCCAGCAACTATGGCCGAGGCAATGTCGGACTTGCTGACCGTGTTCCGTGAGCAGATGGTTTTACAACAAGAACAACGCCGCCAACAGATGGAGTCTTTGATGGCGCTAATGAAAAGCCCCTCAGGGTTGGTCACAAAATCAGTACCTTCTTTCACACCTTTCGACCCTAGCTCCGAGTTGTGGACTGTTTAACACTTTTGTGGAGGCACATTCGCATATCTTTCTAAAAACCAGTCGTCAGTAACTTTCAAGCTCCTTGATAATTTGGCGAAGCAGAAGTCTCCACCCATGGACATAAACAGCCTCACTATGAAAACGATAGAAGAATTCATGCTGGAACAATTTCACCCTAAAAGGTTTGTGGTTCGGGGAAGATATAAATTTGGGGCAGAGATGCGTCGTAAACCAGGAAAGACCATACGGGACTTAGTAGCAAGAATCAGACAAGATGCAGTCACCTGCGATTTTAGTTCCATAACCAATCCTCAGGATGAAGCAATGAGGACTCGTTTCATATGCTCATGTGAAAATAAGCAGTGTTGAAGGCTCTTTTCAAAATCAAGGATGAATGATGAACTTTCCTTCTCAAGAACAATTGAGATTGCCACACAAATCGAGAATGCGGCAAAATGCGCCAAGGAAACTGTGTATGGTACCAGTACAGGTAGCTCTCAAGTAAAAAAAAATAAAGAAACCATATGCACCAGCGCGTCCTACGGGACATGCAGATCAAAGGTTTAGACCCAAACACAATATCAGACAAGATTTTCCCGTTGGAACATGCGACCGTTGTGAGGGTCCCCACTGTGGGAAAGACTGCAAATTTAAAAATGCCGTTTGTAGATTTTGCCAGAAAACAGGCCACATCGAAAAAGTGTGCCTGCAGAAAAGAAAATTCGTGTCCAAGATCGAAACACTCTCAACAGTAAAAAGAATCCAAAACTTCCCCCATCTCCAGGTTTCAGCAGAACTCAGGGACAACTCTGTCTCATTCGAAGTGGATACAGGAGCAGGCGACAATTTCAAATGCTCAGAGGTCTGGCACCAGATGGGAAAACCGCCATTGCAACCGGTAACAAGCAGGTTCGAGTCGGCCTCTGGACACCCGCTTCCTGTTCTAGGATCGTTTCAAGAGAAGATTAAAGTAGAAGGAACAAAGCCAACATTAATCAACTTGGTAGTTACCAAAATCTCTAAACTGAACATTCTGGGCAGGTCAGCAATCAAAGAACTGAATATCGCAGTAGATAGAATGCTCCAGAAAATTAAACAAATCAAGGGCTCCCAATTCTATAGCAAGTGAACTCAGCCAAACAGTGCGCTACAAACTGCCTGTAAGAGTTAGTGTGCAGAGTTCCCAACATTTTTTCCCCAGGACTGGGTTTACTCAAGGATTTTGATGTAGACATAAAATTTAAGGTCGATGCTAAACCCGTGTTCTGCAAACCCCGCACTGTCCCTCTAGCGGTACAAGATGATCTTGAAAAAGCCTACGATGCGGGCATAGCTAAAAGGGGATGGAAGCCCACCACCTTTAGCAGCTATGGTACGCCAGTTGTACCTATTAGGAAGAAAGCTCTTCAGGAGCAAGCTGAGGCCCAGATACGTGTCTGTGGTGACTACTCGGTGACGGTGAACCGTCAACTGAAGACACACAGACACTCTATTCCTAAACCAGACGATTTGATGAGAAGGCTTGGTGGAGGTCATTATTTCAGCAAAATTTACCTGGCAGATGCTTACAACCAGATCCAGTTGTCCCCAGCCTCAAAGGAAAAACTCGCCTTGAGCACCGGGGAGTACTCCTGCAACAACGGCTTCCTTTCGGGATAACCTCTGCTCCGGGATATTTTCATGAGGTGATGGATCAATTGACACATGACCTGCCAGGTGTGGCTGTTTACATCGAAGACTGTCTGGTGAGTGGGACCGATGCAGATAGTCATCTCCAGTATCTTCGCAGACTACTCCAGCGTCTTGAAGAAAACGGCCTTCGCTGTCGAATGGAAAAGTGAGTTCGGCAAACCTTTTGTCGAGTATCTGGGGCATACCCTCTCTCGAGAAGGCATCGCAAAGGGACCCAAGGTTGATGCCACAAACAAAATGCCAGCCCCTACCAACATTCTTGAGTTGCGTGCTTTTCTTGGGCAGATACAGTTCTATGGAAAGTTTTTGCCTAACCTCTCTACAGTCCTCGAACCTCTGTATAATGTCACAAGAAAAGACTCTTGTTGGAAGTCGGGTGCAGAAGAGCAAGCTTCATTTCAACAGGTGAAGGACTGGCTATGCACAGACGCTGTGCTTGCTCATTTCGATCCATCTCTGGACATCGGAATCTCATGTGATGCATCAGACTGTGGCATAGGTGCGGTGCTTTTTCACCGTTTTCCTGATGGCAGCGAACGACCGATTGCTAATGTGTCAAAGACATTGTCACCAGCTCAACGCAGATACAGTCAGATTCACAAATAAGCCCTTGCCACCATTTTCGCATTGACGAAGTTCCCAGTTTCTGTATGCAAGAAAGTTTATTCTGTTTACAGACCAAAAGCCTCTCCTCAACATTTTTAGTCCCCACAAGGCGACACCAGCTCTGGCAGAAAATCGTCTGGCCAGGTGGGCTGTTACTCTCAGCCAATATGACTATAGCATTGAATACAGACAATCGTCTAAATATGGCAATGCGGATGCCCTCAGTCGCTTACCTTCAGGACCAGACACAGCATTTGACGAAAGGGAAGGAGATGCGGACATGGACTCAGTTTACACAGTCAGAATCATTAGCACTCTGATCCAGGAGTGGTGGCCAGAGAAACCTCCAAATATGCAGTTATCTCGACGGTCATGAGACATTGCAGAGAAGCTGACCACCATGCCATCCTCCAAATGAAAACGGGGGGACTTACTCAGTGCACTCTTTTAGACAAGTACAAGACTCCCTCTCATGTGAAGCAGGGTGCCTTTTCTATGGGGCTAGACTGGTCATTCCAACAAGTCTGCAACATCAAGTGTTACACATCCTTCATCAAGGACACTGTGGAATGAAACGAATGAAGCAGTTGGCTCGCACAGCGGTGTATTGGCCTGGCATAGACTCTCAAATCATGGACTTGTGTCGCACCTGTCCAACCTGTGCAGAACACCAAGGTAATCCACCCAAGGCTCCAGTCCATCCATGGATGCTACCCGAGAAGCCCCGGAGTCGAGTGAACATCGATCATGCTGTCAACTTCATGGGTCACAACTGATTGGTACTCAATGACGCCTATTCGAAATATTCAATCATTCATCCAACCACATCAACATCGAGCAAAGCTACCATTCAAGTACTAGAAGAGGACTTTGCTCATTTTGGATTTCCTCATACTATTATTAGTGACAACGGCAGATCTTTCAGTTCAGGCGAATTTCAGTCATGGTGTCAGGAACATGGCATCACTCATCTTGCAGGCGCTCCGTATCACCCAGCCACGAATTGGGCTAAGGAACGCCTTGTGCAAAGCTTCAAGAAACCCTTACGGAAATCCTTCTTACTTCCCAAATCAGCCCTTCAGGAATTCCTAATGATGTATTGGCGCACTCCCCTTGCGAGTGGCTTATCACCCAGTGAAATTCTGAATGGCCGTCAGATCAGGTCGCTCATCGATATCCTGAAGCCGTCACCAGTGCACATTGCACAAGAGAGACAATCGCAAACCACTAGTGCAGAGACGACATCCTCGTCATCGGTGGCCAAGGTGCTCCACTCTTACAAATCCGGTACACCTGTTTATGCTGCATACTATGGCCGCAGAAATGACAAGGATCTACGGTTGGTCCCAGCCATTGTGAAGAAGCTGTTGGGAGCCAGAACTATCCTGGTTCACGTGTGTCTTAGAGGTCTTGTGTGGAAGCGCCACATAGAACAACTACGTCCTCGCTATGGAGCTGATCAAGATGCAGATCCTGGGGAGGTGACCATTCCAGAGTCAACAACTCACCCACCTCTCCAGAATCCAGCCCCTTCAGTCGTTCCAGATACGACGGCTCAACCACCTCTCCAGATTCCTGGACCGGCAGAGCCAATGTCACGATGACCTCAACAGACAACATACGGTCCAGACAACCCTCGGCGTTCAACAAGGCAGAGGAGAGCCAGGATAATCCTGAATGACTGATGTCAGCTTGTCGGAGACCTCAAGCTTGGCGGGGAGGTGTTATGTGTTTGTTTTGTCCGGCCATACTGGCACATTGTAACTCCCGAGTCCCTGGCCTTTTTGATGAAATAAAGGCTCTTCCGGTTTCTACGTTGACCAAGATGGTTGCGTTTATTACTTAGATTACATCTATATTTTCTATCTGCAATTATTTTTGGGCTTGTTATAGATCTACGACTAAAAACATAACAACTCTGCTGAAGAAAAACTAACCCATGGGTTAGGAAAACATCCATGACCAAAAACTGGTTCTTAGATTAAACTTGTCGATTTCCTATTAATTAATAGCACGGACAACGTCACACATTCTTCACAAGCACCAGCGAGTTCAATATTAGAACATTTATCTGATTTTGTAAAATCCAAATCTATTTATCATTGGTTACATTAATGCGGATCTATAAATTCCGATACAGCAGAACGATAGTCGCTTTTTGCGGGATCTTAAAATAGATCTGAAAGTACAGAGTTAGATTTCCCATAGTGCAACACTTATAATATAAAAAATAGTGTTTAGCGCACATTGTCAAAGATGGCAATTAAAAAAATGAAAAGTTTAGTACGAAACAAGAATACCTTTGCCATGAGCTATTTTGTTTTACATCTTTTTTTAAATGCTTCAATCATTGGATGGATAATCGTAGAGGATGCTCAATATTTCAAGCCCATTTTTAGTGAAGCTCGAAATCTCATATTTTTGTCATATTTACTGTGATTCTCAACTGTATGAAATAAGTATCAAGCTTATTTATACATTATATGTTTTCCTTTTTTTTTTAGCTCAGAGGCATAGATTTTTTTTTTTTTGAATTTCATTTTACTAATTCTGTCAAACAGATGTATTAATTATTTCGTGATATAACAAGATATTTTTGCGATAATTCATTTACATTCAGTCTTCTTTTAGGCTGCTTTCCGGGCTGTTTCTCTTTTATCTGTGTCTTTAAACCTTGAGAAAGATCGATATTCCAAACACAGATTATAGAGTGAGTTTGGTTTATTATTATATCATGGCCGTCAGCTCTTTCCCATTTATTTCCAAATTTTTTTTAACCCTTTGCTATACTATTTAAGTTTTTTTTTTAAAAATCGAAATCATAAATGATAGAAAAAAATTGTTTATTACCCTTTTACCTTTAAAAACAAAAGGGTAATAATTATGTGTTTTCCTTATCAATCAGATGAACCAACAATAACATGTTCAAATCATAGGCAAAAGAAATTCAGAACTATTTTTTCTCAATACACAATTCAACTCTATAATGTCGATATTTATTAAAATATTTCATTGTTTCATCTACAGTGGTGCAAAAAACTTGATCTTTGTGGTGAATGGTCGTGAATCACGGTTTTAAAGAGGAAAGAAAAGGTGAGACTTTTGTTTAACTATACAGGAAGATTCTTTTTGAAGACAGGAAAAATTATATAACGATCCCAGACCTAAGTAAAAAAAGTGGCAGGATGACGAGGAAGAAAAAAAAAATTAATACTCGAGAAGGAGAAAATGGGGAAAAACGTTCGAGCCTTAATAAATATAAGTACATACATGCATGCATGCATACATACATACATACACACACATACATGCACACACACCCACAAACACACATGCATACATGCATACATGTATACACACACACCCATACACCCACACACCCACACACCCACATACATACGACATACATACATACATACATACATAAGCTTGATAGACAAATAGATAGTTTTATGTGACCCCAAGGCTAACACTTTCAAGATGCTCAACCAGTCCTACAAAGTCCTTTGGTCATGTTGACCCAGAAAGTTTGTCGTTTCTTTTTTTATTATTAATTCTTTCCGGGTTAATTATCATCACTCTCAAAATTGTTTTAAGCTTGAATTGCTACAATACGTGACAGCATTTTCTTATTTGAATCGGTGTATTCATCAATCTTACAACGACATTCAAGAGTAGACCACTATGAACTTAAGTACACAATAAATATTACTTGCATTGTTTATTTTACTAATATTTACTATCTGAATCACTATTCAGAGGACAAAATTACTTTTGTTTTTTACTTAGCATGACAATCTATAGAAAGCGATTACGACGATGTGCTGAAGTATGAGCGTTTCAAGATCAATACCCCTACTTTTTATAAAAAGGTGTCTGATTTTTAACAAACTACTCTAAAGCTAAGTGAGTTCATTACGTCAGGTAATTTTTTACTATCAATATTTGCATAAAACTTCCAGTCTTTTAAATTTTCTCAGGAACCATTTCTGGTTGCAAGATCCTTCTGTATTTTGGCTTCTCTCCCTTATATTTGAAATAAAGTTTGCACTAACTGCGATTCTTCCTTAGTAACAAAAATATTTAAATGCCCTGAGTTATAATCAGGATATGTTTTTTTACAGATGTGCATGAAATATTTTTAAGCAAATTTCCCAAAGGAACCAAAAAGGTTAAACCAAACCCACTCTCTTTTATTCTTTTTATCATATGAACTACAGACCATGGACGGGGATATAGGCAAGGGGTATTGACATCCACAATATTTAGTCAATGGACCAATTTATGAAACACTGGTCAAAAAGGGTAGAAAAAAATAGGCAACCAAATTAAACTGTAGAAAAGTGCCTTTTTTTAAAATCCAAGACATTTTGCACTAAATTCTGTTTTTCCCTAAAAAATCAATTTCCTCTTTCTCTCCAGGTATGACCAACTGCTTCTGGCGATCTCATACGAACTGCTTTCAAGAGCAGATTTGATGTGGGAAAAAAAAAGAAAGAAAAAATGTTTAACGTTACACCTTGCTTTTGTGATGTAATTGGCTTGGTGTGAGTGTGGTTAGACTGGCCTCGACCAATTCCCGAGTATGGCACCATAGGTTTTGGGGTGGAAGCCGCCAATGGGCGGAACTCAGACGTCATATCTCTGGGCATGAGCTTGCTTGAATGCTACTCAAGTCGGTCTTGGAATATCTGTGGTGTTGAAAGGAGCTTTCCCTCTGCACCTCCAATCAAAGGCCACCATTTCTCATTTGGAGAAAGGTATATCTCTGATTACTTCCACTGCTACTAGTACCGCTGTATACCTGTACCAAAAAACACTTCACTTTCTCATTTCTTTCACACCAAGATAATAGATGAAATGAGTAAACCACTAATGATTTCACATCATTCTAAATTCAATTATGAAGATTAGGAAACACTTAAATTATATCTAGGTATAAACATAAAATTTGATCCACAGTTTAAAAAATGTAGAAGTCAAAGGAACTGTAAAAAATTAAAAAATTGATTAGCGGCCTTTTTTCCAGTTGAACAGTCCCGATGCAGAGTCCCCAACACATTATTCACATATATGCAACCTCACCTACACACATGGATACACGCATAGATACATCTCTCATACATGAATACATTTACAAACATACTAAACTGTCAGTGCTGAAAAAAAATATCCACTTTTTTCGGTTCTTACTTTTGCCTTCTTGGAGGGAAGAGGGATAATTGGTGAGGGAACTTCAGCTATAACAGACAAACCTAAAAAACTGTAGATCGAAGCTTAGACTAAAAAAATGAATGGCAGAGGATGAGGGATGAATCGAAGAGACAGACGAGACATAGGAGACCGTCAAAGAAGACTAAACAAGTGCTGAACCAGCAAAAAAAGCTTCGAAGGTAAAACACCAGCAAAGAAGACTAAGACAAATGATGCACCAGCAAAGAAGATTAAGACAAGTGATGGACCAGCAAAGAAGACAAAGACAAGTGATGAACCAGTAAAGAAGATTAAGACAAGTGATGGACCAGCAAAGAAGACTAAGACAAGAGATGGACCAGCAAAGAAGACTAGGACAAGTAATGGACCAGCAAAGAAAACTAAGACAAGTGATGGACCAGCAAAGAAGACTAAGACAAGAGATGGACCAGCAAAGAAGACTAGGACAAGTAATTAACCAGCAAAGAAAACTAAGACAAGTGATGGACCAGCAAAGAAAACTAAGATAAGTGATGGAACAGAAAAGAAAACTAAGACAATTGATGCACCAGTAAAGAAAATTAAGACAAGTGATGGACCAACAAAGAAGACTAAGACAAGTGATAAACAAGCAAAGAAAACTAAGACAATTGATGCACCAGCAAAGAAAACTAAGACAAGTGATGGACCAGCAAAGAAAAGTAAGACAAGTGATAGACCAGCAAAAAAATACTAAGACAAGTGATGTATAAGCAAAGAAAACTAAGACAAGTGTGAACCAGCAAAGAAAACCAATACAGGTGATGGACCAGCACTGGAGACTGAGACAAGTGATGGACCAGCAAAGAAAACTAAGACAAGTGATGGACCAGCACTAAAGAGTAAGACAAGTAATGGACCAGCACTGAAGACAAAGACAAGTGATGAAACAGCAAAGAAAACTAAGACAAGTGATGGACCAGCAAAGAAGACTAAGACAAGTGATGGACCAGCAAAGAAAACTAAGACAAGTGATGGACCAGCAAAGAAGACTAAGACAAGTGATGGACCAGCAAAGAAGACTAAGACAAGTGATGGACCAGCAAAGAAAACTAAGACAAGTGATGGACCAGCAAAGAAGACTAAGACAAGTGATGAACCAGCAAAGAAAACTAAGACAAGTGATGAACCAGCAAAGAAAACTAAGACAAGTGATGGACCAGCAAAGAAGACTAAGACAAGTGATGAACCAGCAAAGAAGACTAAGACAAGTGATGGACCAGCAAAGAAAACTAAGACAAGTGATGAACAAGCAATGAAAACTAAGACAAGTGATGAACCAGCAAAGAAAACTAAGACAAGTGATGATCCAGCAAGGAAGACAAAGACAAGTGATGAACCAGCAAAGAAAAATAAGACAATTGATGGACCAGCAAAGAAAACTTAGATAAGTGATGGACCAGCAAAGAAAACTAAGACAAGTGATGCACCAGCAAAGAAAACTAAGACAAGTGATGGACCAGAAAAGATAACTTAGACAAGTGATGGACCAGAAAAGAAAACTAAGACAAATGATGCATCATTATAGAAGACTAAGACACTTGATGGACCAGCAAAGAAGGCTAAGACAAGTGATGGACTAGCAAAGATGACTAAGACAAGTGTTGGACCAGCAAAAAAGGCTAACGCACTCTGATCAGAAGGCGAAAATACAAGACGACCTACTCAAAGGGTAAGGTGAGCTACTCTACTAGGTTAAGTGGAGTGATGTCAAATTTGTTGGAATGTCCCATCCGTCTAACCCCCTTCCATATAGCTTTGCAAATTTTGATTGCCTCATTTCAGTGCCCCGATAGACCAAATGTAAAATGTGTTTCTTACAGCATGTTTTTGATTTATTCCAATGTTGTGCTGCCCTTTTGCTTTCTTAAATGAATACTTCAACCATTTGTTTAAAATCTACGCAGGAAAAAAGGTTTGAAAGCTTATTTTATTCACAGCTTAAACATTGACATTTAGATCACCTTCAAGAGATCTATAACGTCTCACGGACCTTCCAAGTGTCTTCCGCTCCTCTTTACATTCAATTTGGATTTAAATTATCCACATTGGAAGCTTCTAGTCCAACATTCTTTTTAAAATATAAATATGCCAATCCTCACACATCTAATGTTCCGTACCATGTTGTAGGAATTGGTGGAAAACATCACAACAAAAGTTAAAGCAATCTCAACCTCTAATTGGATTTTATATCTGCTGAGATATTTCGTGAAAATGTAGTCGAAAAAAATAGCCATAAACCTGCCCGACTGTGATCTACACCATCTTGCAGGAATTAATGGTCACAAAGTCATAAAAGTCGAATCAACCTTGCCCTTTTATAAAATTTATATTATTAGTTTTCATGCAGTCTTTCAAGAATAAAACAGTCATTATCTTTTTAAAAGCACCGTTCATTCTAATAATACCATTAAAATCAAACCAAATTTGCCCTCTAATTAGATTTACGACTTCGCAGATATTTCAAGCATATGTACAGGAACAAAACAGCCATAATTCTGTATAAAGCATAGCTGTTGGTTTACAGCTGTTAGAATTATAAAATAAAGTTATACTACTCCCAAACATTATTTGATCTGCACCATCTTGCAGAAATGGATGGAAATCAAAGCCATTAAATTCAAACCAACGTACCTTTTTATTAATTTTCGTGGATAATTACAAGATCAACACTGTCAGAATTATGTCTAATGCAGAGGTGTTCATTCGGTTTTTATAGAGCCATTTTAAATGTGAGATATGATTCTGTCAATCCCTACAAAATATTTGTACCATCTATCAAACCTCATGTAGTTTGGTTCCTTTAAAAAACAGTGTATTGGAATTAAACATCTGCTATATTAAAATATGTGGTAGCCTGAGAAACCAGTCGCATGTCGGAAATTTTGGATATAGAGATAGTATACATGTGGATGCACTAGATAATGCTGAATATGCCACAGTTTGAATTTTGAAATTATCTCAATTAGGGGCTGAGTTATGGGCATTTTAGTGTCACGATGTCC
>JAWDGP010007277.1:0-42137 GCA_033675545.1 Elysia crispata | reverse complement strand
AAAAAACGCTCTTCAAAGTTCATTATACTTTTATTGTAATTAATGCATCAAAATATTTTGACGACTTTGTTATTTTGAACCAAATAACATCCAAAAGACTATTCTCAGCGGTTTAGAATTTTCAAAACGGATGACGCTCAAATTATTCTTATTATGTAGATATAAATATATAAAACATGTTATTTACATTAATGGACTAAAAAATGGATAAACTGAATGTTATTTGACCCACTCAAGCGTAAAGACAAAAGCGTCATGGAAAGCATGACATTCTGTACTGGAAAGTAGTTGTGATTTGATTGGTCAGCATCTTAAAAGAGCAGCTGTCTTCATCGCACTTTCTTTGTAAGCGGTGGTTGCGAATGTAAACGCTACTTGTGCTTCTTTGCTAGCGTTTCGTACTTCCATACTCTTTTATATCTAAGACATCGACCAAATCTTCTAATAACAAGGAACCGAAGAAACATTCAAGTTAAGCCATTTCATTAACTTGCCACTTTTAATTTGTCTTGCATGAGTTGTAAAGATTGTGACTAGATCTAGAACAATTATAAGCTTTAGCAATCCAGGGTAATCCAATAATTTTTTTAAGATCCGAGGCCTTAAAATTTCTCCTCTCCTTAGTATTATTTGAACACGTTTTTACTTTTTTCATCACATCAGGTGGAGCACTACACTATATCTGTAATGGGTCATCAGTTTCAAATTTTGGTCTCGGCGGCGAGTTCAACTGAAAAGAAGGCTGCTTAAAAAGTTGCGCCCAAATTAATTTTATTTTTTTTTATTTGAGATCTCTACTTCATTTAAAGAATGTCTTCTATAACAAAGTGAGAAGAATTCATGAGTCTCAAGGTATATGAATCTTAAAATTTTACTGTGAGTGGCTCTGGAGGAGATACATATCTGCTACTTTTGTAAAGTTTGCTTTTCTTTGGTTCAGTTGTATGGCTCTCGAGGAAATAAGTCTGTAACTAATGTATAATGTAAAGTTTGCATTCTTCAATGTAGTTGTCTTCCTCGTAAAAGTTATCAATGTGATGACATGGCCTTCTATCCGCATATCAGTGGAATTATCAAACATGAATGAATACTACAGGCTGCACCCACACCCGCTGAGGCTGGCGGGTAACAAGCACAGTGGTTTCGGTTTTCCGGGCAGCAGATATCGAGCATTCGATTCCATTGTAGTTGATTCAGAATATACATATGTGATTTTCATCCTGTCTTAGTCTACATCTAACAGTCTCAAAGTTGATAACAGCACACCACGCCGAGCAGCCTCCCATCGACCTACCAAAAGTTTAAAAATGCCAAGCTCCTTTGCATTTGTCTTGCAACATAGCTCCTTGTTTTCAATTTATGCACGACTTTTTTCAGGTGTTACAGTATATCGGCACAGAGCAAAGAGAGGCGTGCGCGATTCGTCTGGACAAGCTAGTCCTGGAGATAGGCTTAGTTTTATACAATCTGACATCTGTACTTGTAAATAGAGGGGTGCTTTAAATACCGCTAAGATTGTAATAAAGTAATGCGCGGTTAGTTTCATGGTAACCATTAATTCGTTTTTAAATATGAAACCACTGTTGATATTAAGGCTGCTATGAACCTACAAAAGGTTCTCAACTCTGGTGACCTAGGGTACCCACGTCCGCTATCGCCTTATATTGCTGCAATCACAAGCAGCTCAGGGTTGAGTGCCTTGGTAGTAAATTAAAAATGTTTCGTCTGCAGTAGCAATGTGGAGACTGCACCACAGTCCTACTGCCCGTGAGTTACCCGCTGGCTTGCGGTTACCTATATCTTCTGCCCGCTGTCTCGCCATTCAGGCGGTCTCGAACCAACACTAATGAATGCGTCCATACTAATGCATTCATTTTGACCGATAAGAATAATTAAACTCTTGGCAATAATATCAATTACAAATGCAGATGTTGGTCTCTTTATTCATACTAAAAAAAATTACAAATAGCCTGTGTTATTGAGTATTTCTCATTCTGCTCTTAGACCATCAATTTAAGTTTAGCATTCAACTTTAGACTCTCGGTCTACGTTTATTTTAATAACATTTCTTTGAAACAAGTACTTTTGATTGTCTCACACACGTAAGAAATAGCTTAATTATTGTTTCTTGGATCGTTTTGCCAAAGCATTTGCAGTGAAAAGGAAATATTTTTTAAAGTTTTTGGGAAAAATCGTCGATATTCAAGATTATTTTTTTTAAAATTTCTAGTTAAAAACTTAAATAAAAAATAGCTTTAAGTTAATTTAAAGTTGAATAGCGCATAAAGCTTAATGCACATTTGCAAGATACGATGAAAATTTTTTTTTTAAAGTGTTATGATTCACCTATAAAAAGAATCACCATTATATTTTACTCAAAAACTCTTGACAAATTCATTAAACTATTTCAGATGGAAATAAGTTTTGACAACTTCAGTGCAAAGAACTTTAACCGTAAAAGGATCGTTTTTATGAAGACTGCTCTTTTTACATGACTATATTTTCGTATAAAGATCTGCAGATACATGGACATATCTCAGGTATCACAATAAACCATTTGTGTGTATTGTATGGTTCACATAATAAAGTGAAGAAAACAGAGAGGAGTGAAGGTTTTGAAATACATAGTTAGCTTTGACGTTCTTTGATGCTTCAGGTCAGCTAATTTATCAAAGAATATCTAAGGCTGGCTCCAAGTTTGGCTCCGAGCATTGATTTTAGCTTAAAAAAGTAGGAGATGGAGGGTTCTTTCTAAATGAATATCGTTCTAGTTGGTCAAAACTACTAATATCAAAATCAATCAAAAATAGAAATAAATACGGACTGTGTTATCTTTTACAAAAAACAAAATAGTTTTAATATTGTGATAATAGGGACATAGAATTGTTTACATAGCTTGCATTTTAACATTGGTTTGTAATTGTAGCAAATACGCTTAAAATAGGAGAACGCGATATCTGACACATAAGTTTGTTAACTTGTTCTGCCTCAAGTCAAAGTTTGACTTCTTAGAAGTATTCCTCATTGCAAATGGAAAAAATATATTGTGTTATTCATCTCAATTACTTTAGTCAAACGACAATTTTTTTTTTGAAGAAATAAAAACGTTTGGAAAAAGCCACGCAAAGAATAAACATACAGACACAAACAAAATCGAAACACAAAGCAAACAAAAACTGAAAAAAAAGACTTACATTACAAAAGAAAGAACAAATAAAATGTTATTTACGGATTCGTTGATTCTTATCATACGTCAGATTAAAATAAGATAAAGCCGCATTAAAAAAAAAATAATTATATATCTTACAAGAAAGCAGTCCCAGCAGACAACGTTTTAGTGTCTCAGAATAGTGGCACATCTAACCCGATCTAGTTATAGGGCATATCGCATTCCATTCTTTCATTCAAAAGTCATTAGTATAAAAATGATTGGGAATAAGTTAACATTCTTTTTCAATGCATTTTGTTTTCGATTTTTAGCAAAATAATAAAAAAACCTCTAAGAAGTACTTTTTTTCATCATATAATCGCATCTGACAGCTTGTGAGGACTGATGAAGTAAAACCAAACTTCCGATTCACCTGTTTGATGGATAACTTATTTAACAACACGCATTTATCTTACTTTTAAGAAACATATAGAGTAAAAAAATAAATAAAAGGAAATAACAATTTTCGAAAAGTGAATCAAATTATAAGAAAAATGATTATTCGAAAACTTATTGATCCAAAGCTTTCAAAATTTTCGATCGTTAAACTTTTTACTTATGCAAAATTTTAGACAATTTATATCTTGATTTATCATGCTGACAGGAAACGAAAAAGAAACCTCTCAATACCTTTGTTTAATACAGCACGGAGAGTATCCTCAAAGTGTCTGCCATCACAATGGAAAAAACTGCAGATGAAAATTTCAAGCAAGGTGAAGAATTCATACAAACTTTTCATCGGGAGGATCTTGGTTACGATGGGTGTATTAAAGGTACAGTATAAATATCTAATACATTTGTATGGATATTTTAATTACACAGGTAGCTTTTACAGCAGTTTTTCGCATCTTGACTTACTAAAATATAAAGCTCAAAGATAAGAAGTGAATAAGTTAACACTAATAACGTGCATTATATTTTTGGTAAATTTTTTCTCAAAAATTGCCGCAGAGGTGGAGTTATGATTTTAGTACAATGGAATATTAAGATAGAATTCAATGCTAAAATTGCATTTTCGAAAGATGTGGTTGAAAAAAGTAATCTAAATAAAGACTCGCTTCTTCTCTACCTACTCAGTCTCTTTTCCTACGCATGAAAAATGATCACGTTCATTTCTTGTGGCATGACTTTTCATCGATTTATGGTAATGGAAGTTACATATATATACAAACATAAGAAAGAATATGGAATCTCATTGAGAACACAAAAAAGTTAACTATTCTAAAAACATACAATCACGATCGAATCTACAGACTGAGTTGAGATCATCCGTTGACTGAGATTGGCAAGTCTTTTACATTGCTATTTGTGTAATAGTATTTAAATACGAATATTAGATTTTTGAAGTCGTGTATGACGAAAAAATGCCCTTTATGGCTTCTGCTTAAATTTGGTATCAAGTGCGAAAATGAATAAAGAGGTGATTATAACCGTTTTTCAGTGAAACGATTGACATAGTGATAAATGTTCTTGTGTAAAAAAAGAATTATGAAAGTTCTGATTCAAACAGAACTATCAGCGGCATGAAAGTCATAATTCTTTTGTCTTGGAATGCCACAAATGATTTTAGTTTCAACGTCAGAGTTATAATGCTAGACACTCACACAAAATATGAATTTAGAGATCTTTTATTTCGTTCACAAAGTGGAATAAATTAATCATAGTGTAGGTATGTAAGGAAAGGTATTTGCCCCCAGTGATTCTATTTATTTTGAAAAAATATTCTTTGTAGTGTCTTAATATACTGAAAAGAAGATACAATAATATTGCATTACATGAAACTAATTACAGCGATATTTTTTTCTTCAGCATACGACGATAAAAAGATTGTGAAGATATATCATAGTATGAGAGAGATTATGAGCTATGACGTTTCAGGGACAATCGCCAATATTCTAGCTGGACTCATCCCGGATATCACCAAAGCTAAAATATTGGACCTTGCTGCTGGCTCAGGCAAGCTCTCTGTCTTTTTTTGTTTCTCTCTCTCTCTCTCTAAATTCTCTCACATCCTTGCCCTTACAATATTTTCTCTCTAACATCTCAATCTATCTATGTTTTTTTTTAATTAAAGTTATTTAAGCACATATTCACCTCCGTGTGGTTCACATTTTGACTACAAACTTCTCTAAGGACTGCGAAATAAAAACAGTTTTTACTTCTTTGAAATTTAACCTGCTACACACAATTTGTGAACATTCATCATATCATTTTTAATACCTGATCACGCCTTTTAAGATATTCCTGTTTCATGTTTTGAAATTTAGTAATAGTGGACAGAAATTAACAAGGTAAGCAGGCCATAAGATTCCTTGACTATCGCAGCATATGCAGGAAAATCATGATGTCGTTTTAAATATCTCGCATTTTCTAAGATTTCTGTTCTTAGAGAGGGTGAGGGGTGGGAAGGAGAGTTTAATCGCGGTTTTTAAAAGCGCTGATGTGACTTAGCAGCAACAAAACAAAGAACTTTTTATTTTTACTTTTTACGGAACGGATTTTGGCTTGTGAGACTGATGTAACAGTTAATTAAAAAAAAAACCTATTACACTTCGTTACAGAATGATTTTACCATATCATACATCACAATAGTCATTACGGTTGAAATGTTGGACAACTTCTAAGTTCTGAATGAATCGGGAAGTCAGAATATATTTCCTTATTTAAAAAAGATCCTTACACAGGGTTATTCGAATAAAGCTAGGAAAACCTATTTAAAGATTCTTTAAACTTTTTAAGTGTTGTAAGAGAGCAATATGGATTGTGGAAACATTTTGTTTTGTCCTTGTTTAAGCTCACAATAAAGCTTTTTTTTTTACACCTATGAGATCAAATGTATTTCTAATTATTTTGGAGGTTTATTTACGATATTGATAACGTTTTCTCTATCCTTTACCTCTAAAGTTTTGATGGTAACCTTTGATAAACTCCAATATCCAAAATTTTATACACAAGTTAAATGAATTGTAGTGCTTGAAGTTTTAATTATCATTTGATCGTCAATGCATATATAATTTGCGCTATCGGAAGACTTGAGAATAAAGTTACGTTGAAATTTTTTTACTGTTGTTTGCGACTATTAGAATTATCACTTTGTATTCAATTTGTAGTATTTGATAAATAACAATTATGTAAACTTATAATGAGGCGTAATATTCGTTCTTCATATTCAGATCCTATCGCTTGCTAATTTCTATTAAGTAAATATTTACAATCATTTATCCCCAGGCATGATTGGAAAAGGGTTGTATGACCGAGGCTTCCGTAACGTTGATGCCCATGACGGAGCTGCTGCCATGGTGGATTATTGCAGAACAACAGGACACTACAAGGATTTTTTTACCTGCTTTGTTGGCAACGGTCAAACATTACCAATGGAGGACGGTGAGAATTTTCGCAAACGCCTATTATCTATTGTGAAACATGTTTCAACTGTGTATTAAAAGACACACTTTTAGCTAGCAGGGAAAAAAAAAGAAAAAGGGAACAACAGATGTTTTTGGGGAGACAGGAATCGCCTAAACCATAATACAAGAGTTTGTTTCCTAAACTTGATATATCTTTTTTTTCTAGATTCGAGGAAAAGTTATTTGCTTGACATCACCCAACTAGCCAAATTAGGCATCTATTTTAAAGGATGATCAACCCAGTAGTAATGAAAAAATATTAATTCATTTAATCATTGCAAAATTTTACATCATGACCTTGCTAACGTTTTTTTTTTAATCTATATTCGAAAGATTAGCAGATATAGTGAGGGAATGAAGTGCCCACGCACATTGAAGTTGTTAATCAAAAGAGATCCACGATTCTCTGGATACATATTGATTTGTGTGAATTTTGTTGTGTGTCTCAATCTTTGAACGACCAAACAAACTTGTCCAAACAGCTGGAGAACGTGATCCACAGTATTTCTTGAATCGCAGTAACCTTGAACATAACAGCAGGCTGATGACAATTCTAATAAAGTCGATATTTGAAGCTACATTATTATCCAGAGTTTGATCTACTCGAGCAAAGAATTATACCCAAAGACAAATGTAGAATATATTAGAAGAAAGATCTTTATTTGTCCGATATCTCGGTAAGTCGTAATATTGGTCTTGGAGAAAGAATGAGAGTAAGAATAATTCCTTTTTTAAATGTCATCTTCCAAGTTTTTTAAACTTAAAATCTACAAACTTAATTTTGGATCTCCTTACTAGACACGTATGACGGTATATCCTGCAGTGGAGCAACTGTTATCAACCATCTTCCACCTTCTGCACAGCGGGAAATCGCTAGAGTCATCAAACCCGGCGGGTACGTTTTGAAATTGATTATCGGATTCCATCGTCCTCATGGAATATCTCAACTTTTCAAACTTGTATTTTACACGAATCTATTTTTTACCACTGTTCTTTATTTCCAACGTAGATTTTTTTAATCTCATGTGTTTCGATAGTCCTTATGGGAGTCTCAGCTTTCTTAACTGATATATTTAAAACGCTTACAATTGGGTTTTCTTTGCTATCAGGTCATATGTCCAATGTTGATTTTGATCCGCCTCTCAGCCAACAACTTTCGCAAACAAAGTCTAAGCTGCTAACATTGACACTTTTTTTCTAACGCCGTAAGAGAGAACGCATGCTACAATAACAGCTTGAGTCTAGAAGCTTGATCCAATCTGTGACTTGAGGTTATATTGTGGTTATAATTCTTTCCGGTTACATGCCACTTCATTTTTTGGAAGAGATAAAAGTCTCAAAGGACAAGACCGGAAATATGGAGTGGATTGAGCAAAACATCCCAATCGTAATTTTGAGCTATTGTTTGCTGTCGTTTCCCAGTGTGAAGTGACGCTATAATGTCGTAAAATGACGTCCTCAGTCAAACGCCATGATCACTTGCGGCATCTGCTTCTATCAGTTTATTTAAAATATCAGATTATTTCAACATTGATTATTCTCTTGAAAATGTCTTAAACAAACATGACCGTCCCCTTTTCCTCCAAAAAAGTATTTACATAACCTTTATTTAAGATAGTTACATTCTAAACTTGTAGAATGGTACTGAAAAGGATGGCTTCAGGACATGGAATCTTCATCTCTGTGATGATATGGAGGGTCCACGATTGATATTATTATCTGGACTCTTGGGAATTATAGACACCAGGTCCCACGCCTTGAGCAATCTGTTAGTATCTTTCCAGAAATGGTGCGCTAACATCAAAATATCCCTGATATCGTCTATTAACTTTTATTGAACCCAATAAGCTAAACCTTTCCAAAAACTGCTTTATCAAAGGAAATCGAAAAGACATTTTAATTACGTTTACCATTTTCCACATTTTAAGCGCAAAAATTACGGCCTGCAGTAAGACTAAAGCATTTTTGTAGGTTGCTTTTAAATAATTTGCACAACTGGTAGATTCTTGGTTTGCTCAACGTAAAGCATTTTAATGTTCATATTGATTCCCTTGTTATATTCACCTATGGCATGAAGATACCAAACTGCTGGTCTAATCTTTTCCCTCGGAATACTTTGAAACAGGACTGCCAGTTTATTCTGGAATAAGTTTGGCATCGTAAATGCATCTGTTTACGTGTGTCCATGACTTATTCACATTTGCAATCCTATTACCTCTGATTTAAAACAACAACAACAACAACAACAACAACAAAACAATGCTGATAAGTCGCTAAAATAGGACCATTTCTTTCTGAATAGTTATTTTAAATAACAAAAGCATCGTGTTACATTGTTTTATTTAAAAAAAAATGCATTAAAAATCTAATTTCTCTAACCTTGATTTCTCACCTGGCTAAGATCTTCATATGATTAAATAGAATAGTCAAAATTAGCTCATTGAACACTTGACATCACCAGCTACAGTGCACAGTTCTATTAGGTAAAATCGCTAATTTTTTCTCAAATAAGAAGAACCCAGATTAACTTGTTCTTTTCCCTTCATCACCTATCTAGCTTTTTTGTGAACGCCTACCGAGCCAACCTGTACGAAACCGAAGTGGAATACGCTAACGAGTGGCGCGAGGAGGCTGAGAGGCTAGAGAAGGAAGGGAAGTGGACCCTATATGGAGTGCTCAACTTCCGTAAATACTTCAGAGGGACCGCAGGGCGTATGGATATTTACCAAGTGCTGTAAATTCACTCTTCTCTGACGAAAGAATAAAAAACAAAAAAGAAAAGAAAAGAATCGTAAACAGTAATTTGTGTTAGCCTGACTGTTATATATCGCACTTAAAAAAGAACTATTTCGTATGCTGTTTACTATATATATATATATATAGAAAGAGAGAAAGAGAGAGAGAGAGAGAGAGAGAGAGAGAGAGAGAGAGAGAGAGAGAGAGAGAGAGAGAGAGAGACAGACAGACAGACAGACAGACAGACAGAGAGAGAGAGAGAGAGAGAGAGAGAGAGAGAGAGAGAGAGAGAGAGAGAGAGAGAGAGAGAGAGAGAGAGAGAGAGAGAGAGAGAGAGAGAGAGAGATGAGTAGTATAGAAAAATCAACCACAAACCTAGATCTAGCTCGAGACCGACAAATAAGACGAAAGACGTGAAAACATTACAACAGATGGAATGGACAGGGATCGAACCTGCGCCTCGATGCTTTCTTTATTTCTAGAGAGAGAGAGAGAGAGAGAGAGAGAGAGAGAGAGAGAGAGAGAGAGAGAGAGAGAGAGAGAGAGAGAGAGAGAGAGAGAGAGAGAGAGAGATATCCCACTCGTCGCTGCATGCCTCTTTATGTATACGTAGTCTCGCGTATCCAGGACATGGCAGGCTCTGGAGCAAACAGCAGTAGTCTCTGGTTTCATATACTCGCCGTATAGTATGATACTAATTTACTGACATCTGAAGTAAACTAGAAAAAACATTCATTCGTAATTTTTGTGACTTAATGATAGTTAATAAATAACAAAAACACATTCATATAAAAATATAAACCTTTTCAAATTCAACTGAATGAGTTATGAGGTCATTGGAAATAATCTTAGAGACAAACATAAACTGTAATAAAAAAATCTGTACAAAATAATATCATAATAGATATGGATAACGGAGGACTAAATAAACCACTAAAATAACCATCAATAGACAGGAAGAAGCTGCATACCAATGATACCAATAGTTAATAACGGTATTAAATATTGGAAGCAAATAGCCGATGTAAAAACTAAAAAAAACCAAAAGGAATTAAACTGGGCCTCGAGCAATAATGTGCATATACACAATTCATTATTATATTCTTTAAAAAACTAGTGCTATGATAGAAAAAGGTTTGAATATATAAAAACACAAGCTGAAAACCTCGTTTTACAAACGCGATCCTGGTGTTAATTTGCCGAGGCTGGGGTGCTTATGTATTTAAAGAGGCTTTAAATGGTCTTGAAATCCATCCTTATATGCCTCCACCTATCGAACTTTATCTAAAACGTAGATGATAATCTAATTCTAAACCCAAAATTTAGATATGAAGCTTAATTCTTTTGGAGTAAAGGAATTCGAATTAATATTCTATTCTTTCGCAATCTGTTTTTTAGATCCATTTTGAAAGCCTATTACAAAGCTTTCTTTTCGCGTTAAGTGCACTGCCTTGCAGGAATTCTTAGCCAAGCAGTAATTTAAAGCTAGATCTACACCTAAAGTCGATAGAGAAATACTTTGATTCTTTAAGAATGAAAAAATGGCGCTCGAAATTGGTGATCTAGAGTTAGCCTTTGTTGACGAAACAAAGTATTTGGGGGAAATCAAGGAAAGCAATTTTTAGTTGATTTTTTATGGTTTAGAACTTAGCCACATAAATGGCTGCAAAGTATCAAAGGTGTGGGTTGGGTAATAACGGAGGAGTTCGCGGTCAAAGCCTTCAAAGTCCGCTTTTCTGTACCTAGATGAAAATAATGACTCTCCCTAAACTCCCCCCCCCCCCCGAAAAAAAACCAAAAAAAAAAAAAAAAAAAACCAACAACAACAACAACAACAACAACAACAAAAAACAACAACTGAGAACCACGGCAACGTCTTACGTGAAAGTGGGATATACAAGTTAATTTCCGAATGGAACTGTTACGACGATGAAGCTAATCGATTCTGTCTTATGGGGTAACGGATAAATAAGAAAGATTATCAATCAAGAGTTAGAAGGAATAAATAAAAATGAATAAAGATGCCTTTTAGTGTTATCCAAAGCAATATAATATTATTATCTTGTATGAAGAGATGGATACCAAACACCAGAGCTCAGAGATCCATTCAGATATAAGAGAGACCTGACACATTATGATCTCCGACACCATTTTGCAAGAAAACACTTGGTAATGATGATGTTGATAATGGTGATGGTGTTGATGATGATGGTGATACTGATGAAGGTAGTGGTGATAACTGTAAGAAGGATGAGGATTTTGAAATAATAATGAACTAATTGTACGATTTTCTAAATTGAGACTTTCTTTAAGCCCTTTTTTATATTGCAAAGTGCTTTATAAAGTAAATATTATGCTGCATTTATTACGATAAAATATGACATGATATATGATCATCATAAACTACAGCAAACTGAAAAAATTATCATTATGAATTCATTCCCGTATAAAAGTAGAATATTTTTACATATATATATAAAAATTGTCAATAAAGTGGCTAATTTATTAAACATATAATATGAATATACTAAAGTTGAAATTATAGACTTAATGCATTCTAATTTGACCCTATAAATTTTTATGCAATACTTGGTGATGGCTTCAACGCTTTTAAACAGTCTCACATTCTCAGTGCAGATGCTATCGCTTAACGAGCTTGCAAAAAAACTTGCACCAGAACTCAACAGAACGCTTTGTGAATTTCTATTATTTATTAACATGGGAACTAAGAGAGTTTATTTAAATTTTACATTTGATCCTAGACGCTTTACCCCCACTCTTCCCCCTCTCCAAACAAGAATGAAAATAAATGGAGTCAATAAATTAACTATACTTTAAAATAAGATGTGCCGGTTAAACATTAAAACGCCATGGACAAAATATTTAACAAAATTTAAATTTTACTGGGACCACTGGACCAAAAATTTTACTTATGATAATAGTAACAGGTGGCATGATTTTTGAAAAATCGATTGCTAATAAATACACGGTTGAATGTAAAAGCGTAGAACAGCTACAATTTCATCCTGAGAGAGAGAGAGAGAGAGAGAGAGAGAGAGAGAGAGAGAGAGAGAGAGAGAGAGAGAGAGAGAGAGAGAGAGAGAGTGAAAATGAGAGAGACATACAGAAAGAGAGATAGAGATAGAGATAGAGAGTGATAGAGATAGAGAGAGGTAGAGAAATATAGAGATAGAGAGAGAATGAGAGAGAAGAGAGAGTGAAAGTGAGAGAAAGACATACAGAGAGAAATAGAGATAGAGAGATAGAGAGAGAGAGAGACAGAGATACATATATATAGAGAGAAGAGAGTGAAAGTGAGATAAAGACATAGATAGATACATAGATAGATAAATAGATGGACAGAAAGTGAGCGAGCGAGCGACTCTTTCGTTCTCTCTAGCCTCCTCTGTCTAATCCCCATCCACTGAAAACTTGTCGACGGCTTGCTGCTCTCCTACTCTCGATGCCAACAAGTATTATATCTGGATACGTATCCACTCAATTTTGGAATAAATCATAGATTCAATGCCTCTCTTGGAATAACGAAAAGGAACTAATATCAGTATATATAAAATTATTTGAAATAAAAAGAAAAATACAAGTCCATTTTTTTTGGGTCACATACATAGCCTATAAATATACGTTTATATCTATCTATCTGTCTGTCTACCTCTTTCTTTTTTTTTATATATAAATATAGAATTTTATAAAATTACATATACAAAAATAAGACTGATTTTCACATAAAACGGGTAATGAACCAATTTTGTGCTTTTCTTTTTTTCCTATTGAAAGACTAATTTCAAACCCTTGTTAGAAAACCTTGGATATGAATTTTTGGCTTTTTATGATGAAAACTAAATTTTTAAAATCCAATCCTATTGAAAGATATTTTTTTTTCTTATGTTTATTTTCATGTAGGTTTAAATCAATGCACAACTTTGAACTCTCAGAAGGTTGTGCGCCATTATGCACTTTTTGGGGAATTCGAAATTTTTCTTAGGTGCGTTTTAAAAGATCTTAAAAGAGATTTGGAAACAACAGATTTAGTCAACTTCCCCTATTTGCACAAAAATTGCCTTCATAATTCATAACTAGCTGTCCATTTATTTTAACTTACGGGAAAGAGAGTGCTTGAAATGGTCTATAAGTAGGTCTGTATGTTTCAAATTTTGCTAAATTTATTTATCATTTCAATGATTTTATTCGATTCTTGGTTTCATCAAACATATCGAACTCTGGGTGTTCAAGCAGAACAAGCAGATACACACACGATAAGATGCTGCCTAAAAAGGAATTAACAGCAACATCTAGATCTATCGTTTTAAGCATATGAGCCCATTTAAAACGGTAGATTTATGTTTTACTACTCGAATCTTGAGCTGAAAACAGTTTTATTTTCTTTTGCCATTGGATTTTTAAAAATCTCGTTGAAGTCTAATAAGGACGTATGGGTTCTCATCTTGACTCATTCAGAACCTTTATAAGTGAATTGGAAAACACATTTTAAATACCTAAATCTCTATTGAGCGTAACATAAAGTCATTCTGACAGTTTGATGACTTATCTACCAAAATCTATTTGCATAATGTATATTATAAAAGGCAGCTTCGGTTTCTCTCTGTGCTATCTGCTCCAAAACCACTACGTGAATAATTATCTTTCGAGATCGGTGTTCCAAAAAAAAAGTTAAGCATTCAAGCTAGAAAATGCTATTGTAAGTTCATTATACTTTTATTACAATCAATTCATAAAAATATTTTGACGACTTTGTTATTGTGAACCAAATAACATCTAACAGACTATTCTCAGCGGTTTACAGTTTTCAAAATGGATGACGTTCAAATTATTCTCCTTATGTAGATATAAATATATAAAAACATGCTATTTATATTAATAAACTAAAAAAAACTAAAAAAATTGTTTTATTAAACGTTATTTGACCTGTTATTTGCAGCGTAAAGAGTAAAGCGCCACAGACAGCATGACATTCTGTACTGGAAAGTAGTTGTGATTTCATTGGTCAGCATCTTAAAACAACAGCTGTCTTCATCTCACTTTCTTTGTAAGTGGTGGTTGCGAATGTAAACGCTACTTCTGCTTCTTTGCTAGCGTTTCGTACTTCTATACTTTTTTTTTCATCTAAGACATCGACCAAATCTTCTAATGTCAAGGAACCGTAGATACATTTAAGTTAAGCCATTTCATTAACTTGCCACTCTCAATTTGTCTTGCATGAGTTGTAAAGATTGTGACTAGATCTAGAACAATTATAAGCTTTAGCAGTCCAGGGTAATCCAATAATTTTTTTAAAGATCCGAGGCCTTAAAATTTCTTCGCTCTATAATATTATCTGAACATTTGCACGTTTTTACTTTTTTCACATCAGGTGGAGCACTACACTGTATCTGTAACGGGTCATCAGTTCCAAATTTTGGGTCTCGGCGGCGAGTTCAACTGAAAAGAAGACTGCTTAAAAAGTTGCGCCCAAATTAATTTTATTTTTTTTTTTGTTTGAGATCTCTGCTTCATTTAAAGAACGTCTTCTATAACAAAGTGAGAAGAATTCATGAGTCTCAAGGTATATGTATCTTAAAATTTTACTGTGATTGGCTCTGGAGGAGATACATATCTGCTACTGTTGTAAAGTTTGCTTTTCTTTGGTTCAGTTGTATGGCTCTCGAGGAAATAAGTCTGTAATTAACGTAAAGTTTGCATTCTTCAATGTAGTTGTTTACCCCGTAAGAGTTAAAAATGTGATGACATGGTGTACTATCCGCATGTCAGTGGAATTATCAAACATGAATGAATACTACAGGCTGCACCCACATCCGCGTGATCGCATGTGCCCGCGACCATCACTGAAACTGGCGGGTAACAAGCACAGTGGCTTCGGTCTTGCCGGCAGCGGATATCTGATTCGATTACATTGTAGTTGTTGACAAACACATGTCAGTGTTCAGTCTACATCTACCAATCTCTAAGTAGATAACCGCACACCACGGCGCGCAGCCTCGCATCGACACTACCATAATTTATACTTTTTAAAATCAAGTTCGCCTAGTTTTCTTGTAAACAGTTTTCGTTCCACAATGTACATGGAGCATTTTTTTTTTTTTTATACAGAAGACGTTCTAAGCCGAAGTGCTGTAATAATATTACTGTGTTACTTTCTGAAATATATTTAATGTAATAAATTGCTGTTTAAAAATGCCAAGCTCCTTTGCATTTTGTCTAAGATCATGGCTCCTGGTTTATTAATGCTGGAATTTTTTTTATTGACACAGAGCGAACAGAGGCATGCCCGATTTAGGCTTAGTTTTACACAATCTGACAACTTTGGATGCCACCAAGATTGTAATAAGTATTGTGCGTGTAGTTTTATGGTACTCTTCGATTTCCTTTTAAATTAGTAAATATTGTTGATATTGTGGCTGCTGTGAACCTAAAGAAGGTTCTGACTTCTTATAACAGAGAGTCCTTTCTTCCGCCGTGGCTTTATTTTGCTGCAATCACAGGAAGTTCAAAGGATGAATAATATAAAGCCTCAGAAAAGGAAAGTATATCTTTCAAGAAAGCAGTCCCAGCAGACAACTTTTTAGTGTCTCAGAATATTGACACAGCTAACCGAATCTAGTTATAGGGCATGTCGCATTCCATTCCTTCATTCCGTCATTTAAATAAAAATTGTTTGAACATTCTTTTCAATGTAAAGTTGTATCGATTTTTAACAAGATAATAAAAACTTGAAGAAGTACTTTTATATCAGATAATCTGATTTGACAACTTGTGAGACTGATTAAGTAAAACCAAAACTCCGATTCACCTGTTTGATGGATAACTTATTTAACAACACGCATTTATCTTACTTTTAAGAAACTTGCAGAGTTAAAAAAAATAAAAGGAAATAATAATTTTCAAAAAGTGATTCAGATCAAAAAATGAATAGTCGAAAACTTATTGATCCAAAGCTTTCAAAATTTTCGATCGTGAAACTTTTACTTAAGCAAAATATTAGACAATTTATGTCTTGATTTATCATTCTTGGAGGAAATAAAAAAAACAACTAAAAATACAACAATCAAAAACAGACAAACAAAAAATCCTACCTCAATACCTTTGTTTAATACAGCACGGACAGTAACCTCACAGTGTCTGCCATCACAATGGCAAAAACTACATGTGAAAATTCAAGCAGGGGAAAAATCATACGACTTTTTCATCGGGAGGATCTCGGTTATGATGGCTGTATTAAAGGTACAGTTTAAATATCTAACACAGTTTTATGGATATTCTAATTACACAGGTAGCTTTTACAGCACCTTCTCGCATCTTGACTTATAAAACATAAAGCTCAAAGATAAGAAGTGAATAAGTTAACATTAATATAGTGCATTTTATTTACAAAAAAAACCCCAAAAAAAAAAACAAAAGAAAAAAAAAAAAAAAGCAACAGCAACAAAAAATAAGTTGTCACACAGGTGGATTTCTGAATCATTTAGTACAATCGATTTTTAAAAAGGAATAAAAAATGTAAATTGCATTTGATCTTTTTGAGAAAAAATATTTGCGAATATTAATTAAAAATACAGACTCTCTCTTTCTCTGCTTGCCCTGTCTCGTTTCTTACCATTGAAAAACGTTCGCGTTCATTTCATGTGGCTTGACTGGACATCTATTAATGGTAACGGAAGTTAAATATGAACATTGAACATTGATTATCGAACTTTATTGAGAACACAAAAAGGTAAACTATTCTAAAACACAAAATCACGATCGAATCTACAGACTCAGCTGAGATCATCCGTTGACTGAGTTTGGCAAGACTTTTATGTGACAATTTCTACAATACGCATCATAGTTGATTGAAGTCGTGCAAAACGAAAAAATCAATTGCTTCTGTTCAAGAAGTGATATTCACGTATGATAATGAATGAAGATTTCAAGATAACCGTTTTTCAGTGAAATAATTGACATAATGAGTAATGTTCTTGTGTACAAAAGGCTTATGAAAGTTATGAGTCAGACAGAATTATCAGTTGCGCCAAAATCATAATTCTTCTTTCTTTGAATGCCAGAATTAGTTTTAGTTTAGATGTCAGAAATATACTGCTAGACGCTCACACAAAATATGATTTAGTTCTTTGACAAAGGGGAACAAGTTAGTCATATTTCAGGTATGTAAGATAACTACCCTTAGTAATTTTATTGATTTATCTTTCTGTAAGGGTTTGGTTAAAAAAATCATTCAAAAGACGAAAAAAGTAGTTTTGAAAGGCAACTTAGCAATTGAAGATTCATTTGTGTAAAGTATATCTTTGTCCCAATAAGTCTCATACTCTTTATTGTCATCAAATAAGATAAGTTCGTAAAAATGTTTTTCTTAACAAATGTCTAACTAAAAGAAGCTATGGTTTCCTTATATGAATTAATTACAGCGATGTTTTATTTTCAACATATGACGATGAAAAAGTTGTGAGGACATAATTATCATAGACTGGGAGATATTATGAAGTATGAAGCTCCAGGGGTACTCGCCAATAATTATAATTTATACTAGCTGGACTCATCCCCGATTTGACAAAAGCCAAAATATTGGATCTTGCTGCTGGATCAAGCAAGCTCTCTGAATGTATGTCTATCCATCTATCTGTCTCTCTTTCTTTCTCTTACACTCTCTTTCTTTCTCTTACACTCTCTCCTATACAAAACTCTTTCTGTCCCTCTCGTTCTCTTTCTTCACTCTATTTCAGTCTGTTTTCTTATTTGACATATCTTTCAAGGAACCAATAAAATACTTTAACAAATACTCGTTTACCTTCATATGAATAACATTTTATGGATAAAATAAATCCTCTGCGAATTGCAAAGTATAAACATTCTTTATTCTGAAAAAAAAAAAATCTATTTCAGTCAATTGTTATGACTTTTTATTATCAATCTTGATCTTTCAGCACTCCTTTTAAAGCTATTCCTTTTGCTTTTACTTAGCTCTAACATTTTATTACTAAGAAAAAAAAACTTACAAGGAATAGGCAAAAAGTCGTTCGATCTTTAAAGTCCTTTTCTCGATAGACTTAAATAACCACATGAGATTTATTTCTCATTTTTAACAGTAATCAACCATTTTAAAGTTTCCTTGAAACCTTCAGCAACTGCAGCAAAATCGTTTTTTATCTTAAGTATTCCGGATTTTTCATGATTTATAGTCTTGAAAGAAAAAAAAAAGAAAAAAAAAACGGGTAGTCGAAGTATGGAAATCACTGAGCAAGACAGATCTATTTTTCTTACTTTTGACTCGTTGGATTTTCTAATGTGGCACCGCTTTTTATCCTACACCTCAAGGATTGTAAACAAAATTGGGAAAACTCCGATCTAATATTAGATCCTTTTGAACGATCTTTTCATGCAGATACTCATACATGACCAGCTAACTAACATCTATGTTTTTCGTGAAACAGGGCTATTTGAAATATAATGTTTGCATCTAACGCATCATTCTGAGCTTATTTTGTTAGCCTTGGAAAAAAAATTAGGAGGGAGTAGCGTTTAGTGCCTTCACTAGCATTATGTTTGTCACTGCTAACCTGATTTTGACTATCGCATATTTTGGAAAACGGCTTTCTTGAAAATGTTTCTTTGTTATTGTTCACGATTATTTAGATTTTAAATTTGGATATGTATTTATTAACTTTATGGTAAAATCTCATCACAGTAACCTTGTATTTTACGAGAACAAATCAATATACATAGTAGAAGGATTCCCATGTTCTAACAAAGGAACGAAGGCCATATTTGAAAAGTTAGAGACAATCCTTGCATAGAATTAAAAGCTCAAGTCTATCCAAAGTCACACCTAAGATCATAATCGTATATCGTTTCATATTTATCCGATGCCTAGAATTAGGCTGTACAACTAGTCTAGTGGATACACTACTAAAATTGAAAGATTAAAGATTTTTATCACATTTTTTCAAACCCTAAGTCTCGAAACAAGGCTGAAGTTTGGCAAAATATTGTTACAGTGCCTAATATTGAAACACATTTTATGCTTCCGTTTGTCGATCAGTACCGCAAAAGGCGAAGTGCACCTGGAATACCTGACCAATGCAATTTGTCTCTCCTAACAAGACACGTATGACAGTATAGCCTGTAGTGGAGCAACACTTAGAAACCATCTTCGAGCTTCTGCCCAAAGTGAAATTGCCAGAGTCATCAAGCCAGGCGGGTGCGTTTGAAGTTGAGTTTTTTCAAACTTTTCTCATAAAAATGTATAAATAATAAAAAAAAACAACCAAAAAAAAAAACAAAAAAACAAAAAAAACAACAACACAAACAACAAGAAAACAAAAGATAAAACACAAAAAAAAAACAAAAAACAAAAAAAACAACCCAGCTGTACATTATCATCACTTAGTCTCAGCAGTAAAATAAAATGGAAAAACATGCTAATTCCATCTTACTTAAATGGGAAGTTAAATCCACGATGTTGGGATTTTTTTTTCATTTCTTTTCCTAACCTATTTATCAGCATGCATGTTGTAAAAAATCCTGGAATACACAGAAAACAAAGTATAAATACCAAACAACAACAATAACAACAACAACAGCAACAACAAAAGATAAAACAAGAAAAACAAGAACAAAAAACCCCCATCCAACTGAAGAGCCACAAAACAACACATGAGAAAGCAAAAACCCGTGCGTAAGGTAGAATTAATACCGCGCTTGTCGTGATTACAATTCAGTATTTATGTTTTATTAATTTTCAGCAATAAACAGACCAAGTCCCCTTTCGTTCTGTGAATTATCTGCGTGTGTCTATTATCATCCGCATATTATTATATCGGAGAAAATAATGTAGTTCAGCTTTATAATTGTTCTTGTTTTACATCATAGCCTACTGAAATTTCTGCATGTCTTACAATAAAATCTGGATCTTGATCTCTTATGATTTGTAATCAATAATCTAGAATTGACCTTCAATGGTACAGCCCGTCTTTTGAAGTCAAAGACATTAGATTCAAAACTTGACCTAGACATTTGGTATAACACAGGTAAATTTGATGATATATATTTACGTGTTTGGCGGAGTTTCTCGTTTGCACTAGAAATGAGAAATCGAAAAAAAAAAAGCCATCTGGAAAACGGCAAAGGTGTCAAGAAATTATGTATACCCACAACGTTATTTCGATGACATCCTAATTTAGTCTTTTTTTAAGTTCACTAAGTTTATCTAATTCTATGTTCTATATATAGATCTACTCTTTATGATACCAGTAAGTTTTAAAAGTTAATCTGGTAATTGTCTTTCCTCAATTCACACTTACAGGAGTTGCATGTTTAGAAGATCTGCCTTTGAAATCAGACTAAATCTGGACTTTTGACAGAAGTCTTAAATAGTAGAGCTCTGCCTGGTGAGGACTGAGAGGATATAGTTGGAATACGCCTGGTGCAATCAGTTCTACATTCATCTGGGTTCTACAGATTTCCCAAACCGTGTTTTCGTCTCTGCCACTTGTACTCTTTCTTATTCCAAGTAAAAAATGTGGAAATCTGGATAGAGGATCTTCTGCATTTTTCTCAAAGAAAGCTGTCAGTTTTGTGTCTATGGGTCCATGGGCTAAAAACTGTGGAATCTCTTCAGGCTGGAACAGTATGGTTTGTTGATCTTGCAAATGAAACGCCAACTTTTCAACAGGTCGATGTTCGCAGTGGATTTCAAATCCATACAGTCTCCAGAATGCCTTACTTTCGGAGATGTAGCGAGCATTGACGTATCTCGAAATTTCATCATTTTAGTTTTCTGCTCGATCTTGACCTTTGGTTATGTATTTGTAAAGGTACTTTACAGCTTGAACCGAATGCACAACTTCCACATTAAAGAAAAGAAAGAAAGGAAAAAAATGTCTGTCTGTCTGTCTAATTCTGTCTATCTGCCTCTGCCTCTCTATATAATTTTCTTGACTGTCCCACTGCCGGTATGTGTATCTGTCTGCATGTTTGACTTTTTTTTCACTCAATATTTAATCTTATCCTTTCCCTCTGTCTATCTGTTTATCTCTTTTCTCCTGTCTCATCTTTTCCATTGCCTGTTCCTCTTTGCATGTCTATCTACATGTTTGTCTGTCGCTCTCCCTCTGTGTCTCTCAACTCTCTCTGTCCCTCTCTATGTTTGTCTCCAAACTTTATCTCTATTTCTAATCTACTGACTCTCTCTGTCCCTATCTACTTGACTCTCTCTTATTTACTTTTTTGGTCTGTTTATCTATCTTCTCCTCTGCACTATACCTATGTTTTTGTGTATGCTTGCATGCGTCTGTGAATGTACGTTTTCTCTCTCTCTCTCTCTCTCTCTCTCTCTCTCTCTCTCTCTCTCTCTCTCTCTCTCTCTCTCTCTCTCTCTCTCTCTCTCTCTCTCTCTCTCTCTCTCTCTCTCTCTCTCTCCTCTATCTATCTATCTATCTATCGATCTATTTATCTATCTATCTCTGTCACTCTTTTCCCCAATAACATCTAAACCTAACCTCTCCTTTTCCCACTATTGTCCATATATTTTTTCCCTTACCCTGGCATGTACGCTGACTGTTCCACACTTGTAAAGTCCTTCCCTCCCTTTTGTTACTATCATATCAGCTCTGCTCAACTAGAATATTATATATATATATATATATATATATATATATATATATATATATATATATATATATATATATATATATATATATATTATATATTTTTACTTTGTAATTTTCTGTACCATGCCTTTTCATTCTAATTTATGGTATAAATTATTTTCAATATTTCCAGATACCTGTCTAGTGCTATAATAATAAAACACAACTCAAAGGATTATTCGGTTATCATCTCTCTCTCTCTCTCTCTCTCTCTCTCTCTCTCTCTCTCTCTCTCTCTCTCTCTCTCTCTCTTTTTCCTTTCCAAAACTTTTTGATTGTACCATGTCCAAACCTATTTATTTGTAATGAAATCTGCATTATATTTAGTTCCCTGTTGCATTGTGTTAAATTAACTTACTTACATACCTGCTTGATCATAATCTTGGACGTGCTGCCAAAAATAGAGGTAACTGTACCTTTCTCATGTTTTAAGCTTGTCTGTTATTGAATTATTTTTTTTCACAAGAATATAATCTTGATAGATTGGACTTTCTCAAAAAATCCGCAATGTGAGAGTGGTGTACAAAATGAATGTAATTTCATTAGCGCAACGAAAAACGTCAAAGCGTTCAACTAAAAACAGGCATTGGTAATTTTTGTTTTCTTAGCGAGGTCGCTAATGTGTATTTTTGTTTGTTTGTTTGTTTCATTCCTACCAGTTACCACACCTCAAAAGCCTGGTGCATGCATGGAGATGACAGTATCGTATCAAAGCAACACGGTTAAAGACCGAGTTGGAGAACCATTGGAATGATGGCATCGAGACCTCTAAAAGAATCTGTTGGATAATCAATTTGGAAAGGTTTGCAACATATAACACACATATCGTATATTGACAATTTTCTCTTTTCGTTACATATGTTCATTATCATTGCATCTTTCTCTCTCTCTCTCTCTCTCTCTCTCTCTCTCTCTCTCTCTCTCTCTCTCTCTCTCTCTCTCACACACACACACACGCAAATACATCCACACGTTGTAGGTTAAAAAGTTCTAATTCATTTCTGTTTATATTACTCTTTCCCCGTTTAAAATATGTCTATACACTGCTTACATTTTAATGGTTTTAATATATAATATATAAAGCTAAAAAATACTCTGTCTATCTCCTCTAGTCTTTCAAGATTTTAAAAATCTACCTGTGAGCTCCGCCTGTGCTATTAAGTCTCCATGCCTCAATATTTTGTGCAGAATGACAACGCTATTTCATATATATGGCCGTTAAATAAACCCCAAAAGCAACTATAACTGTATAAGCTCAGAATTTATTACAAAATAAACTTATCTTAACTAAACTAAAAGTAAGATTTATGTAAAAAAATAAAGCAACCACATTTGGGTCTCAGGAAAAAATACAAACTGTATTTGGTCTTTATATATCTGTCGGAGAATGCTGTCATGTGAAATCTAAGATCGGTATGAAACTTTTGCTAAGAAGATATTTTAGTGAACAAAAAATATCACAACTCTGCATATATTTGGATTTTATCCTTTGAAAACAAAGTGACAAATGTAACACTAACCTAAGTATGTGCGTACAATTATTACTTCAATGCTAAGTGAGTTACGTCCTAAGTTTTTCATATCATGTTGTACAAAGTGTTACTTGTTTACAAGAGTGACTCGTTTGACACCTGCCAATATATTAATTAAAAAGTAAAGTGTTAGAGGAGCGTCATAGTGTACATAAAAGCAATATGCTTGATAGAATGATACGTTCGTGCATTCCATCGACTCCTCACGTTCAAATTATCTTACCCTACATTTAATTTCTATCTAAAAATTGCTTTTTGATAGTCTCTTTATTTTTTCCTCCAGAAAAGAAAAAAACATTAACCCAATTCCTTATTGTTTTACAGAAGCAATCGGAGTGCATTTTTAAATGGCTGGGATTAAATTCTTAAACAAACAGTGCAAAACACTGCAAGAAGGAGAAGAATTCCTGCAAATGTTTCATCAACGGGATCTTGCTTATGAAGAGTGTATAAAAGGTACATATACAATATCCATCTCAGACGGATTTGCATGAGTATTCTAAATACAGGAACTCATTTCCTAATTTTACCTTGCCTCATTCACAGACTCCTTGTCATAGTCACATCCCTCATTAATTTTGTTTATTATTATCCTAATAACCTTATGTAATCTCTCGGCTTCACCTAATCAAATCCATTATAAAGATCAACTTCGTCACTATCAATGCTTTTCTCTTCTCTTTAATCATCATTCATCATAACAAGCAAGGGATGAACAATTGCACAAAGCTAGAAAAATTAAGAAAACAAAAAGCCAATTCGATATGGCATTACTAGAAAAAAAAAATAATCAGCAAACAAAACAAAGAACAACAAAACAAAAACAAACAAACGATGCTTTAGTCGCAGAAAAAAGCAGACAAGTAAATAGCTTTCAGCTATGACATCAGATAGTTGTTTGCATAAATCTACATCTAAATTAATCTAAAGCAGGAAGCCAGAATATTAATCAAAAGAAGCTTGCCTTGAATTTGAAGCCACTCCTAAGTAAAATAGTGTAACGGATTAGGCTGGGAGTTAAAGAAATTATGCCGTTCGTCACAAATCTATAGTTTTGACAGAATCCGGGTGATCCAACCATGTCTTCGGTTTCAATAGTTTCATTCCACTAGACTAAAAGATACCGTGTGTTTTTAGGCGTACCCCAGTATGCAATTTTCAATCAGAATGAGTACTACAAATAAGGTTTTCCGAAATATATATATATATATATATATATATATATATATATATATACATATATATATATATATATGCAGAGAATTTAAGGTAAGATCTATATCTATCTATCTATCTACCTATATATATATATATATAATCAATTATTCCAACTTATCTTTAAACTACATATATATATATATATATATATTTACATATATAATTGATACAATACATAATAACATTGCAAATTAAAGATTTATTATAAAATATATAATGATTTATAAATACATGTATAGAATAAATGGAATGTTAAACAGGGGTTGTGTTAATCCACCACCTCTGAAATTAATTAAATACCTAAACGTAATTACAGGATAAACAAATATTCAAGTTTCAAAGCAAAAGGAAACTAAGTTTAACTCGATTATCCCTATCGACAGTGATTGAGGAAGGTTAACTCTTAACAAATGCTCTTCGTATAATAATACTCTGTTGTCATAGTTTACTTCCTACTTCTTCGATTTCCCTAGAAAATCTCTTTATTTCATTTTCTTAAATGATTTATTTACATATATATATATATATATATATATATATATATATATATATATATATATATATATATATATACATGTATAAATATTACGTACTCGTATGTTTCATATCTTTTCTTCCCTCGCATGCGAGAAAAAAACAAACGCCGTGAGCGATGCGTTACATTAAAAATTCTTCTTTTGAAATTAATATGGTTTGCCGTCAAGAGGTTTCTTATTTTGGAAAACGAAAAGAAGATCTTTATCAATATCATGATTGCTCTAACTTGTCTTAATGCTACTTTTTATAGACAAAATATGAATAAAAATATTCAAGAGAAATGTTAGAAATATGTGGTGTATAAAATAAAAAAGAGAAATAGAAGTGGGTGAGAGGGAAAATGGCAATTTGGTGATATCAGGAAGTTTACAACCGTTACTTTAAAAAAAATTAGAAAGCCTTGTAAAAAAGATTTCGACAATCGAGAGAGAAGAGGAACCAACATAAAATGCATGGAAGAAAGGCTTATCATGTTAACGGTGGTACAGGATGTCTCAAAAAAGATGGCACCCTCTATTTTTGTGATTATTTCAAAACCAACAGAGAAAAGAAGTTGAGATTTGCACACAAGTAACTTCCGCTTATGTGACAGGCATGTGCAAAATTTTAGAGAAAATGATTGAGACACATTGAAATGGCGTTTCGAAGTGCAAAGGAAGTGTTTTTTTGCAAAGTTACGGTGCGTCACCCTTTCTTTCCCGCGCTTGCGTTTTCCTCCCAAAGCCCTACTGAGCACTATTGAAAGCCTTTTTTCTATACGTCAGTTAATGACGTCACATGGCAACAACTTAATTTATAAAGAAATCAATTTCATAGTCCAAGACACTCTTCATTTGCCATGGCACCGTGGACAGACGTAGAGAAGGCCTTTTGTGTCCGTCTCTACACTAAGACAGGCAGCATACTGCAGACACAACAAAAGTTTCGACACTACTTCAACTTGCGTAGATGTCCAGCCAAAAATTCTATCTTTAGGTGGTCAAACAAGTTTGAAATGTTTGGCAGCACAGAAAATCGTCACCGAAAGCGAGCGGGACAGGCAACTAACTCCGGTCGCCCGAAAACGAAGACAACGCCGGAAAATGCCGCTATTGTCTTCCAGTCCGTCCAGGCGGATCACGAGAAATCAATAAGACGGAGAAGTCAGGAACTTAGCCTGTCTAGGAGCAGTGTGCACAGAATTTTGCATTCCAATCTGCAGATGCAATCGTTCTCACTGCAAGTCAAGCAGCGGTTGAACGATCAGGACAAGGGGCAGAGGGTGCTCATGTGCCAGTGGTTCCGTGAACGTCTTCGTTGTGAGCCTGACTTTCTTGACAATGTGTGGTTCACGGACGAAGCCCATTTTTATTTGTCTGGACATGTTTCCTCACAAAGTGCATTTTACTGGGGGAGATCTATTTACTGTATTTCTTCAGCTTTTACTCGCCTATCTTTGCATTTTCTTTTCACAGTTTTTTTTCCAGTTGCCCCCACCGGCCACCTGTTTTATATTGTTTCAAAACACGTTTTTCAAGTTTGACGTTAATCCTGTTCAATTTCATTTTCACTACTTTTTTTTTAATCTTTGCTGTTGGTTGAGCTTTTGTTCCTTGTTTACAAAAATTGGACACAAGTTGCTACATATACTGTTCTATGTTGAGCCTAAATTGTTTTCCTACACGTTTAACAGTTACTGTTTTATTGAAAATTTCGAGGGTGCCATCTTTTTTGAAACGGGTTGTATGTGGAAGTGTAGAGCACGTTGTAGAAGAAATGGTTAGTGAAATAGTGTCGTTTTCATAACAAGTTATAATATGTCGAAGCGATTAAAAAGATGAAGATTAAACCATTTTAGTTTTATTTACAGTATACAACGATGTGAAGATTATAGAGAAATACCATGGCCTGCAAGGTATCGCGAATATGGTTGCCGGACTTATCCCAGATGTTACCAACTCCAGGATACTAGATCTAGCGGCTGGCACAGATTATCAAAATAATAATCAATATTATATATGGCAGTTATCGCCTACAGATGGGCTCTGTTTATCGCACTACTGACCGAGATTGATAAGGGGTTTTCTGAAATGAAAAATGTCAAGTCTTATCATAAGCTTACCAAAGATCAGATAAACTTATGTTTATTATCTAGTATTTTTTTCAATACAAAAATACATGCACTCTGTGGGCGTCTAAATCAAATTTGACATACTGAGTCTCTCTTTTGATCAGTGCTCTTTTTGGACTATAGACAACTGAAGTGATAAGTCAGAAGGAATTAGAATAATAATTTGTTTGTGTGAGGATGTGCATGTCCAAAGTTTTGACACCCCCCCCCCACACACACACACATATACAAAAAAAAAAAAAAAGAAAAAAAGAAAAAAAGAAACCACACAAGGAAAGAAAAAAATCGGCAAGATGATCACCTTAAGATGTCCTGAAAACCAAATTGTTAGCTATAATAGATCTAGCTACACACATACCGGCAATCAATGTTTTGCTGAATAGGAAAACGTAGTGTCAAAAAAAAACAAAACATTTTTATATTTGAGCTTTTGATCAAATCAAATATAACAATATAGGCCTACTGTAAGACTCAATTAGCCGCGTTCGGACCACTCTTTGACCCTTATCTTACCCCTGAAATCTAAAAAGCAATAGGAGTTTACCAACATTTTAAGGGAAAAAAACCAGACAATGAAACCGCTATTTCATTATAGGTCACCAGGGTTAATTGGAAAAGAGTTGTATAACCGAGGCTTCCGCAACATTGATGCCCATGACGGAGCTGCTGCCATGGTGGATTTCTGTAGAACAACAGGTCACTACAAAGAATTCTATACTTGTTTGGTGGACAGCGGCCACACATTACCAATAAAAGACAGTAAGGAGGTTCGCATACCGCAGCCTTTTGGTTATCGGTGTATCTTGCGACCGTGTTTGAATGCTTAAAATTTGATTTTTAATGAGACAGTAATTGTTGTAGACAAAAGGACAGTTCGAAAAATAGGAATCGCACGAATCAGTACAGTACATTACGAATGACCTTATGGCTTTTTTCATTTGCCCTTGTTTTAGTACAATTTAGTTTTCAGGCACAAAATATATTAAATGATCACAGACGAGGAAATGACTTTACCATGTATCAGGGTCTTTGACATTTACCAGTGATCTTTTTTGTTAACATGTAATCAGATTTTACTATATAATATTATGCTACATAAGCGTCGTGAAAACTTGGACCGTAATCACGGTTGAAAAACTTTCAATACATGAATAATGTCCTGATACCTTTAGATTTAAATAACATGTATAGAAAAAGTAGGTAAAAATCGCTGGGTTTTGAATTACATTTTCATGTAGCGTAAAATTTTATGAAAACGTTGACGCTCTTTGTTTCTGAGAAGGGGCCGTTGAAACAACAAATTATTCATTCCCCTTAGTCGCATTTTTCCAGAGCAGGAAAGAAATTCGGTATTTATTTTTTTACACCGATTAAAAAAAATAAAAAAATAAACAGCCACTTTCCTTCCACACCACACGGTCTCACACAGATTAGCGCAGACTGTCTATGACTTGTTGCCACACAGAGAATCGGACCATGAAAATATTTTTGATAATGTTCTCCAATATAGGCCCTGAAGGCTATGAATAAACCGTTGTCGGAACAATGTTATATGAAGAGTCATCGATACGTATGTTCAATTCACTCAGAAAATCAATCCATGCCTAGGTTTAAATCTGAGAATATAGACCAACTTTCGCAAAATAAAGATGCAAAAACAAATGTGATTATGAGAGCTAAGGTGATTACGCAAGACAACAGAATGATACAGTGTACGTTTTTCAATTTTCTATTAAGTTTTAAAAGCCAAACAAAAATGTCCTGGATAATGCGACCTTTAAAATGATATAGTGAACTATTTTTTGCGGGTTGTCTTCTGTATTAGTTCAAAAGGAAAAATGATAGTATTTTACCGCCCCGATTTTTGTTCCACTTCAACAGACAGGTATGACGCCATATCCTGCAGTGTTGCTACCGTGATCAACCATCTTCCACCATCTACACAACATGAAATTATCAGAATCATCAAGCCCGGCGGGTATGTGCCAAGTTGAGTAATTTCCATGGCAAATTGGCACGCCATGGTTTTCCAAATCGTCTCTCCTAACGATTTCTACCCTGCAGTTAATGTACAACGTCCATCTTTGATCAGTATTTGGAAAAGCGCATCACTCTGTCAGAAAAAAAAAATCCATGATGGTTTCTGTGGATAGAGATACTCCCTTAAAAAACACCGTTACTGATTCACATGAGAAAAAGCCAGGCATCCACGTTAGTTAACCGAAACCAACAAAGCAGCTGCGACAAAATGTCACGCAATGCTGTATAAAAAAAAAGTATAATAGGATAATTTATATAAGAGCAGAGACATTTTCATCGTTCTTTGAACATTAGACATGCTGTGAGTCTAACGTTTTCGTCGAAAACAGTAAAGTCAATCTGTGTCGACTTTTCACTTCATTAAACACATCTCTTCTCTTACTTTTGAACGAAAATGCGGCACATAAATATTATTTGACATTTACAGGTTTCAATCTCAAAACTTTAAAAACGTCAACATCCAGTGTGTCATCCCGAGTTCATATGTCTCCATAAATGATAAAAAAAACAATAAAAAACAAACAGACCATTATAATTATTATGTAAAATTATTCAGAGTATGGATTTCTGCAGTGTTAAGTTTGAACATACTTTATCATTTGCATGATTTTTTAAGTGCTGTCATTCTCCAAAGCTTCTGAATTATTATTATTTTTTTTTTACTGTACTACTTTTGTTTTTCGATTTTTTTCGTCGTGGTCCCCTCATCACTACTAAATTTTAGCAATGTTCATGCTATGTCCTCTTACCTAGTATATCCCAAGGATACCTAAAGCAAATCACCCACTTCTCTTTGAAAGGCACGTTCAAGTTCTCTATCAACATTATACATTTTTTTTTATGTTACTATCTTGTAGATTTGTCGTTTGTGGAGCTGCAAAACGACTTAGTAATAAACTTGCGGATGTTTAAAATCGTCAATAAATGCACTAACTTTTGTTGTTGTCATATATATGCAATGTTTATGATGTATTGCTCTTCTGTCTATTGGGTCATATGTTGGACTTAACTTCCTGTGAGACTTGATATAACGTTCAGTGACATGATTGTATTCTACTATCATTGATTATTATGATCAACTGCTCTTAACTTGTGAATTAATCAATCGACTTTCTAAAATGCTTTCCAGAATGGATAATAATAAAGTATATTTTATGGTAAATGCGAAAAAGTGATGGCTTCAAGTCTTTTTCTTTCCATTTCCATAACTGCCATTATTGATTCAAAGCTTTTCCTACTTTGGATCTGAGGGTGTAAAAGTAATAAGTGCAATCCTTTAACCTCCATAGCTGTCCTCCAAATTTATCTTCTGCACAAAATAAGCCGACATTTTCATGGAATCTAAATACCTGTAATATACTCCTGTTTCAAAAAGGAATTCTGAATAGCTTAATTATTGGCTTTTTAAACAAATGTGTATTATATGGTGTCAATTTGAAAGGAGTTATTTTGCAAAAGGAGGAGTTTCACAGCATTCGCCTAATTTCCTTTCTCTTCATAAAAAAATCTTCTTTCAGTTTCAACCATGTTCACAGCTGTCTTTGTTGTATCATATCTTATGTTTCTCATTCGTTTTATTCTTATCCACATTGCTAACATGGATAGATGCGTTGGGATCCTGAAAACCAACATACCTGTACCTTGTAGTAGGTACCACAAAGTGATTTTTCTACCCCAGCAAATTTGAATATACCCAATTGTACTGTAAAGATCTTGTTAAAATATGAAATTTCCAACAAATTTCATCAAAATCTGTTGGTAAATAAAAGTTTTACAGCTGTTTCAATTTTGCGCATAACGACACAAAACAAATTGCGTGCATCGGGTTGTTTTTAAGGACATATAAAAGTCATTTGTTAAATCTTATGAAACAAAAAAGGACATATTTACAAAGTCCAAGACAATGACTATACACATACGAAATTTCACGGAGATAAAAAGTAAACAAAAGAATTTATTGGTCATGAAATATGGCCAAAAACACTTGTGGCATATCAACATTACAAGCAAATACTCTAGATGAGGCACTTTTGGACCATCGTAAAAAAACACATATTCTTCAGATTGTTTCAATACTTAGTTTGCTAATACACAATGTTGTATTTAGTTGACTCAATTTTTGTCAGCAACCTAGAAAGCCATTTTGAAAAAATAGAGAAAACCAAAATTAGCATAGCGCCAAATTTTGCGCCTTGGAAGAAAATTGGTAAAAAAGCGAATCATATTGTAGAAATTATATCATAAAAAACACAGTTTTCGTACTAGAGTAATGAAACTTTCGGAGTTTATGGTTTTTTAGATGCTGAACCTGATTATGCTATCTATTTGATAATTTGACCACTGTTTCTATTTCAAAACTGCATTGTAAGTCAATGATAGAAGTAAAAAATTAATAGTCACAGATGAATTATGATTGAACATATATTTTCAAATGTATACATGATAAAGCATTATGATTTTGATAGTTGTAGAAAACTCCCATGATAAACTGAGGTTCAATACACGCTTACATTAAAGCTGAAACTGAATGACTGTAAAAGAAAGTATTACATAAGAGACAAAATAAATTTTATCAAAATATCAATTGAGAACCAATTCATGTAAAGGAATTAGCAAGCCTGAAAATATCAATATTTTGTTAAATGAAAACAATTTGAGCCTGCAACTTTAAAAAATTATAAAGTATAAACAGAAATTTTCGTTTCTTTTAAATTGTGAAGGTTTCTGTTCCGTGTATATGTTTTTTTAAGCCGCACCTATGGTTTTTCCCACTCTGCTTACCTCTCGGTCTCACTACCTCTTTTGCCAGACATACTATGTACCTGTATCAGTGTCACTTTTTTGTTGACTACCTACCTGTATACTTCGCTAATGAAAGTATCTATAATGTTTGTACCTTGCAGCGTTTTCTGTTTGTTTTACTAAATAAACCTTGAACCCAACAACAACATCAAGCAACAGTTTCTGTCAAATTTATTTTCACCGTAACAGCATTGTATTTAATAATAATCATCAGAACTTTAATTTTGAATGATTGTCTTTTGCCTAATGAACCCCCCTCTTTTAGAAGGGGGTTCATTGCATATCTTTCCAAGCAAAGTCTGGTAAAGATCTGATCTTTAAGATTTTCTGCTTTTCCATTTTTATATAACTGATCAAGCCCAGCTTTTGTGGTGCACAAACCACCTTGACACAAAACCGCATTCATAATTTTAACTTATTACAAAAGAATTCCAACTGCTTTTTTTTTACTTGGAACCATAGGGGCGCAATGGAGTTACAGGAGTGAGAAAATGATTCAAAGATGAAAATCAGTTGAATAAAAAAAGGAAAGCCTGGCTAACGAGAAAGTGTTACTAAAAGTACAGAGGAGTCCATATACATTCAACACCTAAGGGAAACTTTTGCTTCAAGTCAACTTTGTTTGCCAGCACTATTTTGTATTTCTTTACAAATTAAATTGCAATATTTAAAGCCAACTTTTGCCTACAGTCAACTAACTTTTTTGGTCCTGAGGTATTTATCCAGACTCCAGTGTAAAGTCTATGGAAGTAAAGAAAGGGCCAGGAGTGGAGAGAACGACGAAAAAGATACTGATTTTGAGGATGAAGACGATCATTACATTGATTATGGTGATGATAATGATGATGATGGTGATGATGATGATGTGATGATGATAATGATGATGATTAGGATGATGAAGATGATGAAAAAACTGTCTTCACAAGCATGGGCATTATTAACACTGTATCGCCGATAATATTTTTTGTTTTATCATGTTTCACTACTTCAAAGATAAAAATGAGCCTGACTTTAACAACAGAAGAAAGAAATTTGCCCATTTCACTCTGTGTATCTCTGAATCCATTGGAAACTAGGAAGCGAGAAAGAGAAACAGAAAAGGAAAGAGAGAGAGAGAGAGAGAGAGAGAGAGAGAGAGAGAGAGAGAGAGAGAGAGAGAGAGAGAGAGTGCGAGAGAGAGAGAGAGAGAGAGAGAGAGAGAGAGAGAGAGAGAGAGAGAGAGAGAGAGAGAGAGAGAGAGAGAGAGAGAGAGAGAGAGAGAGAGGTAAGCACAGCACTATGGCATCAGCTTCCCCTGAGTATAATTTGCCTCCTTAGATTAGAGGTAAAGGCAGTCTGAATCGAATAGCGAATAGTGTGGCTCTGTCCTGCCCCCACCCCCGGTAATCCTGCGTTCACACCAAAAAATCGCTCGTCCAGAATTTTCCTTGAGCACACACCAATATAGTGCACCAAAAATACACTGTACTTTATAATTATCGATGTGTGCTTACATAACATACCTACAGTCTTGATTATCACACAAAGACTATAAATATGCCCTAGAAATATAGTAAAAGAATACGTTCGTCATTACGTCATAGGCAAAGCACACAATCATACAGGCATCTCAAATCAATGTTCTAGCTTGAATACATCTAGTTACATTGGTGATAATGACAAGGTATGATGATAAAAGCAATAAATCTGTTCAACAATTCCTTTCTTATTTTCAGCTCAATGAAAATAGTTTCTGTCTAAACCTAAGGTTTGTTGAATACTTTTTCACTGTGGCAGGGCAAGTCACCTTGATCTGACTAAAAATAATTTAAGAAAGTTATTTTGATTTCCATAGGTTTCTTTTTCAAATGTTCCATAATCAATCATTATGGTCTCCACCTTGAAATGACTTTATAAAACATAATGATTTGTCGAGTTCCTTGACTGGAAGAATTATTTTAAACTTTGTACTGAAGTGCTCTTCTCCCTTAAAAAAGAAGTTCTAAGAAAGTCTTTATCTTCGAGTGCGCGTTTCTTTCTTGCTACTCTTCTCTTCTATGTCAATTAGTACATCGTGCTACACGTATTTTCCCCGTAGCCTCAGTTTCCACTGCGTTTAATTCACGATGAACGGGATAGTTCTGCCTAAAGCACCTCTGTCCGTTCACTGTTGGAGGGAAGTCAAATAGCAGCGTCCAGTTTTCTTCTCACCTCCAGACCTGTGGGTAAGGACAGTTTTAGACTTTCCGCCAAATAAACCATTGATTTCTAACTAACCCCTTTCAGTTGTTGCATGCAGGAAACATGGGTATCTGCGGAGAAGTTCGATTGCCGCACTTATAATTGAGGCCCTGACGTGCGCACCTGGGGGCACGTGCCGTCAGACCCGGGAAGATGAGTTGTGGGACAGGAATGCTGTGGCTCGTCCAGTGGTTGTGCAGCCTCCTCAGGGGGGGGGGGGGGGGGGGTTCTGTGAAGAAGAATTAGCCCGCGTCTGTGTTCCCTCCTTTCTATTAAAACCAGCCAAAATTGTCTTAGGGTTTAATAACTATCAAGTTGACAACTTTCTACGTCGTCTCCTATTTTTTTTTATTTGTAAAGAAACCTAACCCTGTCTTTATCACAGCTAGTTTAGGTAATGCCACGTTCTCTCAATCCGAGCGAGAATTCTGCTCGTCTCTCAGACACCTCCAGTACTGTAAAACTTCTCTACTGTCACCTCTTTTAGACCGTCGCGCACAATTGTCTCTTTCTTTGCAGCAATTGGGGCTGACTGACCACTAGACATTAATTGCGAACATCAGAGAAGAGGAGACAAAACAGAAGGAAACGAAGTGTAAGGCCAGAGGCAGACAGTGATAAGCTATACAGATTCAATAAGTGAGACCACTCTAGTGATGTGCTTAAAATAAATAAAACATGACTATAACGGGAATTTTAGTTTCAGGAGAAAAATCCTGCTGTAAGCAAGTTCCCGCTTCAGGAATGAAAAGAGATCTATCCCCACCCCCCTCAAGAAAAAAAAAAAAATAAGAAAAAGTTAATGTACGAACTACTACTTGTAAGTGTAAACACAGCCTGATAAAGAAAAAACGACTAATAGGCACCCACAAAATCTTTTTATAGCTATCACGTGGTTTTAAGAAATCATGGAGGCTGTGCTATTATTGTCCCTCTCGTGGTTCAAAATATACAAACAATGTGTCTATAGCAGTACCATCTGTCTAGAAGGCCTGTTCACAAGGTGACGTAACATTATTCAGATGGGCCATCATCTGGCTAGCTATCAGCCACCTGCGCGAGGTTTGAACAGTTGATTATAGCATGCTTAGCAGTACACACTGTGTTTTCACTGGACTCTCCTGCCATTTTGTTATTGGATTACATCCATTCTTTCTTGGATTACATTTCTTATCTTATTCTCTGCTATTCGCCCTTGGATTGCACCTTGTTCTAACAGATGCTTTCAATGTGGAACATTCCAAGAATGCTTTCTTGTGATTTGGTGTAGATTTTCCTCTAAATGTGTGCACACTGATAGAGTATGACCCGTGCCACCAAACATCATACACAACGTAATATATATATATATATATATATATATATATATATAGAGAGAGAGAGAGAGAGAGAGAGAGAGAGAGAGAGAGAGAGAGAGAGATAAGTACTGATAAACAATTATTAGCATGTTAAGTTCATCTAAAATATGCTTTAAGTTTAATTAGCTTTTCCCTTTATGGAAATCTCTACTGATATTACTTTATAGAGAGAAGGTGTGCTGGAAGTGGGAGGCAAAGTTTTTTAAAAGCCTTTTAACTAAAATCTCTGATACTCAGAAAGTGCCCTTCAATACTTTAACCTTAAGTTTGATTATTTCATTGCATATGGTGATCGGTTTGTCATTATCAAATTTCCTGGAACTGTTTATTGTTTACGGGAAGAAAGTGCACTGTTACAAACTGTAAGAGCGGCTATGCCAGTCAGAAGGGGAAAGAAAGTGAAAACGGTTATTTTATAATTATGTATTTTTCCGAAGGACCCAACTGAATGTCATAAATGGGTTTCGAGAATATCCCAAACAAAGTTGAGAAAGTGACTGAACATATTGGAGTATGTAGTCGACACTGGCTGTCTGATACTCACATTCGAAGAGGAAGAGAATATTTATAATCTCTATGCATCCTCCTATTAACTTTGAGTGGCGAGATACACTTCACCATCTATATCACATGCTGTCATCCAAAAACTCCTCGCTTCTACTAAAAAAAGCTGTCAGTGAAAACAAAGTCAGAGAAATTGACGAACTGGATACATTCGCCGTAAAAAATAACTTTAACATCAGCGAGCACTGTTAAGGAAGCCTCTTCGAAGAAGAGTTTGCTTCCTACTGGACTTTCAGTGCTACAACAATGCAGATAGAACATTACAAGCACTTGCCAGCTTCGAGTCGCGGTGGCTGGGCATGGCTAAATATGTTATATACTTCCATATTAGACTTAGAGATGCGAGATGTAAGGTTAATTGCCTTAATTCAATTTGAAGACTACAACGGTTTTAAATTGGTAACACACCCAAATCTCCTGTAAAACTGTGAATCAATGGGATCAGCTAGAAGTTGTCCTTCATTTTTACACTGAACAGGTTAGTACTGCTCATTATTCTGACCACCCCCTCCCACATACACATAGATTTCTGTCTGTATCTTCTTCACTCTAAATATCACCATATCTTTTTTTGTCTTTCACATTCTGTCATTCTTATTTTGCTCTTGACATTACCCAGTGCTTTTATTTAATGTAGCCTACTGTAACACTGTGTTATCAAGTCTTGAAAAGGTATGTCAGGATCTGAGTTTCAAAGTGTAAATATTTGAATGCAAGAAATTATGATGAGAAGGGAGAGTGTGTGTGTGTGTGAGAGAGAGAGAGAGAGAGAGAGAGAGAGAGAGAGAGAGAGAGAGAGAGAGAGAGAGTCTGGAAGGGTTAAGAGTCGGATTGAGCTAGAGAGATGAAAAGAAAGAGAGAAGGCCAGATATAAGCGCACATGGTTGGCACCTATTACTATATCTAGCACCCCTCTTTTCCACACAAATAGACTGGCTGTCTGTATCTTTTCACTTTATTCTCTCTCTCTCTCTCTCTCTCATTCATTTTTATTCTTGCTCTAAGATTTTACGTACCTACTATGTTTGTTTTTGTTCCTTGTCGAATTTACAAATTATAATCTCTGTCTCCCCCCCATCTCTCTCTCTCTCTCTCTCTCTCTCTCTCTGTTCCTTCCCTCTCTCTTCATTTGCTTTTCTGACTTGATACAATTAAAAACTCTCCTCATTATCTGATGTACGTGTTCTTAGAGTGTCACCTGAAAGTGCCGGTATTTGATGTACCGTACCACTGTATTATCAAATCTCGAAAAAGGTACATGTGCATTTGAGTTTCTAAGTATTTGAATGTATAGCTTACATGTACTTAGAAGTTATGATGAAGAGGGAGGGAGGGAGAGAGAGAGAGAGGGAGAGAGAGAGAGAGAGAGAGAGAGAGAGAGACGAGGGTGAAGAGTCGGACTGCTAAAGATGAGAGAGAGAGAGAGAGAGAGAGAGAGAGAGAGAGAGAGAGACGGGGTTATGAGTCGGATTAAGCCAAAGATGAGAGAGAGAGAGAGAGAGAGAGAGAGAGAGAGAGAGAGAGAGAGAGAGAGAGAGAGAGAGAGAGAGAGAGAGAAAGACAGTTAGCACCCCGCAGACTGCCTATTCAATATTACATAACCTATGAACAGGCCTCCTAGATAATTGGTACTGGTCTGAACGGACACAGATATACATGTGACGTCACAAAATTCGTGTTTGACTTGCAGATCTCACTCTTTCCACCACGTTCAAAATGGAGAAAGGACGTGTGTTCAAAACGTATGAAGAGTTTGAGGCAGCCCTTAAATTTATTTTCAGTGGCACTCTTCACAGTCTATTTATGAAAAGATCGAGTGAGTCAGTGAAAGAACTAATACTGAAGTGGCCTAAAATATAAAATCATTTTGTGTGCAGCACCCCGTCCAAACACACCAGCTCTCGACGGGTCAGCGCCCATGCCAAAGGTAAGTCCCATCAATTGTCCTAATGAGATCTAGAGTTAAATATAGATAGGTCTTATATCCAAATCTAGACGATCTGATTTCAGATTTTAGTGGTTGGTTAAAGATAAGGTGAGTTATCTTAAGCCTAGATTTTTAAATCTTCCTGCCTCTTTGAGTAGATCTAGATCTAGATTCTAGATCTATAACAGAATGGAAAATTTGGCATGAGGGCACCAAAAGCTTTATTGAAAGGCATTGTCAGAGTACTGATCTGGAACATTTTGCAGTTCATAGACAAATATTTTACTTACTTAGATCTAGATTTGCCAATCAATCATTTATTTTGAGGTTTCAGATTTTATAAGCCAAAGTTATTTTTCTTTAGATGTTGGCCACTGCCTACTATGTGGCTTGATGCTATACACTAAATGAACTTTGTAGCATTCAACTCCATCTATAGATACATAACTACATACTCTTCTATCACTTTCACAGGTCCCTCAAATCAGATTGCCAAGCCAAGATTCGGTTGAAGATCCAGAGGCCGAAAGACCAGCTCTGCCCTTCCTGGCCATCACAGTGCAGTATTTGAACTATCAAGGCATGGCTCACCTAAGAAGTAATTACATCTTCCTTTGTTTTTTTCTATTCTGCCTCTTATGGAAATAAATACATATTTTCATATACATGTGGACTGTGGAGAAAGACAGGAAAGCCTGCATTGCTTGTTCGCTTGTACTGTTACAATGCAGGCAGGGCAAAATGCTAAGGATTTTTTCTATTAAAAGTTTTGGTGCTTTCTTTCCAGTTTTTATAGGTTGGGAAGCAGTGTCAATTTTGCAGAAATAAATTGAATAGGAAAAAAGGTGTTATTTAGCTCTGCCGTTATAGCAATGGCTTTGCCATTCAAGGTGTTAAACATGGGTTCCACTGTACAAGAAAGAGAATTGTCCAAATTTAGGGAATTCTGTATACATTATACATTCATGTGATCTCACAAATTCTTAACCTTGTAGACAGACAAACTTTGTTGAAGTTGCTTGGATGCAAAAAAGCAGAAGAAATTGTAAAATATAATTCTACGCTGGAGCAATGGATATTTTTCCATTATTCTTAATATAAATTTTTATACATTTCAATTCCAATATTGAGATTTGTATTGTACTTCAAACTATCCATGATATTGGTGTTTATTTTATCATTCATGTGTATAAAAAAAATTTCTTCTCTATCTCTACACCCACAGCTCACTGTTATTTCCAACGAAAGATCATTCTATTTTCATATGATAATAGTGAGTACAGCTAGGTGTTTCGTTTTTTTTGTCAAGATACCATATCTACTCTCTCTCTCTCTCTCTCTCCCATCTCTCTCTCTTCTAATATACAAATTTATAACTTGTCATTACACTGAGAAAACTTGCTTCATTAAAACCAGTTTCAGCATTAGAAAAGAAAATCCTTCAGTTTATAAAGCCACTTTTAAAAACCTACTACAGCATATAATTCTCTCTCTCTCTCTCTCTCTCTCTCTCTCTTCTCTCTCTCTCTCTGTGTATATGTATATATATATATCCTCCTTCTTTCTTCCCTATCCCCTTCTCTGTGTTTAACTCGTTCCTTTCTATTCATAATTATATGTTCCTCTAACATTTCTCAGTGATAATTCAACAGAGATCTTCAACCTCTTCTTCATTTTGAGAAGATCAGCAGCCACAGACCAAGCAACTTGAGACAATGTGCTTTTGAAAGAGAATCCTTACCATCTACTGAGTTTTTAAGAGTAGGATGCAACACCTAGTTTTGCCCTTGATGTGTAAGTTGATCTTCTTTTTCTCAAGAATTTTAAACTACTATGTTCACAGATCACTGCTTTGGATGTCATGTAGTGGGAAAAATGGAGACCTTCTGTTGGTTCACACTAAGCAGCTTTGTGACATCAAGGCATTATTATTATTTTTTTTTGTGTGTGTGTTTTTCTTCGTTTTCTTCTCAGTAGGACAGACAGGTTTTTAAATCTTTCATGTCATTCTCTTTCTTATCCTCTCAGCTTTAAAACAAACTTCATCTTTCACAAAAATCATTTTTTCTTGATTTTCTTCAAAAATTAAGAGAGGAAAAATCATTTTTCTTGCTTTAAGTCTTTGAAGGTCAAGACAAATTTTGGGCTACGTTTGTAGATCAATCAAAGGTAGTCACTAACCACCCCATAAAATAAGTGTGAGACTAACATGTTTACCTTCTTAAATTCATGTCTTTCTTTTTCAACCAAATTTCAATGTCTGCAAAGTGTTGTCTGTGAGTACAGTATTATCTTTATTTACTTACATGTTTCTAATCAAAGTCGCCATGTAGTGATGTATTTCGTTTTTTTACTACAAATTTTAAAAGAGCATTAGAACGAGAGAGAGAGAGAGAGAGAGAGAGAGAGAGAGAGAGAGAGAGAGAGAGAGAGAGAGAGAGAGAGAGAGAGAGAGAATATATATATATATATATATTCAAGCAGCTTCTGTGATATCATTGCATTATTATTATTTTTTTGTGTTTTTCTCCGTTTTCTTCCAGTAGGACAGACAGGTTTTTCAATCTTTCATGTCATTCCTTTTTCTTATCCTCAGCTTAAAACAAACTTCATCTTTCAACAAAAATCATTTTTTTTTTTTGGGATTTTTCTCAAAATAAAGAGAGGAAAACTTCTCATTTGTTCCTTTAAATCTTGCAGGTCAAGAGACAAATTTTTACATGTTTGTAGACCAATCAAAGGTAAGCTTACACCTTATGTACAAGGGAGACTTACATGTTTACTCCCTTCTAATATTCATGTCTTTCTTTTTCAAGCAAATTTCATGTCTGCAAGGTGTTGTCTGTGAATACATTCCTTCTGTATTATGTTTTTTTTTTTTCACTATGTGTGATTTGAGTCCTTGGAACTTTCCAGCTTTGAAAATGTTATAGAACTGGAGTTATAATATATTTGCAATCTTTGCTGTACTTATGGCAGTGGTTGTCTATACATAATTTTATGTAGAAATTGCCGCTGAACATATGTGGTATTCATCTACGTTCAAACAACATAGACAATATATGTTTATATTGCTTACAACCACGTTTATTAGATACATCTTTTTTTTTTTTTTTTTTTTTTGTAGCTAGACACAAATCCTTAGATGATTCATGGAAAAATATCCGGTATATCAATGAATTAGTGCTCCGCTTTTTAGATTAGGCAATCATGACCTTTTGCGCATCTCTATCCCTTGATGTTGTTGTGTTAGTGCATCTGTCACTAATTTTACATTTAGCCACTTTTTTCATCCATTAAACATCTTCTTCGCTTCTTTCTGTTGCCTTTTTCCTTTAAAATCAACCCAGTTCTCAAAGATGTTTCAGTTTCTTTTTTCTCATCATATGCCAAAAATACTGCCCCGTAAGAATAACAGTAGGGTATTGCTATTATATATATGCCAGCTCCTTGTACCACACTTTAGCTTGATTTCTTTGAAGTCCATAAATAAGATTCATAGCATTCTCTTTAGGAACCACATTTCTGTTTCCAGTTAAATTTTGTAGCTGTTTTTTAAATTGTCCAAGCTCTAACATCCATACAAAGGGATGGGTTCAGTAAAACACTCCAGTGCCTTTTTTGATGCGATTTTCACAGTTGTTGTGTCCATCTCTTCACATTCTAAGCGCTCAAGCATTTTCATTGATTCCTGAACGAATTATCTTTGGCTACTAAAGAATTGATCTGCGCAATACTCATTGTTTCGATTGAACGACTATTACTTTGTATTTTTGCTCTTTAATCTATATCCTTTCCCTT
>JAWDGP010007272.1:0-33656 GCA_033675545.1 Elysia crispata | reverse complement strand
AAATAAAAAAGACATTTAAATAATGCAATATTTTATAAGATTCACCAAGACAAAACCACTCTGTAACTTTGATGGTTCATTTAGAAGGCAGGAAAATAAACTTTTAGTGCATCAATAAAGTGCAAAACCTTGAAATTTGTATTGATTACATTAGTGAGGAAGTAAAATAATTGATTGCGATACTTATGCAAGTCCCACACTGGGCCCGGCTATGGTTATTTAACACTCAACGGCTGTATAACAACAGAAGATCTAGACTAGTTATTCCTGCAGATCTGGCTGAGATGGACAAGTTATTGTGTAAACAGTAAATATAATGTTCAGATAGAGAAGTGATTAGAGACATATATCTGCAGACACGTGGAAATAGTAAAGATAATATTGAGATAAAGAAATGATTAGATCCACATATCAACAGATACGTGCAAACAATAAATACATGCATATGATAAGATAAAGAAGAGATAAAAGATACGTTATTTATTACAGCCACATACCTGCCAAGACGTGAAAAACGACGAATTTAATGTTGAGATAACGAAGAGTTTAAGTTTGCGGGCTCTTTTTTTTATCATAGCCACATACTTTTGAGCTTGAAAGAAAATTCATTGCTCTTCCTTTGGTTTTCGATGGAATTTTTTGGCTTAAGGACAAAAAAAAATAACTGGGTTATTTGGTTTTACTTTATTTGGTTCGTGTTTTCTGCTTATTGAAGGCCACCACATTTAGATTGTGTTCTATAAATCAACACTCCAATCCAAGCCTCCATATTTAGATAGTGTTCTTTAACTGAGCACTCCAATCCAAGCCTCCATATTTAGATAGTGTTCTATAACTGACCACTCCATTCACGCCTCCACATTTTGATGATGTTTTATAACTGAGCACTCTAATCCAAGCCTCCACATTTTGATGAATTTTTATAACTGAGCACTTCAATCCTAGCCTCTACATTTTGATGATGTTTTATAACTGAACACTCCAATCCAAGCCTCCACATTTTAATGATGTTTTATTACGAAGCACTATAATTAAAGCCTCCTTCACATTTTTATGATGTTCTATATAAACTCCAATCAAAGCCTCCACATTTAGATGATGTAGTATAGCTCAGGAATGCAATCAAAACACCAACAATAACAATAATAATAATAATAATAATAATAATAATAATAATAATAATAATAATAATAATAATAATAATAATAATAATAATAATAATAATAATAACGATGATAGTCATATTCATAATTAACGGAAAAAGACAATTACAAAGTCAAATTATTCATGGAAAGTGAGACATGTTTTTTTTCTTCAAATCCTACCTTACTACCAACCTGTGTTACAATGGGGCTTAACAACTAGTAAGCAGCTAATATCAACAAACACAGCTTGAATGTCTAACGTTTTCTCCAAACTTAACTCAAGCAAACATAACGCAGCGCTATCAATTGCGCTGATTAAAACAATTTTACTTCCTTGATGGGCATGACGACCCTTCGTCTGGTGACAGGTGAACGACCCAAACATGTGTATGCTTATCCGTTCTTGGTCTCTTTTCATTTTCTCAAAGCGGTGAATAAAATCTTTACAAACCTTTGGCGAAGTTTTGTTAAAAACGACTTAAACATCTGCTAAAGAATAATTTCAACACTTGAAATAGGAATCCGACCAGGAGTAGTAAAGGACATTCAAGATGCAGAACGACTGGTTTTATAGAACAAAAACTTTTTTTTTCTAAGTCGTTAAGCGATTGACGCCTGATTTAAAACAATGTTCACAGCAAGAAAAAAAGTCAAGGTCAAGAAATTTGGTTTCTGATTTTAAACTTTAAAGAGAAGTTTTTTTTTTGTTTTTTTTTTTTTATCAATTTGGGGGAAAGGAAAGTTTGTTTTTCAATGAAATGAAGTGAGAAGAAGAGAAGTTTAATAGGAAATAAATGAAGGCCACCAATAATTTAATATTGAGAAAATTTACTACCCAAAGAATCAAAGCGTTCTATGATACAAGAGCAACATCGAACAAAATTGCAGCACAATGCATCACAATGACCAACCCTAATTGCTTGAGGCTATGTTATTATAGGCATAAAGGGCAAAATTCTAAGCCTTTTTTATTGCAATACGGAATTATGCTAAAAAATTATAAAAGAAAAACAAAATTTAAAATTACCTATATTGCACTAGTTGCAGGAAATAATTTAGTTTTATAACCGAGTAAAGAATGCAAAAAAAAAAAAAAGCTGCTACCTGGTTTGGGAACTAAAACAATTAAAAGATAACTGAATTGTCAGACAATAACCAACAGAAGAATTTACAACAAAATGTCAATGACAAAAACACTGCTCGAAAAAAACTTATGTTAGCAGTGTAGGTTCATAGTTTTATTTTCCTGATATATCTCCAATATTGTATTTGAAGGTTTTCTTTTCACATGGCGAAGAGAATGTAGGCCAAAGTTGTTTTTTTAATTTTTTTTTCCTTCACTGGCAAGCAGCTCTCGATATCAACATAATGCTTTAAATAGAGAAACGGTTTGGACCTTCATCGTTGTGTGTGCCCGTCATGCATATTAATCTGCTCCCGCCACAAGATCTCTGTTCGGACAGGACTGTCAAGAGGTTATGAGACCAATTGTTTGTTTACTAAACTAAACGCACGCGACAATAAGGCTAAAATGATTTTTTTTTTCCGTAAGAAAAAGAATGTAGGAAATTTAATGTATTTTTCTTCCGTCCATATTTGAACTAGTAGAAATGGTCGTCTAACTTATGATGTGGATGAGTTATAGATAAAGGGAAGGTTTGTCGAGATAGTGAATCGCTAGTTTGTAGTTTCCTGCTCAACAACAATCGATATACACATACATGTAGATAAAACAATCTTTGAACACTAAGGAAGACCCTAATGCTGAACAGAACAATTGTAGCACAGAAAATACATACACATATACATAGACTGATGATTCATTACCAGTCAGCAGAAATTTGGCAGAGATCACGCGCATCAAGGAAATAAAATACACCTTGTAACAGCCCAGAGTGATTTTGTTCCTCTTTGGCTCTTTCATTATATTGCATGCAATGTGTTGCGGTTCGTTAAAGATTCAAATCTTTTCACTCCGCTGTAGCAAAGTTTACACATTCTCGCCCTAGGATCTTCACAGTCGGTGGTTCTGATTAGAACACTGTAGTATAGGGTCCATTTAAGATAAGGCAGGATTTATTTGTATAGTTGAACTACTTTATAGAAAGAACTAGATTTCGTGATTGTGTTTTTCTAAATTATTTGGATTATGGTCGTCATAAGATGTAATCTTTATTCACGCGTCAAACAAACAAGATTAGATCTAGTTACATTATCACTAGAATATCTCGAAAGAGAAGGTGTACACGATTTATCCTTTTGTTATAATTATTTTTGTACAGACTTTATAATTTATCCTTTCTTTATCCTGTTGGATTTCAAAATTAACTCTGAGTGAATCAAGCTTTTAGTTGAGTCTACTAAAATAACATAATTATGATTCTAAAAAGACGAGAAGAAAGTATATATTTTGGATTGTATCTAAACTGAACTATCAATTAGGACCAGTGAAGAATTGAAGCAAAATGATTCTTTGAACTATCATGCGGTGCAATACTCAATTTTATATAAAGATAGATAGATAGATAGATAGATAAATAGATAGATAGAGAGATAGACAGATAGATAGATAGATAGGTAGATAGATAGATATATAGATAGATAGATAAATCGATAGACAGATAGATAGATTGATAGATAGGTAGATAGATAGATATATATATATATATATAGATATAATAGATAGATAGATAGATAAATCGATATATAGATAGATAGATAGATAGATAGATAGATAGATAGATAGATAGATAGACAGATAGATAGATTTAAATACATAGATATCAAAACTTTCCTTTGTTTACTCAAGTGTGCTCAGACCAAATCCAGCTAAGAGACTTTAAATCACCTCCTGCTAATGTAACCGTGTTGATGCGTGTGTATCTTTACACTCTCTTCCACGTACTGAGGAACAGACCATCCATATGTCGCTGATAGTTCTGCTGCTGCTGATCTCATGCTGGACACCAGGTGGGGGTTTATATACACTGAGAATGTTACAGAATGGACCAAAATCTGTGATAAATGTATTTAGCTCCCAGTTAGGAATATTTGACTTTGTGCAAAATAAGTGCTTGATATTATTTACACTCTTTTGAATCTCAAATACAAAATTCACATTGACTCTTGATCATAAAAGTTGAATGGTTCACACCTCAAACCCAACGTTTGATTTTGGCAAGAAAACACTTAAAACATTGTTTGGCATTTATAGCTCCTGAATGTGGAGTAAGATTTCGTTTGAATTCTAAAAACGTTAAGGCTTCCATTTATTTGATTTATCACATTCTGTGACTAATGCTTCCATTTATTTGATTTATCACATTCTGTGACTAATGCTTCCATTTATTTGATTTATCACATTCTGTGACTAATGCAGTTCAAAAAGCTACTTTCCCTCTAATTCCTCGCTTCAAAAGTTTATTTTCTTACACACACACACACACACACTCTCTCTCTCTCACTTTCTTTTAATGTTCTTTCCTCCTCTCTCTTTGTCTCCATCTTCCTATTCTTTTCTTAATTCTCTATCACTCGTTCCTTTATCGTTTCCCTGCTTTATTCATCATCTATTCCATTTTATATCCCATTTCATTCATTCTTATATATATATATATATATATATATATATATATATATATATATATATATATATGTGAAAAAAAATAACAAATACAAACAACAAGACAGTGGTTCAATAAAATCAGATACAAGACAAATTTTCCGTTTACATATTTCTCTGATTTACAGTTTCACTTTTATCCCTCTCATTACTTGCATTGGCGTCATCTGTATTTGTTTCTCTCTCTCTGTCTCTGTCTCTTTCTCTCTCTCTCTCTCTCTCTCTCTCTCTCTCTCTCTCTCTCTCTCTCTCTCTCTCTCTCTCTCTCTCTCTCTCTCTCTCTGTGTTTCGTACAAATTTTCTACAAGATCTTTGCGGAGTATTCAAATTATTTCTGATACCAAAGATGGACTTCTCATACCGCACAGAATAACTTCATTGTCATGTAAACTTGGGTTCTCCACCCCTTCTAGCATTGCAAAGTGTTAACCTGCTCACAGTCAGGTTTCTTAACTTCACTAAGTCATGATTGTCCCAAATTTTGTAAACTTCTTTCATTGCTGAGTGCATGTCAGACAAAATAAAATTCCTAAATTATTTTACTTTATCCTCTAGTGGCATATCCGTGGGTTTCCAAAATGAATTTCTTCTTTGCTCAGTTGGCAGTGGCGCGGTTTAAAAGATAAAGTCCCAGTTGAAATCTAAGACTGACTGGAAGAGCTCAACTTCACTTGCTCTTTCCATGTTGTTCTTTTGCGTATAATACCCCTTCATTACCTCAATCAACTTTTTTAAAATGTATCTAAGCGTCAATTTCAATGCTCACATTTCTTCTCTGTAATCCTCATTCTTGCTTAGACTCTGGATTGCTTCAGTGAGAGAATCAAAGCCATTCCTATCAACTAAATCTTCACCTTTTAATGTTGGCTGCAGAGCAACAACTCGCATTCGCAATATTAGATTGGCCAGCAGACGCATTTCAGTCATGATGACCCTTCTCTCTTCCTTTGTTGACTTTGCCCATACCTTTTGACCGACCAATAAAATCACTTTATCTGCACAAATGACCCGCAGGATCATTCCTGAACCTGTTTAGAATTCCACGCTGAAATTCCTCAGAACATGGGACTGGGTATGTTGTTTTAATGAATTTAAGTGTTTCTGCTTGGAGACTAGCTCCATGAGTACAAAAATACTTTTAATGTTTACAAATTATTTTCTTACTAGAGAAACCCTTATAACCAGTGCACATTACAACATTTGAGTCCCCTTGTTTTCTTTCGCTTATTAAGTCGATACCAACATCCGCGTTTGTATTTCCTACATTTTTTGGTATATTCCATCTTTTCTCAAAGTTTCAAAAGCTATTGACTGATCAGCTTGAGGTAACTTAGGGCTGTTTGAACACTTTTGATGCCTGGCTTGACATATTTGCTGGAGAAAATGTATTAAAGTATATGAAATTAGTTTCTTAAGGACTCTTTAAAATAACATTCGCTGCATAATGCATACACATGGGCCATACCAAGTCGCACCTCACCGACTGTACATGTAATACAAAGAGTATTGAAATTGAATTTAAAGTTGACTGTAGCATCATTGTTTTCAAATATCAACGGAACACCATGTATTGGTTGTCACGTAAATTTTTGGCCTCTCCCTCGAGTGGGTTTATTACTTTTCTTTCTTGAGAAGATATAATGTGCCCTTACAGGGAGGCCCAACTGAGCGTATGACGTCACATAAATGTAAATAAGCCAATGAGGATCATTAGGTCTGAGGTTTTTACATTATTTTACTAATGCTCTGATTCGTCGATTTAGATTGGTTGTTCCAACAGACGGCCCAGTTGCCACTCCCCTGACTCAGCCAATGGGTAAACTGATGTAGGTGTCATGATAAAAAATGTTCTTGTTCGTAAATTCGCCATCAGTAAAGCATGGAGCTTCAAATAAATTGTAAAATTACTGGGTTTTTTATATTAAAAAAATACATGTTATAGACCTTCGATTAAAACAAACGCTACAAGTGAACTAGATGGAGGAACGGGATTAAGCCACGTAGAGAGAAAAGTTCTAAGAATCAAGTACTTGTACGTACACGAGGCTATTGAGCGTAAACAAATACCCACTCTTTGAATATTATAATGGACTGAAGCTTATACGATAAAACAAAAAACTGGGCAAGAAAACACTGCACTGGATCAAACCGCCAACTAATGATTTCCATTCAAGTATAAACAAGGCCATTCCCATCACAACATAAAGACTGAAGCTAGTCCAAGAACTCGAGACAACCAAAATAAGTGCAATGAAGCACCTCTACAGCATCAGACTTGTACTGAACCCTTTTAAGCACTGGCAAGGAAAATTTACAACCATAAAGTAAAAGAAGTGACATACAGACTTAGGTATAATATCACGCCAATACTACCGGAAGAAAAGTGCAGCATATGTGGGGTAACAACCTCGGAAGCTCAAATATTCATAGAATGCAAACAAACAAAAGAATCAAATCATGACGAGCTACAAGAAATAAAACAACCATCAACAGAAAAGGTAGACATAAATAAAATCATACTATCAAACATTCTGCCAAATGGTAAAGGAAAGAAAGAAGGAAATAAAATAAACAAACTAGACCACGGGTACCGCTATTTCTTAGGGTCCTAATATACAAAGAGCAAGAGGAAAGAAGAGAACCGAGAAATGTAACTAACAAATAAATGGGCAGCAAGAAAGGAAAAAGAAATCAATGAAGATCCGATGGAATAGAAACGACATAAAGAAACGACATTACATTTAAAACAAAGAAAGAGAGGAAACAAAAGTACAAAAAGAGGAAAGAATGACAAACAACAAAGGTGGTCGAGGAAAAGAGAGATAACAGAAAAAAAGAAGACAGAAGAAAAACAAAAATGTGAATGGATATAAGAACAATAACGAACTCCAAACATTGGTGAAAAACAGCGGACAAATTAAAGTAACTAAAGGAGAAGGAGCAACTATAAATAATCAGTAGAGGCACTGGGGGGAGCTACTTTGGGGAGCAGCACTCACAAGTCTCACTACTAAAGTAAGAAAAACAACAAAAAAGCAAAGGAAGAGTCTCCCAAATCGTAGGAAAACAAAAGGGATGGCAATGACTTGAATCATAGCAAACCAAAATGACACAAGGAGAAATAAATAGGGAGACAAGTCAAAAAGAAAGACATTCCTCTGATTATTGTAATTAATTGCTGAAAACATTGAAAACTGGGATTATGCACTTTTCACTGTGACAGCATTTACTGGAGCGGTCCAAGGAACATAAAGCTGTTTGCATAAGATATGAGTCCTCCTACCATCAAAACAAGGCGCTAAACTCAGCAGTGCTTATGTCCTCCCAGCCCAAATCTTCAAAACCCTGCCATAAAATCACTATGTGAGTTGTATGTTAGGCCTACATGTGGCTCAATTGCGGTTTTAACGAACAGCCAAACCATGGGTTATCAATCAATGTCAGAACCTAATTTTTATCTTCAATAAACTCGGGATCTTGACGTAATTATTTGTAAATCATGATTGAATAAGTAATAGTAAATTAAAGAGAAAAAAAAGAGAGAAAATTATGATATTGAGAGAGGGGGAGGGCGAGATATTTATATAGGGAGAAGTGAGAGAGAGAGAGAGAGAGAGAGAGAGAGAGAGAGAGAGAGAGAGAGATAGAGAGAGAGAGAGAGAGAGAGAGAGAGAGAGAGAGAGAGAGAGAGAGAGAGAGAGAGAGAGAGAGAGAGAGAGAGAGAGAGAGAGAGAGAGAGAGAGAGAGAGAGAGAGAGAGAGATAAAAGGTTACCAAAACAACAGTGTCTAGTTTTACAGAAATTCCGATTAACTGCGAAGCAAAAAAAATTGCAACTGAAATATTTTCCTTAAATTAGGATAATTTAATTTTCAAGTTATTTTGCTTTTCATCACAAGCTTTTAAATTAGAAGCTTAAAGAATTGTTCTGCTTATTTATCTTACTGAAATATGGAATAGTTAATTTAGAAAAAAAATTCTTTAGCGATAGAATTATAAATTTGTTGAACATTGCTCTTATTATGGCAATTAATTGCTGAAAACATTGAAAACTGGGATTATGCCCTTTTCATTGTGACAGTCTTTACTGGAGCGGTCCGTCCAAGGAACATAAAGCTGTTTGCGTAAGATAAGAGTCCTCCTACCATCAAAACAAGGCGCTAAATTCAGTAGTGCTTATGTCCTCCCAGCCCAAATGTTCAAAGCCCTTCTATAAAATCATCATGTGGTTTATGTGTCGCATACGGTCCAACTGCAATTTTAACGAAGAGTAAGACTATGGTTTATTACTAGGTAACACAGCCTAATTTTCATCTGAATAAATTAAGAATTCTGGCTAAGTTTATAAATCTCTCCTACAATAAGTAATGCTAATAGTAGATTTGGTGAGAGAAGAGAGAGAAAAGAGACACACTGAGAGAGCAGGAGGGAGAGCGAGAAGAGATCAGTTGAGACAAAGAGAGAGAGAGAGAGAGAAAGGGAGAAAGATAAAGATAAATACATGCATAGATCGATAGAAAGAAAAGAAAGAGAGAGAGAGAGAGAGAGAGAGAGAGAGAGAGAGAGAGAAAGAGAGTAGTTTCATGCGAATACTGGTTTACTGCACAACAAGGAAATTTGCAACAAAAATATTGTCCTTAGGTTAAGATCATTGAATTTTTTTTTTATTTACTGTCATCGTAAACGTTTTAATTAGAACGTTCAGAAAAAGATCTAGTTACTGATATTACTGAAATATGTAATAATTGATTAAGACAAAAAAATTTCTTTCTTTCTTATTTGGGATAGCGATGAAATTATAAATGCTGTCGAACATTTGTCTTATTATGGCAATTAATTGCTGGAAACATTGAAAACTGCGATTATGCGCTTTTCACTGAGACAGTTTTTACTAGAACGTTTTGAAGAACATAACGCTAAATTTTCATCTTGAATAAATTCAGAATCCTAACGGAATTTGTAAATCTCTGATTGAATAAGTAATATTAATAGTAGATCGGGGGAGAGAAGAGAGAGGAAAGAGAGACACTGAGTCAGAAGGGGGAAGGAGTAGAGAGAGAAAGAGAAAGATAGAGAGAGAGAAAGAGAAGGAGGGAGAGAGAAAGAGAGAGAGAGAGAGAGAGAGAGAGAGAGAGAGAGAGAGAGAGAGAGAGAGAGAGAGAGAGAGAGAGAGAGAGAGAGAGAGAGAGAGAGAGAGAGGTTACCAAACATCGATGTTGGTTTCATTGAAATTCCGATTAATTGCAAAGCAAAATAATTTGGAACTGAAATATTCTGCTTAAATTAGGATCATTTAATTTTCAAGTTATTTTTTTTTATCGCAAGCTTTTAAACTAGAAGCTTAAGGAATTGGTCAATTTTTTTTTTATCTTACTGAAATATGAAATAGTTAGTTAAGGAAATTATGTTTCTTTTTTTCTTTTTTGGGACAGCGATGGTTGAACATTTCTCTTACTATTGCATTTTATAGCTGAAAGCAGTGAAAACTGGGATAAAGCGCTTTTTTGTATCAAGGGATCTCTGCCATCAAGAGACCTTTGCCATCAAGGGATCTCTGCCTAAAATCTTTTAACATTATATTAAACTTGGCTTGAATGATAAGTAACATAATTTTTTAAACCCACATCTTTTTTAATTTGTCTGGTTTTTTTTTATTGTTTTTGTTATGTTTTTTTTTTTTTAATAAAAGTGTTTCCCAACCTTATTGCTTATTATCGAACTTGGCTTGAATGATAAGTAACATAATTTTTTAAACCTACCTCTTTTTTAATTTGTCTGTTTTTTTGTTTTGTTTTTTTTTTTAATAAAAATGTTTTTCCCACCTTATTGCTTTTTATCTCCACTTTACTTTCGCAATGATGAGTCACTCTGATAGCACCGTCTGTCACCCTCTAAAGGTGTTTTTTTCCCGATATTTTTAGACGCGTATTTAAAAGTTTCCTTATATAAATACCACAGAGTCATTACAGGCTTTTAAATGTCTGACTTTTTATAATGGCCACCACGTATTATCTATCTTGGAGTGCATATTAAAACATACATCTTGATTTGCTTATAATAGCTTTATAAAATATGGAAACACTTAAACAAAGAACAAGAAACAAACTTTGAAAGTAACCGACAAGTTATACCTAACTTAAACTCTTACCTTTTGACAATTTGTAATATGGGCTGTGATCTTTTCAGAAACATATTCAGGTGAACCGTTGCCTTTGTCCTTCAGGAAAAAAAAATACAAAAATGTGTTTTAATTTCTTCAGGGTTTTTTTTTTAAATTTTATTTATAGTAAGCCTACATACATCTATATCTTTCAAAAATAATATATCGTTTCATTTACAATCAATCTTGAAAAGTGGCCCAAGCATTCATAGTCCTCAACAAATGTAGCATTACCTGGTGGATGGCTATTTACTAAAAGATCTTAACCCGAATGGTAGAAATTTTTTTTGTCTTTTAAGTCCGAGATTCACCTCATCTTAAAAAAAAAGATTGACGGATGGATTAAAGTTTAGTGGCTTTGCATCATTTCAAGTGCATCTAAGCAAAAGGTATTATATCCAAAGGTGTACCCTCTATTAATCTGATCCAGTACCATCTGTCTAGCCTAGACAAATGGTACTGATCTGATCCAAGTAAAGCCCAAACCGGTCTTTGAAAGGTGCTCTGACCAAATCCCGTGAGCTTAGAAAGACAAGAATGGCCCAATCAGAAAACATGTATGCAGAACCGAGTAGGCATAGAGCATCTACAAACCACCAATGAGATTAGACACATGCCTATAGAGAACGCCCACTCGTGGCTGGGTACCTCTTTAACTATATTAATTTATTGTGTAGTTTCGCCTACGCGGACTGGAGCGGGCTCTGAAGCAAACGGAGCGGTTATCCTTGGTTTCAGATATTCGACGATAATTTAGTAATAGTGGAACATATTACAATTCTGCTGACATCTTACTATGTAAATGGGAAAAATATTTATTATATACATGTACTTTCTGTGACTCATTCATAGTTAATGAAAACAAGAACTCGTTCACGCCTAAAAATATACATAAATCTTTACAAGTTCAAGAAAGAGTCATGAAAGTCATTAGAAATAATTATGCAGAAAACGACGTATTATAATCAGAGCAAAATCAATACAACATTATCTATATTATAAAAAGGCAACTTCAGTTTCTTTATACGCTATCTCCTCCAAAACCACTCAAGTGATGAAGTTTAATGAATTTTAATCTGTCGAAATCAGTGTCACACGTGGCAAGGAAAATTAAAGAAAAGTTTGGATATAGGCTAAAAAATGAATTCGAAAGTTATATATATATATATATATTTATTACTATATTCATCCGAATTTGTTACCAAATTGGTTTCTCAGCGATATACAATTTTCAAAACGGGTGGAGCTTTAAAAGCAAAATATCTTTTTCTTTATAAATTTATAAAAAACATACTATTTTACTTGAATGGAATGAAAAAATTGTAAAACTTTTTAAAAATTAAAAATTTGACCTCCTCCAGCGTAAAAACAAAAGCGTCATAGAAACATCGTTGCCTTTTCTTCCCAGGCAGCGGTTGCCAATATAAACACTGCTTCTGCTTCTTTTGCAAGCATCTCATACCTCTATACTGTTTAATATCTAAGTAATCGTCCAGATTCAATACTTGTCAAGAAGGAACAATGGAAACATTCATGTTGATTTTTCTTAAATTGTCTTGAATCTGTGGTACAGATTTTATCTAGATCTAGAATGATTATAAAATTAATTTAGCAATCTAGGCTAACCCAATAATTTAAAAAAAAACAAAAAACGTGGCCTCGAAATTTTTTTTCTGTAATATTGTCGTACCAGCTATATGTTTATACTTTGCTTTGGAGAGCACTTTTTCACCACACCAGGTCGAGCACTATAATTATCTATAACTGGTCATCAGCGCCACATTTTGGTCTCAGTGGAGAGAAAAACTTAAAAGAGAGATGCTTACAAGATTGCACCGAAATTTACTTTACTTTTTTGCTTGAGATATCTGCTTCATTTAAAGAGTGTCTACATTAAAAGGCGAGAAGAATTCCAATTTCTAAAAATTCAATACATTTTAAAACTTTATATAAGAGGCTCTGGAGGAGATACATATGTAAGCCTTATGGTTTTAAAGTTTGTTTTCTTCAGTGGAGTTGTGTGGATCTGGAAGACATAAGTCTGTTATTTTTGTAAAGTTTCCATTTCTTCAATATAGTTGTCTTTCCCTCCTATTCATTTCAATATGGGGCCGTGCTTTTATATTATATTGGAAAAAAATATTATACAAAGCACCGAGAACCCATTGAAACCGCAATGCTTAGAGTACTATCGCTACTACTACTACTACTACTACTACTACTACTACTACTACTACTACTACTACTACTACTACTACTACTATTACTCCTACTACTATAATTCTACTACTACTACTACTACTACTACTACTACTACTACTACTACTACTACTACTACTACTACTACTACTACTACTACTACTACTACTACTACTACTACTACTACTACTACTACTACTACATTTACTACTACTATTTCTACTGCTAATACTAATACTACCGCTGCTGCTGCCACTACTACTAGCACTGCTGCTGCTAATACTTCTACTACTACTTCTACTACTACTACTACTACTACTACTACTACTACTACTACTACTACTACTACTACTACTACTACTACTACTACTACAACTACAACTACTACCTACTTACTACGACTACTACGACTACTACGACTACTACTACGACTACTACGACTACTACTTCTACAACTTCTACTACTGCTACTACTAAAACTACTACTACTTCTACTATTGCTACAACTACTACTACTACTACTACTACCACTACTCTACTACTTCTACCACTACTACGACTACTACGACTACTACGACTACTACAGACTACTACTACGACTACTACGACTACTACTACTACTACTACTACTACTACTACTACTACTACTACTACTTTTACTACTACTATTACTGCTATTACTAGTACTACTGGTGCAAACACTGCACTAGTAATAGCAGTAGAAGTAGTAGTAGTAGTAGTAGTAGTAGTAGTAGTAGTAGTAGTAGTAGTAGTAGTAGTAGTAGTAGTAGTAGTAGTAGTAGTAGTAGTAGTAGTAGTAGCAGCAGCAGCAGCAGCAGGAGTAGTAGTAGTAGTAGTAGTAGTAGTAGTAGTAGTAGTAGTAGTAGTAGTAGTAGTAGTAGTAGTAGTAGTAGTAGTAGTAGTAGTAGTAGTAATAATAATAATATTTATAATTTAACCTAATTGAAAATATTATTGCGCCGAAGCTTTCATTCCCATGGTTTTTTTTTAATTGATATTGATGCATTTTGTATGTTATATTTATATTGGTTTAACATAATTATGGTGCAAATTGTGATTTTTTTCCTTTTCTGGGTTTACTTTCGTTTCAAAGATTTTATTTTAAGCGTAAATAGGTTGTTTTTGTTCTAACATTATTTTTAAAAAGAATCTTTCTCTCTCTCCAGTCGAGCCAGCGTGTAGTCCTGTGAGAGAAGGTCAGCCAACAACCTTGAGCTGTAATGTCAACCCAGCAAGTTGTCCTAGTGACATCTTTTTGACTTGGAGAGCTGACAGTGTAAGAGCTGCTCGATGTTCCCGCTCGCTACAGTGTGCTGTCATAAAAGGCTTCTCTGCAACAGCTACCATCAGTTCTTTAGGCAGTTCTACACTGACCATCAACAGCGTATCCAGGACTGACCCTTTCAACTTGGAGGTGAAGTGGACATGTGAACCATGCGTTGGTGACTTAATCACTGTCTGTGAGAAGCTGGAAGTCTATGGTGAGTTCACACAATGTATATTTTATTTTCGCTTTTTATAACCTCTTTCCATTTTCTCTTTTAAATTACTGGTAGACTTAAGGTATTGCCAGAAAAATGGTCTGGACCTCATTAAAGTTTACAGAGTTTGGCATATGGACTTAGAGATCTGATTGTTACTCCTGGAGCGTAAAAGTCTTGTATTTTCTTTGTTTCTTGACTTTCAGCTCGACTCAGCCACTGATGCGAAATTCAGGTACACTGTTTATGTACCGAATCAATTTTTGGAATATCTTGCTTTGTTCCAAACATCACAATCATTTGCTTCTTGACTGAAATCACGTTTATCTTAATAATAGTTCATTTTTTTCACTGCCATATCTCGCTGAGATTGGCTTATCTAACATACCCCGCTGAGGGTGGTTCACTAGTCATACCTCTTTGAGGATGACCCTTAATGTTCTTGACTATTCTTTATTATTAATAATATTTTTTTTAATTATTATTTCGTTTTCGCATTACAATAAAGTACCACAAAAACATGTCTCATAAAAATGAGACACCAGTGCCAATCGCAGATTTGGTATAAACTGCAAGTGTAAGCCCTACAGGGACACACAAAGGCAAAATGTAAGGCTAAGAGGACTAAAATAGATTTCGAACAAAGAACTAGAAGCAATCCGTTCTAGACTCTTCATCTTTAAGTTGCTGGCCGCCTCAACACGAGTTCACTTTGTCCTCCATAACAGGGGACTTAGGTCCATCTTAATTTGACTAACTTACTGAGCTAATGCTAAAGTTACAGAAAACACAATTCCAGCACCTCAGCTCCATCCTGACAACTCAACTTTGTCACGCCGGCGCAGGCAGTATATCTGACACCTACAGCGCCCAGGGCCCCTCGGCTAGTCGCGATTCGGCATTGTGTGAACCACAAAAGAAAAAAGCTCGGGTTTCCGCTGACACCAGTGCTAAAGAATGTGCCTCTCCCTCACGTTCGACTTCTTAACTACTGTAGGTGCAAATGTTGATTCGGGTGGTGAGGATGACGAAAAAACATTGATTATGAAGTGGCCCAACTTATTAATACTGGCATGTGTAACCACAAATCATGTGACAAGATTAAGCGGTGCTGGGAAAATACCCCACACCTGCAAACACACCAAACGTGTGCGCACCATAAATGAATCCACAAATTTGGGAAGTGCTACCCTCATTCGCCCGGATGATGGATGTAGCGTTGCAGAGACTGGTGACTCTTGTAGTGAAGTCGATCGTAATTTCAGCAGAAATGTTTGATAGACTTCAGGACCGCAGCGTGTCACACGCCATTATTAAAACATTGGTCGCAGATCAGCTATGGTTAAGCACAGCCGTATACACCGAATTTACAAAAAGAGAAAAAACTCTGTGAAACCTCATCTAAAAGAGGAATTTAGACAATCGTACTGCTCTAAGCCAAAGGAAAGCAATGAACGTTTATTTGGGGATTCAATAAATGATAATGTGAAGAGTGTTGGCGATTCTTTGAAACCAAGATAATAATGTTATCGAAATGCTTATACCACCTCATCACATGCTGGCTCAAAAAAAAAACAAAAACAATAAAAACCGCCCAGGGGCTGATATTTCCCCCGACATCTCGCGGCTCTTTCAATCGAAGAAGGGGGGGGGGGAGGGGGAGACATTTGCGGGGTTACCGGAACCCTCGCAGGGGTGCGCCTCGCCCTCAGACAAAACCTCAGGGCTCACAGAACCTTCAGTAGATACGGTTGGTCACAATACATGCACAGATTTACTTAGCTCTAGGGAGATTTTATTGAACATAGATCATGTTAACTTTCAGGGAGGTAGCTCTAGACATTGTATCGCCGAATGGCGGAAAATAATATCAGACAAATGGATTCTTGATCACGTGCAAGGAGTATTGCCCAACCTTCTGAAAAAATCTGTAAAAATTTCTTACCCTAAACGAGCAGACCAAAAGGTAATACATAATGAAGCAGCCATTTTGCTGCGCAAAGATGTGAAGCAAAAGACTTGCACTTCTCCAGATCAGTTTTGCAAACAAGCGGCATTCCAGCAGGCACAGTCCGCATCATCCTCTCTTAAAGGCGTAGAGGAACAAAAAAAAACAATACGCGTGCTACCTCCAGAAATGGATACTTTTTTTTTGTCAATGGGATGAAAACTATTTCAGTAAACCCAAACACTCTCTTGGCCTTTTTACAATCATTATAATGATGAAGGTCTTGGTTATAGTGCCTGAATGCCGTTTGGAATCCAGAGGTTGTCCTCACATTTCTCAGGTCGATGAGCGCGATATGGAATGGCGGCTGAATCAATCTGTATTTCAACGGATCATTTTGATTTTTGGCCCAAATTAAATTGATATTTTTGCTTCACGGTTAAACAATCAGGTACCAAGATAAGTGTCATGGAAAGCTGATCTTGGGACTTGATGCCATGTTACTGGATTGGACGTTTTTTTCAAAAGATGTAGGTCTATACTTTTCCTCCGTTTAGTTTTCTCCCAGTGGTTCTTGAAAAGATGGACAAGGAAAAGGTAGACATGCTTGGAATTCTGCGAAGGGGGACAACTCTAACATGGTGGCCTGAAATGCTTCACAAACTCGCAAGCAACACAATTCTGATCGATCCCCAACAACCAGTTATACAATAACCAAAGTTTCTAAATCTATGGCATGCGCTTTTCCCCAAAACGGAAATATTGGCCTGTCTCTTATCAGGAGACGCTTGTAAAACAGAGGCGTTCAGGACAAGTCTGCCTCAGCCATCCTATTAATTTGGCAACCAACATCTAGAAAGTCATGCGAGTTATTTTCGGAACTGGATACAGTTTTGTGATCAGCAGCACATTGATCTCCTGCACCTACTAAGCACAAACTTTCAGACTTTTTGACTAACTTGTTTACTACTGGTACAAGCTATTCGTCCCTTAACTCAGCGAGATCAGCAGTTGCCCCTATTCAAGTGGACAAGCGTACTTCTGTTGGCGATGCTCCTCTGATAAAGACATTTCTGCGCGGTGTTTTCAATGCCAGACCTTAACTTCCTCGATGTACCTCTCATGGGATGTGAACTTTCTGCTCAATTATTTGAAACGCATCAGCCCTGCAGCATCATTATCTCTGACACAGCTGATGTGTAAAACCACCGCCAAAGCCAATTTTTAATTCATTTTCATAGACATAGAATGGTTTTGAATAAATATTCAATTTTTTTTTAAACTGACAACCCTCAGGATGAATCAGGGTTTTCTTGAGATTTTATATTTTTTTAACTTGCCTTTCCTACCAGTTTCTCTTGGTTGTCACTAACACTGGTTCTGCCTGGTAAAGAGTGTGCCAAGAAGAGGAGTCACAGATAAACTCCCAGCCTGACCCTCTTTAGCTAGTCTATGGTCTCTAAAAATCGTTCTTTATTTAGTCAGCACTTATTTCATGAATGGATAAAATCGTTGAGTTTATGGTGGTGGTAGTGATAGCACGTCCAAATTATCTCTACATGTCTCGGTTTGTCACTATCAAGAAACTCTGAAAGCAGTTCACCATTGGCATAATTCACCATCAATGTTTCATTGTGACTCTGATGGTCTTAACTGCTGACTGATAGCATCGAGCTACAAGAAGAGACTGGCAGTGGTTGGAATCTCAAGCGTTGCTGTGGCTGGCAGGCCAGAGAGTGGCTTCTCCAGCAAAACCGGACTTCTCCAGCAAAACCGGAGCGATTCTTCTATCAACCATGCTGATGTGTTTTCTGACTTTTTTTCCTCATTTTTTATTTACTTTTGTTTTTTATTGATTTTTTTTAAACTGCTTTACTGCTAGCTTCTAATGAGGAAAATCAATTTCTACACAATTGAAAAAATGGATTTAGAGAAAGTAAGAACTTCTTCTTTTCGTTCATATCCCGGAATCTCGATGATGGCTCTTTAAGCATGTTTTAAGACCATATTCACTTATCCCAGCCAACTTTGCCATGACCTACTGGTTTATAGAAAACACCTACAAAAGTAAAGCAGACCAATAACATCACTCTCAGTGACACTAAACAGCAACCTGAAAAGATTTCAACAAACGAATTAGGCCCACAAGCCGCAGTGATCTTTTAAAGATATATAGATACCAGAGACAAGCCGTTATCTTTAAGTGTAATATTATTCTTATCAAACTTCTCCTTATATCAAGTCTTTTCTTCCCCAGCCCCACCAGAGAGCCCGTCCTGTACAGTGAGGGAAGACACCGAGTCTGGAGATATCAAGTCTGTCACTGTCTCCTGCTCTACCAGTAAAGTTTATCCCAAGGCCAGGTGTAGGTTCTACAGAGAAAAGGATGTGAGTCATGTTCTCTGGTTGTCTAGACTTTGTGTTGTGTGGTTTGTTTCTATTTCTGTTGTTGGGTGGTAAGAATATGACACCAGTGTTTTACACCTTGTCAGCTACTTGAGGAAAGGAAAACAAAACAGAAAACCTTTGATTGCAGGTTATTCAGTTGTTTGGTCAACTTGGTGGATCTTACCCCTACTTTTTCCTTATCATAATTTTTCCGTGGCAGTAGTACATGTATTTGATTTTTCTTTACACATACATCTATATCGAAACAACTCCATTAGTCACTACTTAAAGTATCATTCAGTTAATCCCGTCTTTGTTTGTTTTTATGTTATTGTTTGTCATCCAGCTCTTTGTAAGAACTTTATACTTTTATAGTGGTTAGAGATGGAAGAAGTAAGCTAGCACCATTGGACAAGTGAAGTCTGTTTTGCAATGTCACAACAAAATGCACACATATACGATTGTGGCCGCTGTGGGCGTTTGGCCCAAATACAAGTCAAGTGGATCCTCTGATTGAAAACTGTTGGACTGTAGGAAAGCTAGGATTAAACAGATTACGTGGGTGGTTACTTACTTCCCACCAGAATGGGACCCACTAGTTATCTATCGAAGCTCAGAGCATCTCACTACTCTAAGTAATTGCAGGCCCAACTTTTTATGGTGTCGTGATCCACCTGGCTGTCTCTTTGTCGGGTAATAATGGCATCAAAGGCGTTTTTTAAGTGACACGGACACCCTCATCCTTTCTTTGCTTTGTATTAAAGAATGCCGTCCGTAGGGCAAGAATAATCCTTTCTTTGCTTTGTATTAAAGAATGCCGTCCGTAGGGCAAGAATAATCCTTTCTCCCCATAACATTTTCTTATATCGTCCAAGATCTGGTCAGAGGTGGCTGGTGTTTCTTCAAGGTGGCATTTTATTTCGGACTCCACCTCTTTTCAGACTTTCTCATATAGGACGGAAATTATCTCCTTCTTGGAAATGAGTATTGTTGTAGATATTCCCACGCTCTCTCCATCCGACCGAGGAATCTGTTTCCCCGACCCGTCCATTGCCACAGAACTTATCGACTGCCACATCTACTGGAGCGTAGATCACCACCTTATCTCCCTTTGCAGTAGTCGGGGCTGGCTGACCACCAGGCATTTTGACAAGAGACACGGAGCTGATGGAATGAGATCGACGTCTGTAAAAGAAAAACAAAACTGAAGAGGAAATGAAACATTTGAACATCAACACCACTTTGAGCATATATACTCAAAATATCCTGCTGCTTGCCACCAAATGTAACTACGTGGGTGGTTACTTTCTTCCTACTGCAATAGGACTCACTAGTTATCTATCGAAGCTCAATGCTTCTTCCAAGTAATTGCAGGCCCAACTTATTATGGTAGCGTGCTCAGCAGCTGTGCTATAGAGTTAACATTCTCCGGTCTATGAGTATCAGTGGAGCACTAAGTCCTCTGCTCCTTAACTAGGGATGAGTGGGTGTCGAGAACTAACAACATAGCCTCACTTCAAAATGGAAAAACGCATAAGAGAAGTTAAGTTATTACCCAGTAAAGGCGCGGAGGCTGATTTCCCGCCACTAAGCTAAATTACAAGTAAAACAACTACATCAACCTTCCTACATTTACAAAGAGATAAAGAACAAATGTGTTTAAAACTAAAGATTCAGATTAGAGGTGTTTTTTTTTACTTATTTGACGGTTCCATTTTGCAGAAAAATTGGTAAGAGGTCATGTTTTTTGTTTTTCAGTATTATGTGACTAAGCTGATGTTATGTATAAAAAAAGATAAATAAATAAAAAAAAAACTTCCAGAATTTTTATAATCCTTGAGAAAAGAAAACTATACAGGGATGGTCAGTTTTAGATTTTTTGAGTTTACTAATAAATCTGTACAAAGAAGAGAGAGAACTACAAATAGATGCTATAATAAAGAAGGCACTAAGCAATATCATGAGATAGTTTTGTACAGATTGTATCAGAGGCGAAGGGATTTTGACAGTTTGTTGAGAGAAAGGGAGAAAGTGGGGACATGGAGAGAGAGAAGAGTGGAAATCAGATATTTTTTAACGGTTTTCATCTCCCCAAAACATCTTTTTTAATTAAAAAACCAAGAGAAAAAAAAGCTAATGACATGAATGTTCAAAATACCTGCTAGTTCAGCAGTGAATGTATCTCATACACAATACTGAATGGTTTCATTAGAAACATTGATGATCCATAAAGCTCATCTCACCGTTGTCTACCTTCACTTCCAGGGAGGTAACTCTGTAGAGATAACCAACCCAGTCTACAGCCACACAGAAACTGGTGGGACTCCAGTCTACTACAGGTCTCAATGCTCAGTCAGTGTGTCAGTCCAGGAGCTGGGGGAGGGGACACACAGCTTTACAGGATACATCTATCCTGGTGTGACAGGCGATCCCGCCAAGGTGACTGGGACACCGGCTGACAAAACTGTTACCCTCAGTAAGTCTGATGTGATTTTCTAATGATAAAAGTAACTACAGTAAAATCTTTAGAGAATCAATGCAAGATGGTAGAAGATAGGTTAAGGCTGGTTCTGATCTTTTTAGTTTAAATCTAAGATAATATCAACCAATAGCGAAGAAATTTGCAAGATTCTTGAATTTTTCCATTAAAAAATGCAACTAAAAACGGGGTACTGGCTGACAATAATATCATTGTTACCCTCGCGATTTTCTGATGATAAAAGGAACCACAGGAAAACCTTAAGAGAATCCATACATGATGGTAGATGATAAGATAAGGTTGTTTTGGTCCTGATAGTTACAAAAATTTTGATAATATCAAATAAAAGCAAAGAAATATAAACAAAATTTTTGAACTTTCCCATAGAATGACCTAGAAAACCACATACTTTTTTCAAGTCTGTGTATTTCGGTGACAAGATATCCACTCGAGCTATGGAAATGTAATATCTTGGGTTTTAAACCCCTCTCGGCCTTAATAAGTGATGAGAAAAATTTGTTCCTTGCTCAGTAAACAATCTCGGGCCCAGTTGTATTAGGAACATATCCAAGCGATAATATCATTTTTAGAAACACGTAGAAACAATCGAGGCTTAACTGTATGGTGATGATTGTTTCCAACTTTGACGATCTGTCGTCAGGAACCGAGTGGTAATATGAGGTACACGCCGGCCGTTCCCAGTCACACTTTAGCCCGTCACAGTTGTGAGTACGGTACGTCAATCTAGTGCCCACTAGAATAGTGTCCTTACTAACTGGTTTAAAGGGCTCTGAAAACTGATGAGTAGTTTATTAAAATAATTTTTTGATGTGATATATTTTGTTCTGCTCAAATATTCTTTCCTCATGTTTACAATACTTGCTCGGTTGGACCACAAAACTTAGTTTATCAAACATTGAAACAACATCTGCAATAGTTGTGACGCAGTCGTTGTACTCAGCCGTCACAAGCAGGGAGTCCTCGAGGTAGACCGTCAAAATATGGCACAAAGTGTTCAAGTATGCATAGATTGGCTTTGTGATTGTTTTTAAAAAATGATCTTGGGCATTGTGTCAAACCATTACTGTAACATGTGTATTCATAGAGCTGTCCTTGACAAAAATTTGAAATACTTTTTGAGCTCCCTGGAAGTTGGTACACAATAGTATGCAGATACAAGATCTATGCTTGCCATCCAACAATTTTTTGTCTCCAGATTTAAAGCCGATTTCAGGGTTTCCATCTTAAATTTTTTTTATTCAACATTTTTTACAAAATTTCTTTCGGATTAAGTATCATTCTATACGTTCCATCACTCTTTTCACGGGCAAAGATGCCTGAGATAAATTCACCTTCTTCGTGTTTTGAGGGTGTTATGACCCCAACTCTTAACAAGTCTTGAAGTCCCTTATTTATTACCTTCTTTTCTTCCTTATTCATGTAGTAACTAGAATCGGTGGCCTGTTTTCCTCCTGCAGCTGACTCAGCCCTACTTTAGCGCCACTTATCATTACTAGATTAGTTTTATCTGATGTCAATTCTTCCCACTCACTTGAATTTGTCCAGCCTGAAAGTTTCCGGCTTTGATTTCCAGCAATCGCTTTATCCTGACAGTGTCAGTGACTTGTACCTCTACCCCATCAATTATTGTAGGGTTGAACACCTCGAGTTCGCTGCCGGCCTTCTCTCCTGGCGCCATACGATACTGTGGGTCGATTGGCCCCGCCTTCTGGGGTCAGTGTTTCCCACTGGGCCAACGCTTTTGCCTAAAATATAGCCTTTTCCTGTAACCGGTGTATGTGTTTGTGGAGGTAGAGGGGTAACGCGCCGAACTATCTCGGTTCCTTCGCTTCTTTACGTCGCTCCTGTGTAACCACTTAAAACCATCCGCTGACATCTCAGCAAAGCCGCTTACATCGTATGGCAGAGGAAGGTTTTGACTGACTCTTCTTTGAGCAATTGCTTTTTGTTAAGCATTGCCTAGAAACGAAACTGTATCTGTACTAAATTTCTTACAATCACCTTAGTGCTCTCATTGTTTGTCACTTCTTTCCTGTCTTTAGCTCTTTTGATTAGCGCATCGGCTGCTTTTGCAATAGCGAGAGTGGCTTTACTTATGTTCTTTTGCAGTGTTGTGAGGCGCATGTATATTTCCTTATGCTAGTCTTGCAACATGTCCCAAATTTATTTATTTGTTGTCTTGACATGGAGCGCCTCGCAGTTTTGCGGTATCATTTATAATGCTATCTTCTCCTTCATCTTCTCCTCAATGGAGGCTTGAGTGATTCGCTCAGTTATGAAAATGGCCAGTTCTTCAGAGATCGGCTCACCGACTTTTTCCACTTCAAATTCATGAACGCATCTTTGAATCTATCCCCTTCCGAGTCTTATTTCCCCGATACTAATTCCCCTTCGTCGGCGGAAAGATCAGGTGCTGTCAGACCTTCAATAAAATCCTCCGATGTAGGGGAATCCGGACGAGACCTGTCCGGGCCACTTTCGTTTCTTTCTTGACCTGGTGACAAAGGTCTTTGGTGAACCTTAGGCGGTGGGTCGGACCAGCTGAATCTAGATCCAGGTTTGTGTTCGGTTTTCTTCTCACGCGTGTGAGATTTATGACCTAGTCTTGACTTTTTCTCCGCCCACTCCGGTGAATGTTCTGGGGTTGGTGAGGGCTCTGATGCCGATGATGATGATGATGAAGAAGAAGAAGAAGAAGAAGAAGAAGAAGAAGAAGAAGAAGAAGAAGAAGAAGAAGAAGAAGAAGAAGAGCAAGAACAAGAACAAGAACAAGAACAAGAATGTTTTCTCTTTCTTTAGAAGTGTAACGATTTGTTCATTACCTCGGTGTGCTTTTGAACTACTTCTTCCAAACTCGTCTTGTTGTTTCCTTCCTTTCCAATATCTATTTCTTCGTTGATTGATAATGTAGTCCCTTCCATACTTGCAAACAAAGTCGGAGACAAAATTAAATCCCCTACCGACAATCAAAAACCCAGATGGCGAGGATAGCAGTATCGATTCTATAATCACTGTACACAAAAAAAGTTAGCTCTTACTGTAGGTAGAATCTTAAACTCACTGTAGATTGACTTGATGTTGACTGACTGGACACGATTCGACTCTTTTGTATGCAAAGGCTCATTGATTAACCCAGAAAAAATTATACGAGATGAGTAGCATCCAATCAGAACACAGGTAAACAAGGAGTGAGAAGATCACTACTATGCTAGAACTAGGTCGAAGATTCCAGAAGAATCTTGGCCATACAAGAGCGGGCTGTGTTCAATAAACAAGACTAAGTTCTTAGGCGTGAAACACAGACATTACTCAACTAAATAAAATGACATAGATCTTGTCGACCCGCTACCCAAAAGCTACGCACCAAAAAAGGGTGAGAAAATCATTAGATCAAATTATAGCACAATTCGTTACAACCGACAAATCTTTGTTAGATAGTAAGTCTGCCATTATAAACTTGTCCTGCAAAAATGAGGACCCTAGTAGTAATAAATGGAACAGCAATAATCAATTTGAAAGTATATTCTAAAATATGAAGGTATTATGGTAAAAGCGAAAACTTAGATGATATTTTAAAGGCCATATTACCACCTATGTTTAATTTTCGTACACGAGGGCGAGACTTAGCGTGTTAATGTGTGTGTGTGTGTGTGAGACAAGAAGAAGAAGAAGAAGAAGAAGAAGAAGAAGAAGAAGAAGAAGAAGAAGAGAGAGAGAGAGAGAGAGAGAGAGAGAGAGAGAGAGAGAGAGAGAGAGAGAGAGAGAGAGAGACATTGAAAAAAAAAGGAAAAGACAAAGATTAAAGAATAGGAAGAAAAGAACACAGAGATTGAGATCTTAAAACATTATTTCATGTTAGGCATAGAGATGACAATACGTGAAGAAGAAAACATGAGGGAGAGAAGTAACAAACAGTAAATATACAGGGTAAAATAATAAACAGGGAAAAAAAAGAGAAAAACTTTGAAAGATAGAACAGAATGAAAGATTATTGGTGGCAGCCTGTGAAACTTAAATACAACAATAATTAAGATTGTACCATGAATTTGAACCGCATTCTATTTGTAACCATGATTTTTGTGGTTAAAACATGGCTGACCGCGTTCTTTAAAGACTCGCGATAACGTTCAAAACAATCTACCTATATGTAAAGTATAATTTTTGTTTGAATAAAACAGAATCTTAAGACTCGTTCTCATAAAAAAATTGAATCATTGCAGTTAAAAATAAATTCAAAGATTTTAAAACTGGATTCTGAGCTGAAAAATAATAGTTTGCTGCTGTCCTTAATATCCACATAACTAGCACTTCACCTTTGAATGTGGCGAGAGCCCATTCTCCAAATCATAATTATTGAAAAGGCACGTCACTCTACAGTGAGGCTCAGGAAAATCCTGTAGCCTGCAGAATGTGCACTGAGGGAGAAATGTCTGGAATACCAAGGAAGCACAATATGTTACAGCCATTTTCATCGTCAGAGCTAAATTAAATATTTAAAATTTGGGCAAAATGAAAAGTAAACAATGAAAAGAAAGACACTACACACACACACACACACATATATATATATATATATATATATGCAAAATTGTTGAGAGCCCTGGAAATTATTACATGACTGCTGGAAAAGTCATGGAACAATTTTCCATTTTTACTTTCCTCCCTTTTCTGTTCTCTCTGCCTATCTGTTTGCTTCTCTCTCTATCTTTCTCTCTCTCCTTCTTTGTGTGTCTCTTTCTCCCTCCCTTCTCTCTCTCTGTCTCTCTCTGTATGTGTGCGTGGGTCTCTCTCTCTCTCTCCTTCTTTATCTCTGTCTGCCTGTCTCTGTCTCTCTCTTTGTCTGTCTCTCCTTCTCTGTATGTGTCTATCTCTCTCTCCCTCTTCTCTGTCTGTGTCTCTCTCTGTTTGTGTGCATGTGTGTGTGTCTCTCTCTCCTTCTTTATCTCCCTCTCTTTGTCTGTCTGTCTGTCTCTGTCTCTGTCTCTGTCTCTGTCTCTCTGTCTCTGTCCCTGTCTCTCTCTGTCTGTCTGTCTGTCTGTCTCTGTCTCTCTCTCTGTCTGTCTGTCTGTCTGTCTGTCTCTCTCTCTCTCCCTCTCTCTCTATGAAGTGTTTCTGTAAGCTTCAAAAATGCTTTGAAAGACTATTATCCAGACTTTTATTATAACAAAGTTCTTACAAACAAATTAATGTGCAAGAGGAATCTTTAGTATTAGGTCAAGCATTTAAAAAGAAATGAAAAAAACAAACAATCAAAGAACTATGTAGTGAAAATATGCACATCATGTATGAAAGCAGCAGGGACAAATGACAATCTGTAGCCTCTCATGATACCTCAGTTTTCCTCTTTGTTCTCCTCAGGTTTCTCCCAAGCCTCCCATACCTGCCGCCCTCAGGCGGTACAGGGTTACTTCCTGGAGGAATCTACCACTTGTACCTGCAGCCTCATCTCTGATGGTCATCCCAGGGGCACGGCACAGTGGTACAAGGGAGGTCAGCTAGTTGGGTCCGGCGGTACTCTAGATGTGTCACGTGACAAGAGCAGTGAGTCTTGTGCTGATTTTGTTTGAAGTCAGTTGTAAGATGTTGATAATAATAAAACTTTGGTTTTGTTGAGTGGTGTACATTAAGTCTACCTCTGGGATATATAGCAATACTTCAAGTTCCTCAAACAACATAAGCATTGAATCAAATCTTCTAGCCAAATCTGTGGACATTAGCACAGGGATATGGGGGTTCAAGACCAAAAGATTTTTTTCCAGAGATTTTAACATTTATGAACATTTTGGGTGGATAAGTTATTGATATAATATGCCCTAACCCTGTTCCCATTTTATCCCCCATTGTCTATGTTTTTGCCGTCATGCTGCACTAAAAAATTATGGCAAAACCAGATCTTGTGGAGCTGCTCCCTCCACCCCCACAACATAAACACAAGATTGTGTACACTACATCACGTGAGAGATTCTGAGTCTTCGAAATTCTTGCTACTTCCTCTCACCAGGGAATCATCCCTTACTGAAGAAATAAAAATGTGATAAAGTCCTGAGGTGTTCAAACAGAAGGTCCACCCTTCAAGTGCCAGTGGTATTTGTGTATTATGACACAATCACTTTTCAGCCGGGGTCCCCTTGGCTATGCTTTCGACCCACAATGCCATACAAGCTGCTGATGAAAATATATCTTTTTAGTATATAAAGTGTGAGAAGTAACAGAAACAAAATGGCCAGCGGGTCCACAGCTTTACCTGTTTTGCAGATCTTGCTGGCATTTTCGACTCGCCTGTCTGTACAATGAAGCAAACAATCACCAGTGGTTCCCAAATCAAACCACAAACTGTATTGGTTTGATAAGTAAAACTTGGTTAAGCTGGTTAAAATTCCTTCAGCAGGTTCTCAAATAATGGAAGAAGCGCTTTGCGGCCTAAGTCGCTCTGATCAGCCAAAATTTTTCAATTAACGCAATGTACTTTAAAACTCAGTTGATGAGTTACCGAGACACAGTGAACTGGTTCATCATCTGGTGTGAAGATCTCTTTCTTCTTTAAATGTTAAATTAAACGGAGAAAACTTTTATTGACTTCAGGAAAGCAAAAACATTCCTCCCTCTTTTTACCAAAGGTGATGGATGCCAAGGGCTTGGCCGTCGAACGCTGGTTCACACAACAGCGCTTATGGCATAAAGGATAAGGATATAGTAAAAACTACATTAAGCAATGCACCTGTAGCAAGCTTGACTAACGTGGTAAAGCACTATAACCCATCACATCACATTGGTAACCGGACAACATCAGTTACACAATTACATCACATGCAACTTTCATAACTTTCAATTTAACTTCAAGGTATTGAATCAAATTAAGGAACCAAACATGAACATAAGTATTACAAATCTAGCTTATCTGGTGCTCTTCGTGCTCTGGCAGACCTTCTGAGGGTTGGCACCGTTTCATTGTGTGAAATTGATCCACCAGAGTCTGTGCGCCCAACCCTGGGTGTTTGAGCTGTAGGAGAATGGGGACTTTACATGTCAGTACATATAACACTGTCCATGTACTTAGTCATTTGTCCTTAGTCATTCCTCCTCCCTTTTCTTATTCATTAAATTTAGACTGTGTCTTTGAATCATGAACATTTTAGCAGGAGTTTAGTCCCCACAGATCCGAATTGTCCCATTTGACTTTCTCACAGGAACGATAGGCGTGGCCCAATCAGAAAACTTTCTTGATGATTCCAGCATACTGGAGTGTGGTCAGCTCTTCCTCGATCCCTTCCCTTTGGGGCTGACGCGTTTTGCAGTATTTAGGCGTGCGGTCCACCACAGCGATAGCATAGTGTACGCTTGGGAGCAATATGTGGAGTAGAATATGACGGTCTGTTGACATTTCTTCTGGTGAAGTGTATTTGGTCACTTGGTTGCTTGACTTGGACTTGGAGCTCTTTTGCTGCCTGTGTTGTTTTCATCGTTGCTGTTGCAATTTAAACAGCTTCTTTTCATTTTAAGTCTTGTTTGGACAGCAATTTCCTTTGCACTTCAGGGCAGTTGATCCCTCGTGCAAATTTTTTCAAAAGTCTTTCTTCTAACTCTGCTCCAAAAACACAATGCTTGGCTAAATGTCTGAGTTCAGCAATAAAAAACCTGTGGAGATTCATTCTGCTTCCTCACTCTAGCTTCAATAATAGCTTTCTGTAGGTATTTAGGTGGTGCTGACTCTTGATTTTCTTTGAGGCGTTCACAAAGTTCAGTGAAGGAAAGTTCTTGCACTGTAATAGGCATGGCCAGATCTTTCAGAAGACTAAATTGTGTGGCACCAATAACAGTCAGTAGGATGGTTCTTTTCTTTGCTTCATTCATAATATCATTGGCTTCAAAGAAAAATTTTAATCTCACTTCGTATTCAGAAAATGTTTCATGCTTGGGAGAAAATTCCTCTATCTTCCCAAAATGGCTTGCCATCTTCAATTGCAATGTTGGATGTTTATGAGATGGCATCAAAGGCCTGTAGGTAGGTTTCAGGCAGCAGCCATTTTATTGAACATCAAAACACAAGAACACAAAATTCTTTCCTGTGAAGAGCTCTACAAAGGGTAACTTCTAGAAAGTAAAGACCTATTGATATTACATTGTTATGTCCCTTGTGATCAACAGTCTTATGAGATATTACATTATAAATTCCGCAAAACTTGATCTGCTCTGCCCTCGTAATATACTTCTATTTAAGTCAAAGTAAGATAACCTAGATTTTAAACCATGAGGGATCATTCACTCTTTGATCAAGTGAGTTTGAGCTGATCATATAAACCTAAAAATGCATTATATATGGACAGTGGAGTTATATCTTAAATTATCTTTATAGTTTTTTTTTTTTTTTTAGTTTTTTTTTTATTTTTTTCTACTATCTTAAACCAATCATTGTTGAATCACCAAACCTCATCTGTATGAAAAATGTCACATTTTGCACTAGTCCCAAAAAATCAAACAAAACATGTATGAATGATCTTTGTTTCAATGCCCTTAGTTTCTCTGCAGTGAAAGTTTTTGAAAAATGTGTTGTCACTCATCTTAAGAAGTTAAAAAATGTAGGGACTCTTTTAATTTACTCATAGAAATTGTAAATGATGTGTTAAATATTTTTATCCCACCCAGGTCTTCAGAGAAGCAAGTGTTTCGGTCCTGAATCTCTGACACTCTAAGGGGGCCGGGCCACACCCAGGTCATGTCTCCCAGGTGTCTCCCTGTTATCTTTTTTTTTTTTTTTGCTCAGCGTCAGGATTCGAACCCATACCCTCATCTGATCCTGGCACTATACCACTTCGCCAACTGGTCCTGCGATGGTTAGAGCATTTTTAATCCTTATGAAGGAACCTCATTTCTCCTGCTCCAGATCCACCGGGAACTGTTTTCGGCTATTTCCGCCAGTAACTTTAGAGCTTTTGTTCTTTTGTTGCCACATAATGAAAGTTTAGTTAGATGGTCGTAGACTGATGACCCTACGAATCCTCTGGCACCAACCTCAACGGGCATCACCACAGCTTTGTAGCCGGCATTTTCTAGCTCTTTGGTCAGGTTCAAGTATTTCTCTCTTTTGTAGATGTGGACCTCTTCCATTCTGTTTTCGTATGAAACTGTTAGCTCCACCATGATCAATTGTTGTGTGGAAGCTGAATGGATCATGATATCAGGCCTTAATCTCGTTTCTTTGATTTTACTGGGGTAACTGTCCCATTCTGGAAGATCTGCTGAAACATCCCAGTCATCACAGCCGTCTAGAAGGCATTTTATCTGGTTTGTTGTCCTCACCGGCCTTCCGTGCCATGACTTAGCGTCTCCCTCTTCGTCTTCGGCTTCGACAACTTTCCATTTCCTACCCGTCTTTATGGTCGGTTGCACTGTCTTCACAATTGGGTCCTTGGAGTCTTCTAACATCGAGAGTAGCCTGGCTTTGCCACATTTATACTCTTCCAAGATGGATTTTAGTGGGAGTCTCAACTTTGCTTTACGACAGTACATTGCCACATCTTTGAGACCCGGAGGTACCCCTAACCACCTCCTGGTGAACTTATTGATCTTAGCTTCTATTGCCTCAACTGTAGTTGAGCAGATTTCATAGGCCAGGAGTGGCCAGAGGAGGTTCGGAATTAGCAAAAACTGTAGGCACCACACTTTCAGCTTACTCTGAAGGCCACATCTGTTGATGGCTAGCAGGCCTTCGGTAACAAGTTCTACTGTTTCTAGTCCTCTTTTGGTATCTTTCATGGATGAATCGTACCATCTCCCAAGGCTCTTAACTGATTCTTGACTGACCGTTGGTATCTGCTGACTGGCCACTGTGATATCGTCGTCGCATCTATCTTACCTTTCCTTACTGAAAGACTGCAAGATTTCTTTGGTTTGAATTTCATCCTGCACCATGCCATTAAGACATCAAGGCCCTCTAGCATTCGGCGTGTTTCGTCTTCCTTTGAGCAGATTATGGTGGTATCATCCATGAATGCTTTCAAAGGAGGCATGTAGCAACCACCACTTAGATTAGCCGGGCCTGCGCTATCTTCTGCTGCTTTCAAGATGACTTTCATAGCCATGACGAACAGGATTGGTGATATAGTAAAGCCCATGGCGATTTTAATTTCCAAGTTGATCCAGTCTGTGGTGTATCTAATAGTGGAGAATCTCATCCGGAAACCGCTGAAATAATCATCTAGCATGACTTGTACATCCTCCGGAACATCGTACATCCTCAGGGCTAGCTGAATCATTGGTGTGGTACCGATCCGTAAGCATTTGCCAGGTCCAACCAAATGACGTCGAGGTTAAGATTCTCCGATTTTGCCCTTTGAATAGCTTCCCAGATCATCGTTGCATGTTCTAAGCATCCAGAAACTCCGGGGATGCCTCCTTTCTGGACCGAGGTAATTATGTACCCATTTTCAGTGAGATATTTTGTTAAGCGGGATGCCATGACCGAGAAGAATATCTTTCCTTCTACATTCAACAGTGAGATTGGTCGAAGCTGATTTATTTCACTCGAGCTTTGCTCATTTGCTCCGTGCTCCTCGGAGAATTTTGTGTAACCGCTTTAGAACGTTTGGACATCTTTTATACAGTAGATAAGGTACGCCATTGGGGCCTGGAGCTGACTTGGCTCTTGCTTTTTGCACTACTGCATTGATTTCTTTCAAGCTTGGTGGTTTGTTATTGAATTCTTCTCCGGGAGCAGCTGGCCATATATATATATATATATGGATATATGTCCACAGGTTTTCTCATGGGCACTTCATCAATAAAGAATTTAATTGTGTTTTATCTAGCAGCAAAGGGAATGGGAAGTGGGGGTCTAAGTGCCATTTGAAACTTCAGGGTGTTGAGCATGTTGATAGCCAAACTGCCCAGGAAATCAGCAACCGTAACAATTATAGCGGATGGGCGTTTCACGTTGTTTGTTTTTCGGCATGGTGTCTCAAGCCTTTTTATCAGCCTTGACCTTAGCCTGACGATCTCAGTAATCTCACTTGTTCTCATCCCTCTCTCCCCAGATCCTGAATCTGTACAGACCTACACATGTGAAGCAGTGTCTGACTTAGGGCGGAAGGCTGGAACAACTCTCACAGCAGAGTTTGCTTGTAAGAAAAGATAGAGAAGATAAGAGGAAGGTTATTTTCAGAAGAATATGATAGATAGATTTGGAATTGTGCATTTGGTTCAATAGAAGATATCTAGAGACCAAGAACTGGTACATCTGCTTAGCTCTATCCCGCTGGAAGATGTGCAAAAAGATCAGTGGTCATCTGTGGTTTAGGATCAACACCAGGTATCCATGGTCAAGGTGACTCATACAGAATGTTTTCCTCTTTACTTATTTCCATAGTTGATAGGAAAAATTAATGTTGATGATTATCCTCAAGTACAACCAAGAAATATTGTAGTGGGCATTATCGATAGTTAATTATTAAATTTCTGTGTTCCTCAAGAGACTCACTTTAAATTTTTGCAAGGCATTCATCTTTCAGCATTAGAATATTTCCTGATATAATTCTAAGAAGTCGTATCTGCCTAAAACTTTTATGATAAAAATCTGAGACACAACAGGAAGGACCAAAGTGTCTTCGTTACAGCTCTGCTACTGGAAATCGGTCATATCAGATCACTACTTACAAATAGGATGCAGAAATGTAAAATGCAGAAGGCCCCATTAATAACACTCAATTTTAACATAAATCCTGTGTGGGTCCAAATTTTATCCCCTGGCTCTTGTATGTCCAGACATGATCAATATTTTAAAATTATTTTAGTTTGTCTGATGCCCAGCCTGCTCTGGCGGGGCTTTTGTTGATTGTCATAGGGTTGATATCTTTCTTAAATTTAATAGAAATTAAAGTTTTGGATCAGGTTTGATAATGCTGTAATACATAGGAATTAAGATGCATCCACATGGGAAAGCTGGGAATGAGATATGTAAGTATAAAAGAGTTATCTTTTCTGCCTGCAAATGAAGGGCTTATGAGCAAACAAAACACAATTTGTTTATTATTTATGTTTTCGGATTGGCTCAATATGAACTATTACATTTATAACTTTTTGTAGGCAATATTCAAATATTGTTGTTTTTTTTTCTCATAAAGAGACATTTTATTTGAATATAAAGTCTATGTTTAGTCTTACATATTTTGTTGTAATGAAAAGTCATGGGGCAGCGTTT
>JAWDGP010007268.1:142500-164976 GCA_033675545.1 Elysia crispata | reverse complement strand
ATTACCCAGGTTTATCGGGACCACGCCAGACAGCACGACCCTGCCAGCTCTTCTCTCCAGTGTCTTACAGCAGCTGATGAAGGCCGCCAGGATGAACACCAAGGCCCTTAACCCGGCCACTTCGGTAACTTAGCCTCAGCCTCAGAGAGAAGCACGTAGCAGACACAGGATCCTAAGAAGACCAAACATGTGTCGTTTATAGAAACTTTTAATATACGTTCTGTACACAGCAATAGCGAGGTTTTTACTTATTGAAACGCGTTATGAACTGTTAGAAGCCATTTTCTTTTTTTTTACTTTTACAATTCTGTTCATTTCCTTCTTTTATTACTTTTTAAATATGCTTATACTTCAGAAATGTTATTACCATTCCTACGCTTGATCTCTAGTTTTAATAATTGTGAATAGGTGTTTTGTTTTTGCACCTTCAATAATAGTATAAAGCCTTAAGTATTGTGAAATTATTCTTCATCTGCAAAATCTATGCTTAAAATGAATTTTACTTTTTTTCACTATAGCTTGCCATAAGAAGAAGACATGGGAGTTCATATTATACATAATATTATATATCCACTAATAATTATATTGATTATAATCTGTCTACCTCTCACTGTCTCACAGACTGCCAGGGTCATGGCTCTCCAACTGAACTTGCTGTTGGGAAAGATAGCCAAAGTGTGTCCTGTTGTCCTCCTCCTCGACTCCCTGGATCAGTTTGATCCCTCGCATGATGCCCGTCACCTGACCTGGTTGCCCGCCAAACTGCCAGCCAATGTCAAGGTTATCGTGTCTACCCTGCCCGAACCTCAGTACGAGGCTTTTCCAGCGCTGCAGGTAAGTCTTTACAAGCAATTTTACTGATCAAACATCTTTCATGTAAAGCTTTCACAGGCAAGTTTACTTATCAAACATCTTATATGTAAAGCTTTCACAGGCAAATTTACTGATCAAACATCTTACATGTAAAGCTTTTCTAGGGCTGCTGGTAAGTCTTCGCAAGCAAATTTACTGATCAAACATCATACATATAATCAACGATAACTTGCAATGGTTCAGTAATGTAGAGCTGTTAAACAACCATTATTATTTTATTTTTAAAAATGAAAGAAACAATTTGCAAAGCTCATTTTCCCAATAATGTGATTAGAATAAGACAGTGAAACGGATATGTTCACTGAGGGTATTCAATGTTGTTTTATGCACTGTTTCTAGTAGAAAATGGCCACATACTGCTCACGGAACAATTTAAATCTAGTATTCAACCAAGCAAATATTTGATAAACCAACAATAAACCAGTTCAATTGAAGAAAATTGACATCCCAGATACATTTTTCAAGTCAGAATGATAGTATGAAGATTTTAATAACGTCTTCATTTGAAAGACATTGTTCCTCTGCTAATATCATTCTTAAACTGTTGTATTGTGTAGGCCAAGTTCAAGGACGTCCCTGAGAGTATGATGGAGGTTCCTGAACTCAACGAGTCTGACATCACCAGTATTTTGGACCAATGGCTGGCAGCTGCAGGTATGAATTCGCTCATGTGGTTGATGTTGAAAATTTCTGTTATTGGTGCTATTGTCGGTGACTATCTTCTCTATATCATAAGTGGCACCGCACTGTTATAATTATGTTCAACTCATTTCACTATTTTTCATGCTACCTAAACTGAATGAGTTGAGATATTACCAAGCTGCTTGTTCTTGCTCAACCTTTCTCTGATCTTATTAGCTTTTATCAATTTTGATCTCTATCTTTAGGCCGTAAGTTGACGCAAGCCCAAAGATACTCAGTTCTCGATGCTTTCCAAAAATGTCCATTGCCGCTGTTCTTAAGACTATCTTTTGATGAGGTGAGAAATGGAAAAACCAGGAAAGGGATAAATTCAGATGTAGAAAAGATCATTTAAAGTTTGAAAAATAAAACTCCATGAAAGAAATAAGCAATTTATTTTCTTAGATTACTTTTATAAATAGTCTTTTTATAGTTATTTTTGTTATGTGTTTTTTTCCCTCACGTATTTTGAGATTAAATTGATTTTGCTGAAATAAAACGGAATGGTTCCACTAAATGGTAAACAATGGAAGTATCAGATATTCTCTACTTGTTTACATAATTTTGATTTTATGTTGCCTATATTTAGGCAAGCAAATGGAGATCTTTCACTAGACCTGAACTGGCCATCCTTCAAGCCACCATCCGAGACTGCATCAATCGACTCTTCATGCAGATGGAAGTATCTCACGGGAAGGTGTTCGTGTCACGTGCTCTAGGATACCTGACTATCAGTGAGCCCAAACCCTCTACCTTTGTCATTATGGTCAGAGAGTAATAGTTTGACCATTAACAAAACTATCCCAAATGATAGACCCTGAGAAAAATGCCTCTGCAATTTACGGAAAACCAAAGATAGTTCTATAGTGAACAGCAAAAAACTTTTGCCTTTCAGATCATTATTATCAGTTACATTTAATTCTATTTTAAGTCTATACGATAGAAAACTTATGAAACCTATGCTAACGCTAATATCGTCCAATCAATTATTATTTGGGATTAGCTGTTACTGTTGTACGCATGATATTGTGGATCATTTTATCTCTTGTATTCTCTCCCGGTCCAGGTGAGTCGGGTCTCTCTGAAGCAGAGCTGGAGGATATCCTGTCATGTGACAACCAAGTCCTGGGGGATGTGTACAGGTTCTGGACCCCGCCAGTCAGACGTCTGCCACCTCTGCTGCTGATCAGAATGAAGAGAGATCTGGGCCATTATGTTGGTGAGCTTGCCAAGCTTGCCAAGTTTGATGGGTGGAAGTTCTTGAAACAAACAGACCTAAATGTTACTGCCTTGCTTTACAGCTATTTACATACCAGAGCAGCTTGACCTCAGGTTGTTTTTAGATTTTTGCAATGTCGAAGCTTATTAGGTGCAGACTGCTTGGATTTAGATAATCTGCCTTTCCTATCGTGTTTTTCAACGCATCATAAAAAAAATTATCTAGCCGAGTCGTTGGCCGTAGGGACATTCATATCTCTTGTAAGTTCCACAATCAGAGTTTTATGAATCTATCCAACTAGCTCAGAGTAAAATTAAACGATCTCAGGTTTGTTTTGAAATCTCCTAATTGTAATTTTTGAGAGTTTTAGAATGTATCTTTGAGAAAACTAGAACTATACCAATTTATAACACCCTCTGTGGTGTCCAACTAAAATGTGCTGAGGAGAAGGAACATTTATTAAAAGTTTCAGAACTACACAGTCTGTTTCATCAGAACACGTACTTAAGATAAACTTAATCTCTAAATGAAAATTAATTTTTTTTTTTTTTGAAACATGCTAAATAAAAAAATAAGCTTAATTGAGTATGAACATTTCATTTTCAGCCATAGTTCTGTATATAAAGTTTTACTGAAAATTTTCCCACTCTAGATATTTCACTGAATTCGGATACAATTTTAAACTAATCTAATCGATTACGGCGGCATTTCTTTCTGAATCACCCCAGCATTAGTCACCAAATTTTTAAAAAAATATTTATTGTTTAATTACTTGCAACAAACATACTTTGAATCTCACTATTTGAAAGAAATGTTACGAAGATATTGAGGGTGTTTTTAAAGTGAAACTGCATTACGGCTTCTATATCTCTGTAAATTGTATAACAATTTCTTACACTGTGTTTGATGTGTTCCAGTCAACAGAGGAGCTGATGACAAGCAGGTGTTTTACTGGTACCACCGCCAGTTCATTGAGGCAGCGAGAGAGCGGTACTGTAGTGACCAGGCCACAGTGGTAGACTTCCACGACGGCTTGGCTCACTTCTTTGCAGGCACTTGGGGAAATGGTAAAACACCCAACTTTTTTCCTAAACCCCCCCCCCCCCCCCCCCCAAAAAAAAAAAAAAAAAAAAAAAAACAATACATTTTATCTCTTATTAAAAAGGCTTGCACCAAGGGACCATAGATGATGGGTTTAGAACATTATTTAATTAGATGTTTTAACAAACAATTCTTTGGTCTTTCTGGGTGAAAAAGCCACATAAAATTTTGCTTGGTTTGCAGAAAACTTGTTATTCCTTTGAAATAGCATCAGACAATAGCAAAAAAGGTGCTGAGGAATGGGTATCAGATTGGCTGTGGTAATATCTTTTGTAAACAGAATAACTGTCAATTTTTTTTTGCATAATCACTTTGGCTCACTTTCATATTTATTTTTTCTTACATCATGTTTTGTCAGAGAATAATAGTTTTATATATATATATATATATATATATATATATATATATATATATATATAGAGAGAGAGAGAGAGAGAGAGAGAGAGAGAGAGAGAGAGATCGGAAAATTCCTTATGATCATTCGATGTTTTGTCTGCAGCCCAACATGTTTTGGATGGTTAGCCACAAACGCGTAATCTTAATGAAAACTATTTATAGATTGGATTGCTGCCAATGCAATGTCTGATTTCTTTAAGATAATGTACTGTTTTGTACAGATAACAGTTAAGCATTAAGAGCAATTCATTCAGATTAATTTATTACGTAACTCTCTTCAAATGTATTTTTTCATGAATATGGTGACTACAATTCGATAGACCCAGAAAAAAAAAGCTTCTTGTGACTAAAATATATCCAATTTTTATGATTAAAGACTATGAATTATACATTAGATATAAACAACCTTTTTTATTCATTCTTTATCACTCTGACGGTTTCTCCAAACCTCAGGCAATCCTAAACCATTCTTTGACAACAACGGCAAAGAACTGTCAGCAGATAGACACGTCGCCTCCCAGCCTCTGAGACAGGGCGAGGAGTTCAATACTAGGAAGCTGGGCAACCAAGCGTTCCACAGAAACCGCTCCGGTAACTTGTCGCTCCTGAAGTCAGAATGTCTCATGAACCTGGACTTTCTCAAGGCCAAGATAACTTGTCTCGGGATACGGTAAGACAGCAGTTCGCTTGATGTGCAAGCATTGTTACCATAATGAGGATAATGATCACAGGGAATCAACGTTGTGTTATTGTTATTATTTATAATCATTCATAATATTCTTTAATAAGATTCTCAACCTCATTATCACCATATTCATCATCATCATCATCAATGTTATCATAATGAGGATAATGATCACGGGGAATCAACGTTGGCTTAATATTATTATTTATATCATTTACAATATTCTTTACTAATGATCCTCATCCTCATTATCACCATATTCATCATCATCATTTTGTTATCACAATGAGGATAATGATCACGGGAAATCAACGTTGGTTTATTGATTTATAATCCTTCACAATATTCCTTAATAATGATCCTCAACCTCATTGTCACCATATTTATCATCATTGTTATCACAATGAGGATAATGATCACGGGGAATCAACGTTGGCTTATTGTTATTATTTATAATCATTCATAATATTCTTTAATAATGATCCTCAACCTCATTGTCACCATATTCATCATCATCATTATTATCATAATTTTCTTCATCTTCATCATCGTCAAGATCGTCATAATCATCATTATCTTACTCCTCATCAGCATTATCCGAATCATCAGCATCTTCATTGTCATCGCCATCATCGTCATTGTTTTTATCATCATCACCACCATCACCACACTATGTACTATTGGTTTTGTTGATTTTAAAATTGAGGTTGTCTAAGGAATGTCAAACGTTTTTTGTTTTTTTTTTTTGCTGCAAGCTATTCCAGTGTTTGTTGTATGCCTCCCGCCTTCTTGGCTCTTTTTTACTGAATTGTATTGAAGTTCTATATTAGCGCAAATACACAAGATTTCTAAGATTATTCATCATTTGGTACTTTTTGATTGAAAACGTCTCTCCGTTTGAGAATGAATTTTTTCTTTATCTCTGCGGCATCTTATGCCTAGATCTTAGCTGATAATTCTAATCTTGTGACCTTTTATATAGGGCAGTTTTAGATGACTTCCATGACGCTCGTTTGGCCTTCCCGGACGACCTTGCCCTTGAGGGTGTAAGCGAGGCATTGCAACTGTCCCAGAGTGCACTAGCATATGACGTCAGATTACTTCCAACGCAACTGCTGGGCAGAATCAGAAGCAAGCAGGTAGCTTTGAAAGTTTTTTTTTAGATTGAAGAATGATGCTCTATATGTGATATAAGGGCTTTTAGAACATAAAATCTAAAAACTAAAAAAAGGATGCAATCAACACAAAAACAAATAGCAAACGTGGAATAAGTATCATAAAGTCCTCCTGCAAAATCCTAATGTAAGCTAATAATGACTTAAAAAACAAAACAAAAAGAAAACCAGAAAATAAATTAGGTATGCTTGGTCACGTGGTTTGAATATCTTTGCTTACGCTTCAGATCCGAGACCTGAGCGATGTGTCAGTCCTGCTGACGAGTTGTCAGAACCCAGGTGAACCGTACCTGGAGCCGGACAGACCGATGCTGGAGCCCACTGGAGGGATGCTGGTCCACTCCATAGCAGAACACTCGGACAGCATAGCGGCCATGGTGGTCAACCGGGCAGGAACCATTGCTGCCACATGTAAGATAAATAAAGATAATACAGATGGCAGATAAATATATTGTAAGATAACTGAAGATAATACAGATGGCAGATAAATATATTGTAAGATAAATAAAGATAATACAGATGGCAGATAAATATATTGTAAGATAACTGAAGATAATACAGATGGCAGATAAATATATTGTAGGATAACTGAAGATAATACAGAAGGCAGATAAATATATTGTAAAGATAACTGAAAATAATACAGATGGCAGATAAATATATTGTAAGATAAATGAAGATAATACAGATGGCGGTGCCAATTTCCCAAAAAGAACAAAATTTATGAGTAATATTAGGGAAAAGAGAGTGAGGATGACTGATGAGAGGAAGATTTTAAAAATTATCATGCTGCTTCTGATGATGATGAAGGTAATAATAACATAAATAACAGTGATAATAATTTATTGTTATAACAGTAATAGTAAAATAAATATTGTACTTGTACTATTACTACTACTACTACTACTACTACTACTACTACTACTACTACTACTACTACTACTACTACTACTACTACTACTACTACTACTACTACTACTACTACTTCTACTACTACTACTACTTCTACTACTACTACTACTACTACTACTACTACTACTACTACTACTACTACTACTACTACTACTACTGCGACGACGACGACGACGATGACGACTACTAATACTGCTGCTACTACTACTACTACTACTACTACTACTACTACTTCTACTACTACTACTGCTGCTGCTGCTGCTGCTACTACTACTACTACTACTACTACCACTACTACTACTACTACTACTGCTGTTGCTGCTACTAATACTAAAACTACTACTACTACTACTACTACTACTACTACTACTACTACTACTACTACTACTGCTGCTGCTGCTGCTGCTGCTGCTGCTACTACTACTACTACTACTACTATTATTAATAATAATAATAATAATAATAATAATAATAATAATAATAATAATAATAATAATAATAATAATAATAATAATAATAATAATTGAATGTCGCAGTGGAGCTTTGTGAATAGTTGTGAAGCACCGTAAAAAAAATAAAAATAGTTAGAGTGCAGCTCCAAAATGTATAAAACAAAACAAAACACCTTTCCATTTCAAATTTATATATGTCAATATCCTTGTGTGGTTTGTTGTTCTTGTTTTCGTGTTTGACGAAGGCTTAAAGCCGAAAGCTCACATGTTTTATTTTGCTTTGATTTGTACCTTTTGGAGCTGCAGTATACCTATTATTTTTTTACGGTGCTTTACAACTACTACTGCTACTACTACTACTACTACTACTACTACTACTACTACTACTACTACTACTACTACTACTACTACTACTACTACTGCTGCTGCTGCTGCTGCTGCTGCTGCTACTACTACTACTACTACTACTACTACTGCTACTACTACTACTACTACTACTACTACTACTACTACTACTACTACTACTACTACTACTACTGCTACTGCTGCTGCTGCTGCTGCTGCTACTACTACTACTACTACTAATTCTACTACTACTAGTGCTACTGCTGCTGCTGCTGCTGCCACTGGAGCTGCGATTTACTACTGTAGGTCGTAATAATTAAACAGTTTCCACATCATTTTTAGCTTTGTAAGAAAGCAACATCGATATAATCTCCACACACCAATACGCAACCTGCAGGTGGAGAGAAAGGCATCGTCAAGACGTATGACCTTCAGGCAGGTAAAGTCCTCAAGACAATCAATGGTGTCGGCAAGGATGTTGATAGACTGGTGTTGGCCAATGACGACAAGACACTTATCTTGAACCCATCCAACAAAGTTAGCGCTTATGATCTCATGACAGGTGAGTATGTCCATTTGTTGCTCCGGATTTCAAGCAAATGGAAGCATTCATGATATCAGTGGAGTTGAAATGATACAAAAATAATTTGGGCAAAAAGGTCCAGTATTACTGTAGTATTAGTTCTTACTTAATTAGAAGAACAGTTCTAAGCAAGAAAATTGTTTAACCCGTTTTTAATCATTTGGAACAATTTCAAAGGGAAGAAATATGAAATTCATGTTACGACTTCAAAAGACTGATTTGTTATCCTTGCTTCAACAGAACTATAAACAAAAATGCACATGTAAGCCTTTGTGATTATAGCTTCAACGAATCATTTTTGTAGATACTCATTTGAAACATTGATCAGGTCTTTAAGGCTGCTGAAGCAAAAAACAAAGACAAGATATATGAGGAACATCAGAAAGTAGTCAATTTCTCACACCAGTTGAAGGAGTATTAGTGCCAAGAAGACAAAATCAGTTTCACAGTTAAGGAACACGCAGTTTTGCTCGTCACCTAGATAGGTGCAAAAAGGTTTAATGTCATAATGAAGGTGTAAAAAGCACGCCTGGTTTAGGTATCAATCTCAAGAGATAAACGTTTTTGACCTGATAGGTGAATGAACAAACTACATCCTCACCATCAAACTTTCAATATTCCTTCATAACAACTTTTATGGTTTGTGATGAAGATTTGTTCCTTATAACACTATGACAAATCTTTTTCTCCTCTTACGAACCACCCCCCCCCCCCACCCTCTCTCTCTCTCTCTCTCTCTCTCTCTCTCTCTCTCTCTCTCTCTCTCTCTCTCTCTCTGTCTCTCTGTCTCTGTGTGTGTGTGTCTCTCTCTCTTCTTTTCTTCTCTTTCTCTCTTTTTCTTTTTTTTTTGTCTTTCATTTTTTATAAATCATTCCATTGCACCAGTGCCTAAGTCAATCTTTCAAACCCCTCCATGCATACATCCCCCAGGAACGAAACTGTGGAGCGCTGACTTTCCCAGTAAAGGCAGCCAGTTTATCGTAGGTGGTCCAAACTTCTCCCGAGTTCTCTTGATCCGGAGCCGAACCTTGACCTTCTTGGACGCAGAGACTGGGACACAGGTGGGCGAGTCGAGTGAGCTGCCAGACAGCATCCCTGGTGGAGTGAAGTTCGAGTCCAAATCACCTGCAGTCGGTGGGTACTTACTCATCAGGGGGCGAAGAGAGAGTCGGGTACAGGTTAACTGAGTTTGGGGGAAAAAAGGAATGGCATAAGGAAGAAAAAAATTTTGAAGGGGGACAAAAGAATGACTGAGAGAAAAAGAGAAAGAGACAGACAGAGAGAGAGAGAGAGAGAGAGAGAGAGAGAGAGAGAGAGAGAGAGAGAGAGAGAGAGAGATATATATATATATATATATATATATATATATATATATATATATATATAATCGAAGATCAAGAAGATAAGAAGAAAGGTAGAAAGTAGATAAATACATTCTATGCTTAATTATTTTTTTTTTTTGCTCAAAAAATCCTTGAAACCGGCTATAACTCCCGTTGCTACTATTCACTTTTCTAACTACTACTACTTCTACTACTACTACTACAACTACTACTACTACTACTACTACTACTACTACTACTACTACTACTACTACTACTAATACTACTGCTGCTGCTGCTGCTGCTGCTGCTACTACTACTACTACTACTACTACTACTACTACTATTAATACTACTACTACTACTACTACTACTACTACTACTACTACTACTACTACTACTACTACTACTACTACTACTACTACTACTACTACTACTACTACTACTACGACCTCTAATTATTGCTACTGCTATTATTGTTGTTCTGCTACCCTACTTCTTCCATAAACGTTATTTTCTCAGAAAACATTGTGACTGTTAACTTTTTTCTCTCACCATCTTAGGCTGCGAAAAGTTCATGGTCACTGTGGAATCTGATCAGAAGGGAGTTTTTGTGTTTGACGCAGTGGATCTCAAACTGTCGCACTACAGAAAGGTTCTTAAAAGTTACAAGGACGAGAAGAATGAAGTGAGCGCTCAAATGAGAATCACTTTAGTAAATTTCACTTCTTAATCTAAAGCAAATTTTAATCTCTACAAGAATTTTGAATTTCTTCGTAACGAAAAGCCCGACATTCTGCTCCTCAGGAAAGGAGTTTATCTGTGTATGTGGAACAGGAAACAAAGGAAAAAAATTCATACATTTATTACAATATGTGAATATTTGTTTGTAGAGACAGAACAATAGATAATCAGAGATAAAGATAGAGACCGTCAGATTCAGGAAAGCAGGCAGAAAGATAGAGAAAAGATTATATTTACTACCAATGACAATAATAAAAGTATGCATAAATGAAGTATGCGAGCGAAAGAAAAATATGGTAAAGAAAAACAAAAAACATACTGTCAAAATCAAGATGATCATTGCGATGAGACTGAAGATAATTCGTTTCAAGTAATTAAATCCTGATCATCGTTAGCTTTGGTTATTTCCTTGCTCTGGTATAACTTACCTCTGATTGTGTCACGTGATCAGAAAGTGGACGCCACTGTGGACGGTCTGGCTGTCAGCCATGATGGAGCCACTCTCTACATGGCCAACTACATGGACAATGATCTCTACCTTGTGGACACTGCAACTCTGGAAATCATCAAATCTTACCAGGGGATCAAAGCAGATTACTCTGAAAAGTTCCATCTCTCGAACGATGGATGCTACATCTACTACTCAAACTCGGAGTAAGTGTATGGGCTATAGCAGCAAAGAGAAAGCAATAAATGTAACACAACTATTTATAGGTATACGGAGAAAAAAAATCACAGTATCAACACAAAAAACTACCATAAAAATGGCAATAGCAATGACTACAACAGTGCGCAACAGCAAGACAAGTGAAACTAGCAATGAGCAATAACACACATCATAATAATTACGTTGGTAAAAGAATCTAAATTGAACATGCTGACTCTAATGACTTACAAAAATACGGCTATGGTTTTACTAGTAATGCCAAATTTTCCACATGTTAGACCAACTCTCTTTGTCATTTTCTGTCCACCCCCCCATCTCCCTCCCTCTCTCTCTCTCTCTCTCTCTCTCTCTCTCTCTCTCTCTCTCTCTCTCTCTCTCTCTCTCTCTCTCTCTCTCTCTCTCTCTCTCTCTCTCTCTCTCTCTCTCTCTCTCTCTCTCTCTCTCTCTCTCTCTCTCTCTCTCTCTCTCTCTCTCTCTCTCTCTCTCTCTCTCTCTCTCTCTCTCTCTTTCTCTCTCTGTGCCCCCTAGTACTAGCCTTAAGATCATTCTGCAATAAACCTAAAAAGTCACAATCTTCACTTCTATCTATTGAACATTTTTCCCCTGTGTACCAGTTATGTCCGCGTGTGGGACCTGAGCACTGGCAAAAAAGCCACAGTTCTGAACGAACCTAATGTGATCAACATTGAGGATGTGTTTACTCCAGACATGAACACGTTTATAACCTACAACAGTGACAGGTGGGTAGATGCGGTGCTAAGTCTGCCTCATCATCTGTATGGTTTAGCGTCGAATCCCATGTGAAGACAGGCGTGGCGAATATTCCTTTTTTTGCTAATTCCGTCTGTTGGATGAACAAACCATTGTACGTTTTTTATTGCTTTGTTTTTAAAACAAAACAAAAATTGTTACAAAGCAAGAGAGATAATTTAAAACGGTACTTGATCTATCGTAGAATATATAAATCATGAAAATAGCAAAATACATCAATGCTAGAATCAAATGCTTAATTTGATATTTAGTATGGAATTATATTAATGAAATTTAATTTACACGACCATCTAATTTTGTTTTTATTCCAAAATTAATATTTCTTTGAGGGGTGCTGAGGTGGAATTAAGTGAATGTAATCATATGGCATAAAAGTAATTATTCTGACTCTTTCACACCAGAAGCAAAGTTGTTGACTCTAGGTTTCAAACGGTGGTTGTAAAGTTACATCAGTATGTTGGCTGGTTTTAAGCTGCTTAAAAAAAGTGGATGTCACATTTTTGTCATTTTTTAATGAGAGAACATCTTTTAAAATAGATAAAATTAATTGTAAACTGACTATATTGGTACATTGCTTTATTGGTTTTTCTTCTTTTTTTGTTTTTTTTTTTTTGTTTTATTGTTGTTTTTTTCACATGTGTCGCAAGTGTATCGCAGGATACATGATACTAATTGTCTTGCGTTAACTATCGAAGACTACCCAGTCTTTGCATTGTAACATGAAATGATACGGCCTGCCCCAAGAATAGTGATAGTGTACGTGTAAAATTTAATGTTTAATGTAACATTACTAACTCGCCTTCTCTCTCTCTCTCTCTCTCTCTCTCTCTCTCTCTCTCTCTCTCTCTCTCTCTCTCTCTCTCTCTCTTTCTCTCTCTCTCCTACTCTATCTATCTATCTATCTATCTATCTATCTATCTATCTATCTATCGATCTATCTATCTATCTTTCTCTCTCTGCCTCGTCCCCGCATTTTTATTTCAACACAGAACTTTAAAAATCTGGGATATGAGCCGCTCTGACAACCCAACTATACAGTTCAAAGATCTAGACCGAGACCACAAGTCCTCCATGAGAAAATCGGCCCTGCAGTGAGTATTCTAGAGTGGTTTACTGACTAGCTTCTGTCAACTGTGTATGTCTTCCCTTCTTCCACGCAGATTATTCGAATAAAAGGCTTTGTCTACAGGACACAGCTATAGCTATATTATACGAATAAAAGGTTCTGTCTACAAGGCACAGCTATAGCTATATTATACGAATAAAAGGCTTTGTCTACAAGGCACAGCTATAGCTATATTATACGAATAAAAGGCTTTGTCTACAGGGCACAGCTATAGCTATATTATACGAATAAAAGGCTCTGTCTACAAGACACAGCTATAGCTATATTATACGAATAAAAGGCTCTGTCTACAAGACACAGCTATAGCTATATTATACGAATAAAAGGCTTTGTCTACAGGGCACAGCTATAGCTATATTATACGAATAAAAGGCTTTGTCTACAAGACACAGCTATAGCTATATTATACGAATAAAAGGCTTTGTCTACAAGACACAGCTATAGCTATATTATACGAATAAAAGGCTTTGTCTACAAGACACAGCTATACCTATATTATACGAATAAAAGGCTCTGTCTACAAGACACAGCTATAGCTATATTATACGAATAAAAGGCTTTGTCTACAGGGCACAGCTATAGCTATATTATACGAATAAAAGGCTTTGTCTACAGGGCACAGCTATAGCTATATTATACGAATAAAAGGCTTTGTCTACAGGGCACAGCTATAGCTATATTATACGAATAAAAGGCTCTGTCTACAAGGCACAGCTATAGCTATATTATACGAATAAAAGGCTTTGTCTACAGGGCACAGCTATAGCTATATTATACGAATAAAAGGCTTTGTCTACAGGGCACAGCTATAGCTATATTATACGAATAAAAGGCTTTGTCTACAAGACACAGCTATAGCTATATTATACGAATAAAAGGCTTTGTCTACAAGACACAGCTATAGCTATATTATACGAATAAAAGGCTCTGTCTACAAGACACAGCTATAGCTATATTATACGAATAAAAGGCTCTGTCTACAGGGCACAGCTATAGCTATATTATACGAATAAAAGGCTCTGTCTACAGGGCACAGCTATAGCTATATTATACGAATAAAAGGCTCTGTCTACAGGGCACAGCTATAGCTATATTATACGAATAAAAGGCTCTGTCTACAGGGCACAGCTATAGCTATATTATACGAATAAAAGGCTTTGTCTACAGGGCACAGCTATAGCTATATTATACGAATAAAAGGCTTTGTCTACAGGGCACAGCTATAGCTATATTATACGAATAAAAGGCTCTGTCTACAGGGCACAGCTATAGCTATAACTTTGTTGGTGATGCAGGGGCAGATAGTTCATAAAGCAGCACAAACATGAGCAATTTATTAACGGTTTAAACCAACCCAATAAGAAACTTAACATTCCGCCTTTTTTTAGAGAATGTTATTCAATGTCACTTAGAAAGTGAATAAACGATAATCCTTATTGTAGGCTATTAAACAGGATTTATAAAATTGATTGAATGATTGATTGCAACCGTTTCAGAAAGTTTGAGGTTTTCAAAAGTAATTAACAGGTCATATGGTATGACAAGATGTTTATTTTTCAGGAAAAAGACTGACATAATTTAGAATGGCACTTAAATAGGCCGTGACAAAGATATTCTATTTAACAGATTTGTTTACCTTTTTTAGTTTAAGCTGGTTGTAAACTTAACCAAGTCTTTCCTTAGTCTACTTGTTATTGTACATATTGATTTCTCCCTTTCTTTCCTTATCTTTCTCTAAACTGAACGATTGTACTTGTTTTAAAACGATGACAAATTAGAAACGTACAATTTTTCGAGGAGTAATCTCCCCTGGAGAGAGAATTTTTTTTCAAATCTCTTTCGGTACTCTTCATAAAACCTTCAAGACTTTCACTTTCCAGACTTGGAATTACCGTGAAGTCACTCTCACTATCTGTCTAATCTACTGTTCACATTTGTCTCTCTTTATCTCTTCTCAACTGTCACCTCCTCATTTATTTATTGCTAAACCCCGCGTCCCACTACCCTTATACCATCTCTTTTCTGCTTTCAGAGATTTGATGTCCCTAGACAGTTCTGGTCGCTACTTTCTGGCACTGTGGACAGAGAAAGACACCCAAATGTTAGCCATATTAGATACGTCATCGCTGACCTACATCTACCAGGGCAAATGGAACGCTAAAGACTCGGATGTGAGCAGATATTATGTATTAGCATTGGTCCATAAGTAACAAATTGTCATGTTATGATTCTCTTAATGAGACTTTAAGGCGATGTCAAACAATCTAGAATTTCTGTGTACTATATTCTTTAATTTCTTTATCGAGGATCAATAAATAAATAGTCTTAGGGGTGTAGCACATTGGTCACAATGATGAGTTAATAGAGTTAGCTTGAATGCTGTGCAAGGAAAATGAATTATCCAATATTTCTAACAGACGTCAGTGTTACCAAAAGTATTTTCCAAAATAAAGACTACTATATTTTGCTAGATAGTTGTAGTTTTATTTTTTCAAAGGCAATTCTAAAGTACCCAAAACGTACTTTGCATATCCAAAAATTAGAGTCTGAAATCTGTAGCACTTGGTCTATTGAACTCCTTGTGTTATTTTTTTGTGCGGCTACATAATTATATTTATATAGATCTCAGTTTGAACTGAATTTGGGTAAAGTTTTTTTCATTAAGAGGGAAGAGAGCTTAAGTTTCTCGATTTAAAACTTTCGGCTGAATTTTTTTTAAATATCACGTTGAATTCTTTGTAAATTTATATCGAGGTTCAGCCAACCTAGGTCTGTGTTATTATTTTCTCCACAGCACAAAATGAGTTACATCCGTGCGGCCGGCGACTGGAAAATTTCGTTTGAGGTGAATCGTCAATGTCGTGTCCTTGACCTTCGGACGATGAAGGTCAGCTGCGTAGTTCAAGGTCAATCACCTCAGTACAGCGGAGAGTGTTTTATCGTTAATGGCGGAAAAGGTTTGTTTACAAATTGAACTATAGAATTAAAACTCATAAAAATTACTTCTAATATAGCGGTCTGAATCTTTTAAGGTCCTGTAGGATTCATTTTGCTTTAGGTTCGGCCCTTATGCAAGCAAATGCTTGAAAGATCAATCACTAGGTGGTTCTGCAAGAGAAGTTTATCAAATAAGAAGGCGGTGGAAAGATGGAGGAGGGAGAAAAGGTGAAAAGGGTCAAGAGGTAAACAAGGTGAAAGAGCAAAGCTTGAAATGAAGAGGATGGAGATAGAGTAAACGTGGGACAACTAAGAGAGAACAGTGTTGTAGGAAGAGGATGGAAGGGTTGCAGTCGATAAAGGGAAAGAACTATGAAAAAGAAATGGAGTCAGGACAAAGCACTCTCAATAAAACAAGGCTCCTGAAGGCGTATGCATGAAATCCCGTTGTAGTATTCTTCCTATAATAAAATTCTAATATTTCCTAATTTCAGAGCTCGCCACATTGTCAAGAGGACGCATGAACATAAAGCTTGTCGACTTGAACAGTGGGAAAATTCTGTCTATCATAAAGGCTGGACAAAAGAAAAGAATAGACACTCTTGTGGTAAGACATTTGCCGCTACCAGCAGCACAATAAAATTAGCTTACTGAAGATCGGTAGAATTGTTTTATAAAAATGAATTTCTATATCCCTTAGGGGTAATTAAAGAATTTATTAAGTTCATTTCAAAGAATGTTCATGACTTTACCATGGTTATTTGACAGCGTCCTTTGAATATCAAGAAAATGAATTGATTGCAATAACTAAACAACGAAGCTGCATATGAAGGTCAATTGTCTTTTCACAACACAAAAATGGTCGCCAATCTAGATGATAAGCCCGAAGACTGATTGAATTTTCTCAAGTAAATATATTTACATGCATAAAGGATAAGTCTCTTTCAGTTGCATAACTTTGGGACATAACCTAAATCACACCTTTACATTTTCTCAAAAGCAAGCCTCCATCATGCACTGTAAAGATTACATATCTTAAACCAGTTGTTTTAACACACTGCGGCACTTGATGCATCAAGTATCACTGCTCCAGGATCTCTAATGATGTAGATTCAGGTTTCAATTTTTTCCAAGCAAATTTTGCATTTGGGTAGCCTTTGGGGAGCCTTTATCCAAGAAAATTAACACTTTAACTGCCAGACTGCAAATGAGCATATGATATCACAGTTTTAACGAATCTGTAGGGTTCAAGGTCAAGGCTTTGCAGTTCTCTAACCTCCTCAGTCTACTAAGTTCTTTGAAGAAAATATTATAATGTGAAAAAAATTGTGAGAAGATGAAAAGATAAGACAAAACATCACTTTATGTTTTACCCCCTTTCTTTTCTTTTTTTAGGTCAACTCTACTGGTACCAAAATAGCTGCTGATTGTGAGGGCCCTATTCTTGTGTTTGACGTCATTAATCGGTGTCTGGAGGTGGAGATAACCCAGCAGATGGTGAACCAGAAGGACGAATTGTTCCTCTCAGACGGCGCCATTTCGGCTGACGGTGTGGTTTTGTTCTTCACCGCTGAGTTCATGATTCCACAAGAGAAACTTGAGAAAGGCGTCAAGAGAAAGTCCATCACGTCCATTTTTGTTTTCGACATTTCAAACAGTGAGTCAATTTGAGGATAGAATATGGGTTGTGCCTTATTTCTTCTTTTTTTTAATATGGGAATCTGTGGGGAAGAAAGCATAGAGCAAAAGGTGCTATTTCTAGGGAATGAAATCTTATCTGTGGCTATACTTTTGCAGCAAAGCTCTAGATCTGTCGGTGACATGTCATCTTGCTGTCCAGACCTTTGATAAGCAATTGGTGGATTTGGTCTCAAATATTGTATTGAGTTTTCAAGTCTATTTTAGAAAGTGTATAATGAACACGTTAAATGCTGATATAAAAATTAGCTCGTAAAGGTACAAGAAGAATTTTGCAAAAAAATTCTTAGGGGTTCAGGCAGGTTTCCCCACGGATATTTTTTCTTTGATTTACATCTCCTCAGTGAGAGTAAGACCCTCGAAAGTATTTCTAGTTATCTTGTTCCTCCATCATCAGCTATAATAGCTAATATTGACGTGGAAATCTCTGAATTGGATTTGTGTGATCTCCTTTTTTCCTATTGCAAGTTAAAATGATCAAAGATTATAACTTTTAAAAAGCGCTATGTTTGGCTTTTTTATATTAGAAGACTTCATCTTAGGAACTTAATAGAGGCATATTATAACAGCCATGTACAAAAATTGCTCAAAAGGGCTGGAGATGGAAAGAGGTTGGTTCATGTCTGAATAGTCAACAATTTTTATCAGAACTCTGGAATATTTTCGTATTTATGCATAAAGAAATTATCTTTACAGTTTTAAAATCTTTCTACCTTGAGCTTCCAACTTCCTCCCATATTATCATTCACCACCACTCAATGCACACACACAAACACACGCACATCCCTTACAGAGAGCCTTACCCATGTCCTGTACGACCCGGAGGACTACAACAAACTAGCCTTAGGTCCTGCCACAGACATGACTGTCAGTTCAGACGGCTTTCAAATTCTGGACGACACACGCATTGTTTCCAGTCATGATGATTTCGTTGTCAGGATCTGGCAAATCAGCTCTGGTAAGACTTGAGATCATTAGAGAAAGGCAAAAGTAAAGAAGGCTAGCAGAGTCGAGGTTAGCTCTCTCAGCGGAATCTTCCGCAAAGCGTGTTCTTTTCTCTTTTTCAATGCTACACCACTTCCCTTATTATTATTAAAACTAGAGTCAAAATGTCACCAGTTTTAGTTAAAATAAAAAAGTGCATTTAGTGCAACAACCATCATCATATCAACTAGAATACGTAGCTATATGATCACATTGATCGGTCCATGTGATCTTTACAGCAATCACTCACACCTCCATAATAAAATCACTTCTATCAACCTCTGAAAGTTTTTTCTAGAATCCCTCTGACCATTTTTGCCGTTAGATATTTTTAAAGGTGCCTCACATAAAAAATATTCAAGTGGGGTTATAATAACAAAAACAAAATATTAATAAAACATAAACAAGGAACCAATCGGAAAATTGCTTCAATGCCGTTGTACTGCTGTGCTTGTAGCTTTATTCACGCTCAGAAACGCTCGCTACAAATCTGCCATCTTGACATAAAAACCAGTATTGTTTTTATATATTGATATTTTGACAATAACTATTAACTGCTCTATATTTTAAAAGGCAAAGAGTTTAAGACATTTTTTGTCAATCCCTCTCTTTAAGAGATGTCTGACATAACAGCACCATCTTCTCTCTTGAAACTTTACAGGGACTCTGTTACAAAGGTTAAGAGGTCACATTTCCTACGTCCGGGTCAGTGTGTGTCCCGGGTCATCCATACTGGTCACTAATGGCAACTGGGATGAGGAGTACACCATCAGGCTGTGGGACACGTCTACCTGGAGCTGCACAGCACTCTACAGATATGAGTATGAAGTGTGTAAAGGTTCTTCCTACTTGCCATGATATGAGGGATATTTTATGTGTTTAAAAGTCTTGATAATTATGATGGTTCTTTGAAGGCTTTGTACGACAATTTTTGTTCTCCCCTTGAATTGGACTTTTATATGTGTAAAACTATGCATCGCTCGATAATTGTATTTTTGGGTAATGCCCCTGAAGATCAGCATGCTAGGAGTAAGAGACATAAATTTATAGATAAAATAACAGACATACCACCAGTGGGCATGCGGTGGAAAAAAAAAAATTAATAATGGTTCCAAATTATGTCGTTTTCACACAGAAGGTCCCGTTTGTTTCATGATTCTCTAACAGGGATTCAGCCTATGTACCAAGTGAAGATTCGTGTTCTTATCTCAGTCATTCAAACATACATCTATTTTTAGAAGCATTTTTCTAACTCTCGTCTGGATTACCTGGCAGCAGCTGAGGAAAGCAGATGTTTTTGGTCGTGGAACAATCCTTGCCTCCAGGGGAAAAAAATTCATTTCTTTATTTTGTGAGCCACATAGTTTGGTAAAATATTTGTGACTCATTAGTCATCATTTGGGATATCCAGCCCTTGCGCTGACAGAGCAGCCAACTTGCGAGACTGTAGTCATTATTTTCCTGTCAAAATGTTCAGTTTTCAATAATTTTATCAAAAGCTCATCACATTACTCTGACTGATATTTGCTTTATTTCTGTTTGTGTTTTTCTTTCTTTTTTATCTTTTTTTTTTACAAAAATACAAGATCAACGACCTGCAGCTTCTAGGACCTGATTCCACAACTCTGATTGGACGGTTGAAATCTCATATCCAGCCAATCACGTTCAAGCTCAAGAATCAAGGATCGGAAAGCGCTCCAATGAATTCCTCGTATACGCCTACTTTAAAAGGTAATATGATCTATACTGTTCAAGGACTGGAAACGCTTAAGGAATATTTTTTATTGTCTTTGTATGAATCTTCTTAGATACAATAAGATTCAAACAAGATGCTTTTAAACCTAAACTTTGACATAACTGGATCAGGTTCGGCTTTCAAATGCACAAATCAAATACTGCCTGTCATGAGCATCTGTAGATCGATCATGTAATTTTTGATTGTTGTATCAATCCACATCATAGCAGTTACCTTAGGTGAGCATGATACCTTTTAGGCTCTACTCTGCGTCATGGGGTTGTGTCGAAAGAGGTATAGCAATGATCATCTTTCTGAAGAGAGGGGGGTTTGTACACTAAGTTAAGCACAAAGAGCCCAAACTAACCTTATGTAGTTCATGTGAAAATAACACTAGTTTATCAGGTTGAATGATTTATATGGAAGGGAATTTAAGAAAACCTTTTGCGGAGTAACATTTTGGAGTTGAGAGAGGTTGAATATCGATGTTTTGCGGAGTAACATTTTGGAGTTGAGAGAGGTTGAATATCGATGTTTTGCGGAGTAACATTTTGGAGTTGAGAGAGGTTGAATATCGATGTTTTGCGGAGTAACATTTTGGAGTTGAGAGAGGTTGAATATCGATGTTTTGCGGAGTAACATTTTGGAGTTGAGAGAGGTTGAATATCGATGTTTTGCGGAGTAACATTTTGGAGTTGAGAGAGGTTGAATATCGATGTTTTGCGGAGTAACATTTTGGAGTTGAGAGAGGTTGAATATCGATGTTTTGCGGAGTAACATTTTGGAGTTGAGAGAGGTTGAATATCGATGTTTTGCGGAGTAACATTTTGGAGTTGAGAGAGGTTGAATATCGATGTTTTGCGGAGTAACATTTTGGAGTTGAGAGAGGTTGAATATCGATGCAGATGAATTGGTTGCTGAGTGAAGAAGATAACATTGAAAAAAAGAGAAAGAAAGAAAAGACTAACTAACTAACATAAAATATTCTATACCTAGCAGTGCGATAGGTGGGCCAATCTACTAAATTCAATCAATGACTGTAACTCCCTTTGAATAACCACACTTTTCAGTTTCTAATTATGTCAAGGCTGTCCGTGAAATGTCTTACATTACAAAAGCTCTCTTTCTGGCATTTCATGTGTGTGTCCCCAGGCACTATCAGCATCGACCTCTCACACCCTGACGATGATACAGTCAATGAAGATAGTCCAGACTCTGACCCAGAGGAGGTCGATTCCGATGACGACGATGACGACGATGAAGATTTGGATTCTGAGGAGGAAATAAGTGATGAAAATGCGTGGCTGAAGTGAAACTGCTGTCATGAGGCAATTAATGTTACAGCTGCTTCTACACTGATGAAAGTATTTATTACCTAAAACATTTAGATCTAATGTCCAAAGAGGCTTCTTATTTCAGTTACTTAACAATTTTAGCTATAGAATTAGATAATTAGATTAGATTAAAGTGTTTGGCGTTAAATTGAAGCTCTTAAAATAAGCCGTCTGTTAGTTTCTGAGGGCAGGCCACCATCGCCCCAATGCTCACTATTATATTGTCAGTGCACTACAAAAGTATTAAATGAATTATATACTATGGAGACGAATATTGCACTCTTTACCATCTAATGAAGTTTGTGTGTGTCTGGTGCAGGGCTGTGGAGACCTATCCTCTCGTTATTGTGTAGTTATCTTAATGGAAAAGGAAAAAAAATCCTAGTACTTATTTTACTCATTGAACACCAAAAAGCTCTGATTAGTATTAATCAAATGTCCTAAGTCTGTAAGTCATGTTTTATGTATAGTTTATTTTCATCTAGATAAATTGCCATGTTGTTTTTTAACTTAAAACGTTTGATTTTAAGTGAAGCTATAAAACTTGTCAACATTATATGAAGAAGAATTATCAAAGGTCCATATTGTTTTTTTGTGTTTGTTAGATCTTGTCTTCATAGATATTTATTTTCTCACCACACTATTTTGACAACCAATCAATTCGAAAGATGTTATTGGTGATAGTTATGACTATGCCTTGTAAACGGATAAGAACCCAAAAGCTTTATTTACACCC
>JAWDGP010007268.1:135000-137500 GCA_033675545.1 Elysia crispata | reverse complement strand
GTGTTCCCTAACCAACGTACAGAGAACAACAACGCCTGACGAGTGCCAATAGGCTCGAAACTTCGAAGTCGTGGACTACTAGGAAGGACAAATTTTCAAAAATATATATCTATTTATCTATCTATCTATTTATCCATCTATCTACCTATCTATCTCTTCTCTATTGCTCTGTCCTATCTCTCAATATGCTCGCTGTTGTTTTCTCACTGCCATGGAACTTTGAATATAAAATTATCGCAGTATTAGTAGTCGATTACTCTTTGAATTTGAAACTGAATCGTCACTTCACAGTCTTCTCTCGATCGCTCCCACCTATTGACTAAAAATTTTAATACTTATTCTGTCCCCTGGTATTCTTCCTCTATCATTGTCTTTCAAACTTTAGGTCTGACACTCAACATCTCTTCTTCAAACTAACGTATGCAAAAAAAACCTGATAACAATATACCTCTGTGTAAAACTTGTACGCCTGTGCTTTCCATATTTCTTACTTCATTTAGCTCCAGGCAAGGCGAACAAAAAAAAAAAGGATTTAAAAAATTCAGGTACATCAGTGTTGTCCTGTACCTATTCTTTCCAAATTGGTTCCAGTTCTGTGACAGCCTATTTATTTATATGTTCATTCCTGATATCCACGAACGTCTCAAACAGAAGTAGAAAATAAAACTTTTTGAAAATAATAGTTGAGTTAGTAGCCATAGTCTTATTGGTGGCAGTGATAGTAGTAGTAGTAGTAGTAGTAGTAGTAGTAGTAGTAGTAGTAGTAGTAGTAGTAGTAGTAGTAGTAGTAGTAGTAGTAGTAGTAGTAGTAGTAGTAGTAGTAGTAGTAGTAGTAGTAGTAGTAGTAGTAGTAGAAGTAGTAGTAGTAGTTGTAGTAGTAGTAGTAGAAGATGCAGTGGTAGTGATAGTAGCAGTAGTATAGTAGTAGTAGTAGTGGTAGTAGTGGTAGTAGTAGAAGTAGTAGTAGTAGAAGTAGTAGTAGTAGTAGTAGTAGTAGTAGTAGTAGTAGTAGTAGTAGTAGTAGTAGTAGTAGTAGTAGTAGTAGTAGTAGTAGTAGTAGTAGTAGTAGTAGTAGTAGTAGTAGTAGTAGTAGAAGTAGTAGTATTAGTAGTAGTAGTAGTAGTAGTAGTAGTAGTAGTAGCAGTAATAAGAGTAGAAGCAGTAGTAGTAGTAGTAGTAGTAGTAGTAGTAGTAGTAGTAGTAGTAGTAGTAGTAGTAGTAGTAGTAGTAGTAGTTGTAGTAGTAGTAGTAGCAGGAGTTATAGTAGTCGTGGTAGTACGAGAAGTAATAATAATTTAGTAGTAGTAGTAGTAGTAGTAGTAGTAGTAGTAGTAGCAAAGCAGTAGCAGCAGCAGCAGCAGTGCAGCAGCAGCAGCAGCAGCAGCAGCAGTAGCAGCAGCAGCAGCAGTGTAGCAGCAGCAGCAGTACCAGCAGCAGCAGCAGCAGCGCCAGCAACACAGCAGGAACAGGAGCAATGGGCACCGTGTGGCAGCACCTAAGGTATAAACAACAGCAGCAGTAGCATTAGCAGCAGCAGCAGCTGGCAGCAGCAGCAGCAGCAGCAGCAGCAGCAGCAGCAGCAGCAGCCAGCAGGCTGACTGCGGCAGCGATAGCAGCACAGTAGCATAGCAGCAAGCAGCAGCAGCAGCAGCAGCAGCAAGGCAGCAGCAGCAGCAGCAGCAGCAGCAGCAGCAGCAGCAGCAGCAGCAGCAGCCTGGGTTGGGCTATGCTAGGTTGCCGTCATTGTTTTTCATTTCTCGCTGTTACAGGTTATAGCTAAGCTAGCGGTAAAGTGATAGCAAGGCAGCAGTATAAATACATAAGCAGTAACAGCAGCAATGGCAGCAGCAGCAGCAGCGCCAGCAGCAATAGCAGCAGGCAGCTTGCGCAGCAGCGGCAGCAGCAGCAGCAGCACCAGCAGCAGTGCCTCAGCAGCAGCAGCACCAGCAGCAGCAGCAGCAGCAGCAGCAGCAGCAGCAGCAGCAGCAGCAGCAGCAGCAGCGCAGCAGCAGCACCAGCAGCAGCAGTAGCGCAGCAGCAGCAGCAGCAGCAGCAGCAGCAGCAGCAGCTCAGCCAGCAGCAGCAGTAACAATAGCAGCAGTGCAGTGATGATATGATGGAGCAGGCATGATGATGATGAGGCAGTGACAGGAGCAACGGCACAACAGCAGCAGCAGCAGCAGCAGCAGCAGCAGCAGCAGCAGCAGCAGCAGCAGCAGCAGCAGCAGCAGCAGCAGCAGCAGCAGCAGCAATTGACAGCAGCAGCAGCAGCAGCAGCAGCAGCAGCAGCAGTCAGTAGCAGCAGCAGCAGCAGTACACAGCAGGGTGCCAAGGATAGCAGCAGCAGCATAGCAGCAGCAGCAGCAGCAGCAGCAGCAGCAGCACAGCAGGCAGCTGGGTAGTGGCAGCAGTAGCAGGAGTGATGGCGATAGAGGAAGGTAATAGCAATGCAGTACAATAATAGCAGCAGTAGCAGCAACAGCAGCAGCTTCAGCAGCAG
>JAWDGP010007268.1:0-130000 GCA_033675545.1 Elysia crispata | reverse complement strand
GTAGAAGGAATATGAGTAATAGTAGTCGTGGTAGTACTAGAAATAATAATAATAGTTGTAGTAGTAGTAGTAGTAGTAGTAGTAGTAGTAGTAGTAGTAGTAGTAGTAGTAGTAGTAGTAGTAGTAGTAGTAGTAGTAGTAGTAGTAGTAGTAGTAGTAGTAGTAGTAGTAGTAGTAGTAATAGTGGCATACGAGGTCCTTTCGGAAATATTTTAACTTATTTTTAATTCATTTTATTTTTTTTTCACTTAGATACAGATTTTATATTTTGAAGTGCTGTGTCACTGGGACCAAAAATAAGGAATTGGATTTTTATTTTTATTTTTATTAAGTGCTTAAAATTAAGTGACGAACTGTTACAATATTTACTTTATAAAGAAGATCAGTTGTCCCTATTTATGCAAACAATGGGGTTTCACAAAACACAGAAATGCACAAAATATTTAACCATTATTGGTGTCCATTTTATTACTGCACCGCTCAGTTTTTCCTGGGTTTATGGCAATTTATCAGCCTATATGGATTCCTACTTTCAATTTTCTTGCTCTCCGGGCTGCATGGATGGCAGCAGCCAGTGGATCCTAGGTCTGTGTATCGCCATGAACTGTCCAGGCAGTCTCCTCACGAGGCTTCTGGCTGACAAAGTTGGGCTCAAACTGACTGGAGTAGCGGCCGCGATCTTCCTTAACGCGAGCCTCTTCGCTTCTGCCTGGGCTGTGCAGGTGTCTGTGGTCGGGACCACCGTGTTACTGGGAGCGGTGATGGGCGTGGTGCAAGGCGTCACCTCCGTGGTTGTTTTCGAGTATGTCCATGGCTGGGCGGCAGACCAGTCGTCCTTATTTGTTGCAACATCTGTTGGGGCATCGACCTTCCTCTCTCTCGTACAGAACCAGGTCGTAACATTCATCGTAAACCCAGAGAATCTCAAGCCTGACGCCACACTAGGTTCCAGGAAGTTTTTCTCTCAAAAAGAGCTTTTGGAAAGAGTACCCACAGCTCTCATCACCTACGCTGCCATGACACTAGGTCTTCAGTTTATCGGATATGTTTTGCTGGCCCAGAGGCCAAACGCTCTTTTACCACCCCTTAGTTTTTTCAATAAATCCCAAGAAAACCAAAATGAAACAGTTGAGATTAGTGCTAAAAACGATGAGATGCCCCCACAAAGACCGTTACAAAAATCAAGAACTCAACCCAACGAGCACGGCCACAAAAATTACGGTACAAAAGACGTTTCTACATCAACAAAAAATCAAAGATCTTCTATTGAAAACAGTTTCCATTCTACCTTAGACATCACTGGGGTAAAAACTGCCTACCCGACAGAGTCTGAAGAGCAGCAAAAGTCAATGACACCCACTGAAACATTAAAAACACCAACCTTTTACGCAGTTTTCATGTTTGGGATAGTAACAATGTACGCCCTCTTGTTGAAAGCGAATTTCTACAAACAGTTTGGACTTCTTTACATCCCTGACGACAGATTCCTGACTCTGGTCGGGACTCTGATCCCTGTGGTTGCCGCGGCCTCCAGGATGGTGCTTGGTGCTGCCCTCAGCCGGTGTCTCGTCACCATCAAGGTCGTCCTAATCTTCAGTCTGTCCGTCAACAGCGTACTCTGTTCAGTGTGGTATTTTGTACCTCAAATTAATGCAGTGTTTTATATGTTTTTTATCCTAGGCCTCGCCCTTGTCCAAAGTCAGTTCTACGTAGTCGCTCCAGTTGCTTCTTTGCGTATTTTTGGCCCAGGCCACTTCTCTACCAATTATGGTTTACTGATGTTTAGTTTTGTTCCGGTCGGTATTCTCAGTCCAGTGGTCATCCCCTGGCTAATTGTATCCTTAGGTTGGTTCTGGCTGTTTGCATCTGCCAGTGGCCTTTGTTTGGTCACTTTGCTGGCTGTAGTTTGTACAGATTTTAACCCTTCTAAGGCCGGTTTGTGAATCAGCACTGAAACTTAAACCTCTTGGCTTGTACGAAATCTGTTTGTGTATTGTATAACTGGAGCTGGATTAGCTTCGTCTTGCTTTCAGAGGAAGCCTCAGAGGCCGCCATAGTTTATTAAATTCGAACAGTTAAAGATTTTGTACAGCACATATCGATACTAATACCAAAATGAAGTCAACGCCTCTAGCTAGTCTTAATATTACGTTTGTCTATCTCCCTCCTTCATGAAGAGAATGTCCTTTAGCTTTGATGTGTTTTATACATGCAGAAGCACATAATTATATGATATACATGCTTAAAGTGTTGCCGCTCTTGGGGACGCTCTATAGAGAGCTTCTTGGACGAATGCGTATGCGATTCATAGACTATGGATTCTAAAATTATTATTATTATTATTATTATTATTATTATTATTATTATTATTATTATTATTATTATTATTATTATTATTATTATTATCATTATTATTATCATTATTACTATTATTATTATTATTATTATTATTATTATTATTATTATTATTATTATTATTATTATTATTTTCTTCTCGTTTTTTTTTTGTTGTTGTTGTTGTTTTTGTTGCTGTTGGAGATGTAGCAGATGTATTTTCCTGTACAAATAATTTCTTTATATCATAATAGAAATTTGAAATAAAGACATTTAGGACAAATTTATTAAACCAAGCATGAGTGTAGCACTATCACACAAACCAGGCGTACAGCTGTCTTTAACTGCGTTCTTCTAGCCTCAGCCTATTCCACTCTGGGTTGAGCAAGACACATCTGATAATAATCGTTAAAAAATGCTGTATTACATAATTAATCTGAGAAGATTCAGAAGCCGCTCTCATTTATGAATCTTCTTCTGTTGTGACTTTGTTTTACACTTTATTTTCGTTTTTAATATATCTTTTTATAATATGTCTTTTGTAAGGCCATGAAAATACTTAACTGACAGACTTGCGTATATAGATGAGCTTTGGCATTACCTTAACGCTTTTTAACTGTTCAGATCGATCATTTTTAATTATTTAGCAAAAATTTTAGGCAGAGCTCATCATGGCTTACGTTATAATTGCATTTCTTATCGATATGAGAATAAAGACAGTTTGTGTGAAATTAAAAATTGATTATACTTGGTTTTGATTTTTTTAAATTATATTTTAAACAACTTCAGGTCCTTTTCTACTGAACACAACCGAGTTAAGACCCAGATGAAATATGTATCCTTAGCAGCTAGCAATAAGTTCAATAGAAGGGTAGAATTTTTCAAATCAGAAAAAGTTACTTAAATCGTATTGTGTGGAATTCGATGTAATCCAAAAGCATTTGGCATCAGTAATGATATATGTATGAATGTATTTATGTATGTATGTATGTATGTATGTATGTATGTATGTATGTATGCATGCATGTATGTATGTATGTATGTATATATATATATATATATATATATATATATATATATATATATATATTGATTTGAAATCTTAACATTTTATGATTGTGCAGTCTTCGAAGCCACTGCGATCCAATAATTAAGTTGCTACAGTATAACAATTACAGTAACAATGAAAACACCAAAACTCACCTGTAGGTCCGCTCCTGCGAATCAAGCAAAGTCGTCTGTAATGAAAAGTCTAGAGCCTTCAAATTTCTTAAATCAAAACCAAAGCACAGAGGCACGAACTTTCAAATGAAAAAAAAAATCTTGCAATATAATGTGGGAAGCTCATTCACATGTCAATAGCAAAAGCGGAGTTTTTCTGCCTGCTAATGGTTGATGGATAGTGCCTTGAAATATTTTCATAGGATATCCTTTTAGATAGTGTTGAGAAAAAAAGGTTTTCTACTTTCGATTATCAATAACCCCAAGTCGTTTCTCATCGTCTGCCGCTATCTGGTGAGAGCCATAGGCCTACATACTTGAAAGTCTGAAGTCATGACTGGAAAGAACTAAGTATATAATTATACATAATGAACTCTCATTCCTCAATTCTTCATCCACTCTCTCAATGTCAAGTCAAGACAGTACGTATAACGTGTAACTCATAAGGACGTATATTTGAGATGATATGCAAAGTATGTTTTTAACAACCTGAGGGAGCTGTGTGTATTGGTCTTTTTTTTTTTTTTTTTTTTTTTTTTTAGGTGGGGGCGGATGTCTGAAATCGAGCTTTGCGTGGTATACAAGGTACCTTTATTAAAGCTTTAACATGTATAGCGTGTAACGTATATATCTAAAAGCTTTCTTGGATTTTCAAGATATTTCCAAAAAGTGTTACTTCCACTATGGCTAAGATCTGATGCGGTTGGAGTCCATGGAAGGTGGAAAGATTTAAGCGTGACACCTGGAGATTTAGCACAGCGCCGTGCTGACACAATAATGCATTATACTTTTCAACTTGTGTATCTGCTCGCAAAGGAAAAAAGAAGCATTAAAATTTTTTAACAGTCCTTGGTTGGAAAAATGTTGTCAATTCAAGAAATACATTAAATGAAAAGCGTTGTGAAAGATTCACAGTTTCGCAGTATTTTAAATTAGTCTATAGTAAACGCTTGAATACCTATCTCAAACATTTAATAAAACTAAATGTCTTCTAAATATCAGATTTTCAAAACAAAAATATAAACTTTGAACGAATGTTTGCTGCAAACTGGTTTCCGAGAGACATTCCGAGAGAGTCGGAGACAGAAGAAGAGACATAGCGAGACAGGTCTACAGAGACGAAGATAGAGGCAGAGACAGAGAGAGACAGGCCGACAGAGACGGACACAGAGGCAGAGATATAGAGAGACAGACAGAGACGGAGACAGAGGTAGACACATAGAGAGACAGACAGAGACGGAGACAGAGGCAGAGACATAGAGAGACAGACAGAGACGGAGACAGAGGTAGACACATAGAGAGACAGACAGAGACGGAGACAGAGGCAGAGACATAGAGAGACAGACAGAGACGGACACACAGGTAGAGACATAGAGAGACAGACAAACAGAGACGGACACACAGGTAGAGACATAGAGAGACAAACAGAGACGGACACACAGGTAGAGACATAGAGAGACAGACAAACAGAGACGGACACACAGGTAGAGACATAGAGAGACAGACAAACAGAGACGGACACAGAGGTAGAGACATAGAGAGACAGACAAACAGAGACGGACACAGAGGTAGAGACATAGAGAGACAGACAAACAGAGACGGACACAGAGGTAGAGACATAGAGAGACAGACAGATAGAGACGGAGACAGAGGTAGAGACATAGACAGACAGACAGAGACGGAGACAGAGGCAGAGACATAGAGAGACAGACAGATAGAGATGGACACAGAGGTAGAGACATAGACAGACAGACAGAGACGGAGACAGAGGTAGACACATAGATAGACAGACAGACAGAGACGGAGACAGAGGCAGATACATAGAGAGACAGACAAACAGAGACGGAGACAGAGGCAGATACATAGAGAGACAGACAGACAGAGACGGAGACAGAGGTAGAGACATAGACAGACAAACAGAGACGGAGACAGAGGCAGATACATAGAGAGACAGACAGAGACGGAGACAGAGGCAGAGGCATAGAGAGACAGACAAACAGAGACGGACACAGACGCAGATACATAGAGAGACAGACAGACAGAGACGGAGACAGAGGTAGAGACATAGACAGACAGACAGAGACGGAGACAGAGGCAGAGACATAGAGAGACAGACAGACAGAGACGGAGACAGAGGTAGAGACATAGAGAGACAGACAAACAGAGACGGACACAGAGGTAGAGACATAGAGAGACAGACCCACAAAGACGGAGACAGAGGTAGACACATAGAGAGACAGACAGACAGAGACGGAGACAGAGGCAGATACATAGAGAGACAGACAGACTGAGACGGAGACAGAGGCAGATACATAGAGAGACAGACAGACAGAGACGGAGACAGAGGCAGATATATAGAGAGACAGACAGACAGAGACGGAGACAGAGGCAGATACATAGAGAGACAGACAGACAGAGACGGAGACAGAGGTAGACACATAGATAGACAGACAGACAGAGACGGAGACAGAGGCAGAGACATAGACAGACAGACAGACAGAGACGGAGACAGAGGCAGATACATAGAGAGACAGACCCACAAAGACGGAGATAGACGCAGAAGCAGAAAGTATGTGTATTGAGAAAAAAATGGATGAACTGATATGGTCCGACAGAAAATTCCACTGCACCGAAAGGTCTTATAGATTGAGATTGTTCTTAGGGCACTGAACTGCGACACTCTTTACCGTTGCTGTTCTGATGTGAATTTCATCTGGTTTTGCTATTGAGATCAATCTTTTAAGTTCAATACGCTGAAATAGCGTCAAGATACCAAAGGCTCGTCATTTTTGCGCGTGGGATCGGCATCAGTCTCGTCATATCAACATTCAAAGCGAGCTGGGGTTATAAATGTTTTCATGTGCTGTCTTTTATCTAATACTGAAATTCTTAAACAAAACTTGGTGTTTTGGTTGATGATTTGAGGAAAGCACCATCTGGTCTGTGTTATGTACGTTGTCATATTTAACTCACACAACAAATTTAATCTATACCATGCCACAAGGCTTGGTTTAGGTTTTATATCAATGGAAAATAATGTTGCATTTAGACACACTTTTTTCGTTCCAGTTCCTATAGCAACCAACGTGATGAAAGATGGCATAACTAGGCATATACGATTAAAGGAATCTAGGGCCTAGGACTTTCACATTAGTACTTCACAATGAATTTCAACAAAGACTTCAAAATCTGATTCTTTATCAATCGAAAATCATTATGCTATTATCCTGAAACGTGTGTGTAAGGATTTACATCGATCAGTTCGACTTTTTAAGGTTATTTATTTTGTAAGTACATTATGGCGAAATATCTAATTACAGGCACCTGTGCAGAGAGTATGACACACATATTGGATATTATTGGATTAAAAAGGTTGGTTTTAACTCTGTCAACTGTACAGATCTCCTCTTTACCTCTTTCTAAAATAAATGTTTATTCTCAGGATTGGAGCGCGCACAGGTTCGGTGCCAGTTTTGTGAGAAATTCCCGTGGGCCTGCCTATATCTAGATCTAGATAGTGGTAGGACAAGCATCTAGTTTGCCGTCTTCTAGTTTCGTTTGATTCGGCAAAGAATAACAAAAAAAAATTCTTTCATGTAACGTAAAGAGTGTTAAAACTTTTTTTCAATAATTAGAAAAAGGGGATTATAAATCAAATAACTCAATGCATCACAATTCCCTCCTGGCAATTTTAACCATTAAAGAGTCATTTGCATAACTACCCATGTCGGTGCCTGAACGTATTCAACCTTAATGTATGTGATTGCATACCAAATTACCTTTTCACTAATTGTACTCAAGCCTTGCAATGTTATTCACCGCTAATTTTTTTTTTTTAATTCAAATTTAGGTCAAGTATCTGCAGTGGATACAGTTGCCACTAATCATACATTAGAATTTAATTCAACAACGTTTCATATGTTGTCTGCATTTCTTAAAATTTCTTTTCTTTTGATTTTCAGCTTGGCTGAACTCCATACATTTTTTGACGGAGGAGTTTCAGTCTCTTCTATCATGATTTACTCTAGTCTGCCACCTTCAAGGGCCATTGCTCAAAAATTTAGAAGTACCGGTGTGCAAATTACTGAACTAAAACAAGTGAATGCGGTTTTTGTTCTACTTTTATTTCAACCAGATATACAAAGCTGTTTGAAGTTATGACTCTGTAAAAACTGAATGAATAAAAGTGAAAAAAATTATGACAATGTAAATGCACAGTCAATGCGTCTCCATCTCAAGCTAGCTGATGTTTTAAGTTTTGAAGTTTCTTAAAAATCAACAATTAGAAGGCTCAGAGATGGCAAAAGCAGGGATATTAATTTTTTTTTCTGAATAGTCATAGAGACTCTACCTTATGGTTACAGCTCAAGCCCAATGCGTTACGAGATGGAACGTTTTTTGCTCCAGCACAAATCGTTGAAATAAAAGGGACAAATAATCTTTGGACTGCGATTTTTACGTTCTTAATGTATTTCAAATACAGATACTGGGTTGATTATCCATGGTTTTCATCTAGACGTCTTTATCGTTATTTTTATCGTTCTTTTTGGAGCAATGTATTTTTCCTTGAATCAGACAGTCCATAAATAAGTTCGTTTCACTTCGTTTGGTACTCTTTTTGGCGTCAAAAATTTTAATAGTTTATTTTTTTTATGTAGATATTTTACGTACTTACTGAATGTCCCGTGGACTTGCATTGCCATTAAGATCTTATCTATAGCTATAAGGGTGTACAAAGCTCATTCAAAGTGCTCTCCTCCTCTTCAAAGACTTTAGATCACTAATTTTATACAGGCCCACAACAGTGATGCCTTTCAGGGATGATACGTGGTTTCTGTCTCCTTCAACTGGAGCACTCAGTCTGCGGTGAAGTCATGCATACTTTTGTGGATTAAAAAAGCGAAACAAAAAACAGCGGACCCGGAGCCTACATTGCGTCTTTGATTTTTCTACCGGTCGTGAAATAAGTCTGCGGCTCCCAGAATCTGAGAGTGGTAGCTGAGCTGTGCAAGGCGCGTGCTACAGCTACAGTCTTAGCAGCTAAGGTGTGCAACATTTGACGTAAGTTTTTCTGTTACTTTTTTTTTTTGGTTTGTTTGTTCATATGTTTGCTGCTTCTTGAGTGCGTTTTTTGCTTGTTTTGTTTTGTGGTGTGTTTTTTTTTATTCCTTTTATTCTTGGTTATTTTTTTTTAATTTTTGTCTTTTGTTTTTTGTTTGTTTGTTGTTTTTTTTAGCGCCTCTTCTAGTGACTCCTGTCTAATAATTGAAAAAAAAAATGTTTCGAAAATTATGGAAGTAACGATCTAGTGTCCATCCATTTCTCCATTTGTGTGTGTGTGGAGGGGGAGGGGGGAGTCTTACTCAGTTTAAAATTTTTCCGAGGTTTTTTTTTTAAAGAAGAAAAAAAATTAACTCTGTAAGGTTCATATATTGTGCTTTGGTAAGAAACTTTCCAATGAAGTAATCGCTATAAAATGATGATAATTTTGGTAAAAAACAACAATACAATGATATGAAGATTCTCGGTTAAAAGTGCCTTCACTGAACCCTATAAGGAGGAGTTAAATCTTTTTTATTCCATTCTTATCTTTAATTCTTCAGAAAACTTGGGCATATATCTAAAATGAATTCCAAAATCTGTACACGGTTCGTTCTTTTGGTGGGTTTTTTTCTTCAAATTTCCAAGCGACTAGCGGATGGCGCTTCAAACCCACAACTGGCACGTAAAGCAGAGTAATGCAACCTCTTATTATCAGCCCGAGAGGCAACGACTATGTGCCATGTCTTTGAAACCGCTACAATTACAGTGACTATAAGGCTCACGCCAAGTTTTAAGGCCAGTAAACAAACGGATGCGAGTAAACCCGAGCCGAAGTTTCTGTCGAACATTTTAGTTATTAAAATCCAAAATGCTTTTTCTCTTAAAGTTATCTACAAACTAAAAGAAGTATGGAAAAGGAGTACATCTTACTTATTTTGTTGTAGAATATCGTTTTTCCTGTTTGCAAATTTCATGCATTTTTTTAAGACTCTGGTTTGCGTACATCTGAGCATTAGAAGTACATCCTCAGGAGGCTACAAGCGCTATTGCATTATTTTTTATAGCGCATTGAGCGAGCTTGCTTTGTCCTGTAGGTGGCTACAAAATGTAATTTGGTTGTTGTTGTTGTTGTTGTTGTTGTTGTTGTTGTTGTTGTTGTTGTTGTTGTTGTTGTTATTATTATTTTTATTATTATTATTATTATTATTATTATTATTATTATTATTATTATTATTATTATTATTATTATTATTATTTTTATCCTCATCATCATCATCATTATAGATGTAAAAACTTACACGAAAACACAGCCCAGTTCTTTGTTAAATAAGATTCCCTTTTATTTCCCAAACCCAACCCATGTCGTCACTTAGCTGATCAAATCCAAACCTGGAGTGGTTAGGCCTAACGTGGAATCGGAAATATTAAGTGCAATGCCGAAAACAGCGCTAGAACAATAAAAATTGAAAAAAAAATAAGTTGGTAAGCTGGCGTGCTCAAAGCTTGTAATTATTTGAAAGCTAACGGCTGATATATAAATGTAGAGTTTGTTAAGTTCACGATAGATAATCTTTATTGCATTAGGAACAGCATCTGAATGTTAATTATTGCTATAGTCAATCCAGTCAGAAATCGTACACATTATTTTCGCTCAAATAAAATGTTCAACAACAATCTTATATATTTTACTCAAAAGGTGCGGATTTTGTTCTCGTTTATTACAGTTGTCCATGTAGAATGCGACCCATTGAAAAGAAATAACTTTGAGAAATGTTTAGTCCTAGTAGAATAATAATATCAGAGTCGTTCCATCCCGTTTTAGATTTTTCACTTGAAATAAGCTTAAATCTACCTACAGCTAATAGCCAATACTTTTTTTGTGAAAGATGTGAACCTTTCAAGGCTTGTTAACTTAGAACTTAGGTTACTATTAAGTGTCAGCATAGGCCAAGAGTTCTGGAATATTCGCCTCAAAGTATCGATCACCATCGAGGAGAAAAACGAAAAAATTCCCCGTTTTCAAGACCCATCCAAGGGTTAGATTTCGCCAAATCAAGAAAACACAGTTTGTATTCTGTTCGCCTGAGCTAGATATGGATTTCGGAAATTTCTGCTCCTCCTTAAAAAGGTGCATTAAACGGGTAAACATATCCACTATCTAAAATTTAATTCAATTGGTAAGTAACAAAACATTTCAGAGATGGAGCAAGATAATTCTCTCATAAACAGTGATTTCATTGAGAATAGTTTTAGAAAAAATGAGAGAAAATTTATTGATAAGCTGTACCGTCAACTTTATGAACTTCATGAAAATATTTGTCGATGTATTAGTATATTTCTCAAGGCCTCCAAAACCGCCCTCTCGTCTTAATTTTGTATAAAAAGGAAGGGGAATTCTAAGGAGCGTATTTGTAAAAAAAAAATTGGTGGAATGAAAATGCCCTAAGGTCTATTATAATGAGAGGAAAATTGTTATGAAGTTCGTAGCTATAAAAGGTTAATAATAATTATTACTACCAGTAACTGTATTGCGTCCACTTCCTGGTTTTTCTCCCTTCAGTTCCTCAAAATAAATTAAAATAAATTAATTCGGTGCACAAATGTCAGTCATATAAACACCACAACTACTAAAAACAGCAACAAAGTTAATAATATTTATGGCTCTATTCACCCTCTTGCCTCCCCCCCCCCCCTCCCTTTTCTACAGGACAGATCATGATGAGAAGTTTGCTATGGAGCTTTGCTCTTTCATCGTTTATTGCATTTGGAATTTTTCCAGGTCAGTGGTTTTCTTCTAGACAATTTTATTGCATTTCTTAATTTTTTATGCAGTAAGCATGCGATCATGGAAGGGGTAAGAAATTTGCTGAATACGCATAATCAAACAGACTTGTAAATAAAAAGATAATTAGGCCTTCCTTTTTAAACTGTCAGGCAATTTTCTCCCTCGGCATATTAAAAAAAAGAGATTTTTTTTTTAATACCACTGATAGATTAAATTTTCATGATCATCACAAGGTCTTTATACACCCTATTTACTCACAGCTTTGATGGCGATTTCTTGGATCACATAACAACTAATTGCAAGAGCAAGGAATCTAATGCGTCTTTTCAAAAAAGTAGAGATTACTTATTGTGATTTGTACACAACAGATATATTATTCTTCCTTCTATACAATTCAACTGAGGTATTTGGTAGATTCTTCATGTATACTATTTATATCAATCTCATTCCACAACCAAATTTTAGAAAAGGGTTTGCATGCTCTGTGAATTCTGTAGGCCCACATGCTTGCTTTTGTCTATGTGATGCTCAAAAATAACTATTTGTGAGAGTCTGGGGGGTTATTTATGTATAATTTTTTTAATTTTAAAAAGAACATAATCTGTTTTACTTGAAACTGCCTTCCCTGGTAAATCTATGATTTCCTTCATATTTATTGCATGTTACAGACTTATCAACATTTTTGCTTATTTCCTCATTATTAAATAATCTATTAAGTATAATTTTTTTGGTTTTTAATACATTTGCAGTGAAGGTTGATGAATACATTTTTTAAAAAGTTGTTTGTATGACTTTTACGTTATTTTTCAATTGTGCTTTTATGCTCTTTAGGAAAAAAATACCATTTTATTCTGCTTTTGGTATGTCAAATAAAGACAGGCTTTCTCTTAAATAGATTAATTTAATATGTATTTGATAAGAAACATTAAAATTATTTTTTAATACTAATACTGGATTTTGATGACATAAGTATAAAAAATCAGGGAAGGCATAAAACGAATCTATATCAACATAGAGTCGTGTTTTAATTTTAAGCTCATTTTGAAAGTAAAGATATTAAAGATCTACTCCGTCTCTGGTAATAGTGAGATACTAAAAGACCAAACCCATTTTTTTTTAAGATTTGCAAAACTCGATCCTTAACCATTTTGAAAGTAAGTTTTTGAAACTTTCAGGGATTTTTTTAATACACCATTAAAAACAATTCAAATGTTTTTGTTTTGTATGTATATATATATATATATATATATATATATATATATATATATATATATATATATATGAAATATGTTTAAGGTAGATATAATGAGATATTGTTTTAAAGCGCAGAAAATTATTAACTTTCACGACAATAATAATTCACAACACAAAACAACTATCGTACCAATTATAGGAAAGTAGCTATCATTATGAACCTGCAGTTTAATAATTTGTTTTTTAAATATTCAAGACCTTATAAATTTAATGGTATTTAGAAACCTGTAGAAATCTTTAAAATACCTTAAGAAATCTATATAACTCTAGATCTAGATTAACATTTTATTGTCTTCTATAATTGACCCTTTCAGTCCATGGAGTTATAAACAAATCTAGAGTCCTCCGCCCCCTTTTTTTTACTTGAGATCCTTGCAAATTAGGGTTACCAACGTTACGCGCACTGTGGGGCAAAAATAATTGTAATAATATTTTTAACATATTTGGCATTTTCACAAGTTGAAGTTGTTAGTAAATTGGACTATCAAAATATGCAATCTTATATAAACTTGACTCTTGCTGTATTATTAAAGATGAAGAAAATAAGAAGTACGACAGCAAAAGATGCATTTTTATGGCAACTCTTTGGAATTGAATGATGTTCCTATAAAAAAAAGTCAACGAGAGTTACCCGACTTGATTTTTAGACACTCTTAAGCCGGCCATAGACGTGTCGATAAATCAATGCCAGCAATTGACTGGCAATATAGCTGACAATATCCCAAGCAATAATTGCCTTCCATCTGCCCACACATGCGTCGACAAAATCATTCGATCCACAAGCTGAACTTGTACCATTGTTTTAAATGGAGAGTCAAGCAGCAGCAGCAGTAACGGCGCTCTCTGCGGCTATAATTATTAAAATTTGCAGAAGAAGAGCTAAAAAAAAGACGCTCACGTAGAGTATGGATGAAGCCATGGCTACTAAAAAAAACAAGAGTTATCCCATTTAATTTAATAAGGGAATTACAAGATATTCCCGAAGACTGGAAAAACTATTTGTGCATGAATAAAGAAACATATCTTGACTTGTTGGAAAGGATTACCCCTTTGATTAAAAAGCAAGACACTGTCATGCGCTCGGCTATAACCTCACATGAGCGACTTGCTGCCACTTTGAGGTTTTTGGTAACCGGAGGTCTTGGAAGACCTCAAATTTAGAACTTGCATGTCAGCGCAGGCCCTTGGGAGAGTAATTCTGAAAACATTCAGTTCATATAAAATCGTGTTTGGATCTTTAAATAATTAACAGATCTAGGTAACGCGATTTGTGAAGAGTGATGTAAAGCTATATCATATAATTATACTGATAGATAATAGAGAGACAAAAAACATACGGGCGGGAGTGGGGAGACAAGAATATTGTGCTTATAGAGGCAAATAACGAAATAAGATTTAATACTCAAAAAAGCATTTCTACGCGACGAGTTAGCTAATTTTGGGTCGAGAAAACCGAATCTGTCGTCAGATTCAAAATCCGATGCCTCATAAATAAACATTTGACCAGCAAAAATAGCTTGCTGCACCGGCGTCGGGTTGTCTGGCCTTAAAAATACAAAGGGCCTGCAGCAGATCGACAAGGTCGCGCGGCGTGGGCAATTTATTTCTAGGTTGTACCTGGGGTCCAGTCGATGAGCAATCAGCTTTCGATGTCGATAAATTTCTGCAATATCGCCATACGCTAGGCAAGATATTGTCAAAATGATCGCAAAGCGATAATTTACAGCAGTTATTGCAACGTCTATGGCCGGCTTTAGAGAAATCGTCCAAAAAGCAAGACCCATGACACCAGACAAAGAGTAATGCGCACTTTGTTCAGAAGAAAAGTTCAAAATTTGGCGACAACAGCCCATTTTAAACCACCGGAAAGAGGTCTTCTCAAATTGTGTGCACAAAAAGAAATTTCTTCTAGACAACGTACAGAGAACAACTACACCTGACAAGTGTCAATAGGCACGAAACTTCGAAGTCGTGGACTACTAGTTCGGACATTTTTTTCAAAATACACCATGCTCCTTAATTGTCGAGCACTGTTTTTATTCTGTTATTTGATACACAACTATATAAATAATTATACATACATACATACATATATACAATTATATATGTGTATATGTATGTATGTATGTATGTATGTATGTATGTATGTATGTATGTATGTATGTATGTATGTATGTATGTATGTATGTATGTATGTATGTATGTATGTATGTATGTATGTATGTATGTATGTATGTATGTATGTATGTATGTATGTATGTATGTATATATATATATGTATATATATATATATATATATATATATATATATATATATATATATATAATACAAACTCTCGTGGAAATTTCTTTGCGAAATCATCTATTAGAAATAGAACATATTACCTGTAAACGTGAATTCACTCCACTTAATACATTAAATTGTCAAAATTCACTTTCACTTGTGCCTAAAAAATCGAGAGATGCAGAGAGACAGAGAGAGAAGCAGACAGATAGACAGATAGACAGACAGACAGACAGAGAGGATGACAATCATTGAGTCAAATAAGAGTGAGAGCGAGATAAGAGAAAGACAGGGAAAGAGAGAGAGAGAGAGAGAGAGAGAGAGAGAGAGAGAGAGAGAGAGAGAGACTTCTCATACGAAGAGATGCATTAGAAAGAGAGATAGAAAAATAAGAATAAAGAGTTGGTATGGGTGATAGGGATCTGGAAGATATTGAGTGAGAGAGCGAGAAAAAGGGAATGAGACTAGACGAGAAAATAGACATGCGGAGAGAGAGAGAGAGAGAGAGAGAGAGAGAGAGAGAGAGAGAGAGAGAGAGAGAGAGAGAGAGAGAAAGTGAGAAAGAGACAGATAGACAGAGTAAAAGAGACGGGGGAGAAAGAAGAAAATAGGAATAGAGAATGTATTTTTTTAATGATGAAAAAAAGAAATAGGTAAAGAGAGAGGCAGAGATAAATGGAGAAAGCACAAGAGGAGGAGACACTGAGAGAAGGGGAGGAAATAGACCGAGAGGAATAAAGAGAGAAGGTGAAACACAAAGAGGGAGAAAGAGATAGAGAGAAGGAGGATACTTGAGTAGTGCGACAGACAGTCATGGTAAACAAAGACAAAAAGATAGAAAAAAAATGACAGACAAATATACTGAAAGCATTCAAGTAATGAGAGTCAGAGAGAGAGAGAGAGAGAGAGAGAGAGACCTAAACCTAAAGTTAGAGACAAATTATTTTGGAGACGAAGAGAGAATGGCAAGAAGACATAAACAGAGAGTTAAAGAGTAATGGAAATCAAAATAACTATGTAGCTAGAAAGAATAAAGAAAGAAAACGATAGTAAAAGAGAAACGAGAGCGAAATAAACTCCCTGGTATTCTGATGGTGTACCCTTGACCTAGAGGGTCAGAGAAAAGCACATTGTATACAAATGGCCAGCTTGGCTTAAAATTATTAGAATAATTATGGGTGGATGGAAGAATCGAATCATTTATTCTCCCTGGAATAAATTCACCGACTTGTTCAAAGAATTTTTTTGCTTGGATCTGCATTATTATAGATCTTCTAAGCATTTAGAAAATGTGACCTCCCCCCCCCTTAAAAAAAGAACAAAAACAAACAAGCAAACAAACAAACTGGAAAACAATCAGAAATAGAATCTAGTCTTTATTTTGACTCATTTTTTTTTTAAAATCTGAGATACCGTACTCGGTAGTCTGTTGGAGTTAGTTTATTGTTCACTTTAGATGAAATCAATTTTGTTGAGGTGTAAAATGAAAAAGCTCACAAAGTACCGGCATGGATCAAGATCTAGATTTAGATCCAATATTGATTTTAAATAGATCTATAACTTTTTTTAATATAGATTCTAGATATATTTAGATCAGATTCGATTTGGAGGGCTTAGGGGTATTTAAAATCAAATGCGCAATATGTTGTGTCGCTTGTTATTTTGGTCTACAAATGTCGAGTTTAGATCTGTTTAATCAAGAATCTAGATTCTAAATCTAAATCTAGATTTCAAGTTATGTGTAGAATCAAGTTTTAGATTATTTTTAGCCTTTATATAGATCTAGATCTGAAATGTTGATATTTTATATTGACTAAGATGAAGATCTAGATCAAGATCAGATACAGCATCTGAATGTGGCATGACAGTAACGTTTTTGAAGTTAAGTCGAGGAAAAAAGGCAGCAACAACACCCCTACCCCTTTCCTTCTCTCTCTCTCTCTCTCTCTCTCTCTCTCTCTCTCTCTCTCTCTCTCTCTCTCTCTCTCTCTCTCTCTCTCTCTCTCTCTCTCTCTCTCTCTCTCTCTCTCTCTCTCTCTCTCTCTCTCTCTCACTCTCTCTCACTCTCTCTCTCTCTCTCTCTCTCTCTCTCTCTCTCTCTCTCTCTCTCTCTCTCTCTCTCTCTCTCTCTCTCTCTCTCTCTCTCTCTCTCTCTCTCTCTCTCTCTCTCTCTCTTTATTTACACTGTGGCTAAACCTAGGTCTATTTATTTTAAATTTTACACTTCATTATAATTTTCGTATCTTTGACTTATTTTTTTTTAATTTTAAAAAATTCAAACAGGTCTGAAGAGCCAAAATGCATGCCCTTTCTATGAGGAAGGTGAAAGTGCCAACTTGACATGCTCAACAAGAACGCAAAGATTCAACAAATATGGACCCCGTATTGAAATAGGTGGAGAATTCCAAGAGATGAGCTACTGTGACAGCAATGGAATCTGTCACAATAACAATCCCACATGGTAAAATAAAATTATAAGACATGAGCAGTGGGGGAGTCAAATTTGCTTTTATAGTGTGGGGATAGAGCTTATCTAATACAATAAAGGGTGTGTGAAGAAATCATCAAAATGATTTCTGCATTATATGAACAGATTACTTCAAAGCTGTACCAAATAATGTGACTAACTGACTAATTTAGGAAGTGAAAAAAGTAACTGTGGGGAATGTATCTACAGTAGTAGTACGACTAGTTGTAATGTAAAAAAATGAGCAAGAAAAGCAGCAGAATTAGCAGCAGCAGCAGTAATAATAGTATTAGTAGTTGTAGTAGCAGAAGATAACTAACTTTATTAACCCTTTGCTGGGTACATTAGGCGGCGCCCATTTTGAATTCTAAGTTCATCTTCCTGGTAACAGGGACACCCTTATTTGTTTACATTTTTTTGGTCAGATGAGGGCTCTATAGTGGGATTCTAGAAAATAATCTGTAGTTAGGCCACTATTGATGTTATAGCTATGAAATTTTGATAATTTGCACAAAATTGAATGTGCTAAACAATGCAACTGGTTTTGAAGAGTTTTCAGTACGTTTTAGTATTATTTTTTATCATTTTTCTTCAGTTTCATTTAGATCCCTTGCATGCAGATTCACTAGAATAACAAAAAAAAAACAAAAAAAAACCCCAAGAGACTGTACAGAGTGACACAAATTCAAGAGGAAAAAAAAAGGACATAGACATTGTAAATAAAAAGGGAACAGTCCAACTTATTTTTCTTACTCTTAGTCTTTTTTTTCATAATCCAAAACATAACTTTAATAAACACTAACGCACTGAACAGCCTAGATCTAGACCTACAAAATAAACTTTATAAGAGATATCACTGAGCAGAAGCTAAAAGCGAAAAAAGATCTTTCTGAATCTTATTTACAATCATAGCAACACACATCATAAACATAAGATCAACCTGCTTTTTTTTTTAAACAAAGCATAACTTTTTTAGGACACTAGCTCACGAAACTGAAAATAATGCCATACGCGAAATACATAAATCTAGCTTCTATCATCATTCTAGTGAAGGCACTTTGCATGCAAAGCAAATTATTCTTGATCTTTCATCTATTCATATCTATCTGGATCTAGATGTAGAATCTAAGCTATTTTTTTTTTTTTTTTGTACTAAGTGAGCAAAACTAAGGCTATCTAGGAGCAGAATTGGGATGTGAACAGAGGCAAAGAACACTATACAACTGTAACAACATGAAACATTGAACAGATCTCTCGTTTATAATTTAAAATTAGCTTTTTAATTAGTTTTACTTTGTTTTATTTCTCCTGTATCATAAGTTGTCCAAGCAGTGCATTCCCCGGGACTCCATATCTAGCCAAGATCGTAGATTCTCTGGAACTGGAGTCTAGATCTAGATCTAGAATCTAGAGCTAGATCTAGACTCTAGATATTTTCGCTCCAACTTAGTTATACTCATTCAATTAAGGATCAGGGCTGGTATCAACATTAGACTCAAAGTTTAGCTCAGTGTCGCTTTCTGGAGTTTCCATGGTCAATCAAAGATGAAAGAAAATCACAAAGTCAGATCAAGAAAAGCTATGTGTAGAGCTAGTCAGAACAAACGTTGCAAGACTGAGTGTTAGGGCTTCCCCGAGCTTTCTATGTAAGGGAATCCTGTGTTATTCTGGGTCGATGCAGTTCAACTACTTTTAGAATGTTGCAATTTTCTATTTTTAGATAGGATTCACCCCTGCTTTCGTCTAAAATAGAACCCTCAAACAAAGGGAAATATCAAGGCTGGATTTGGCCAGCTTAACCCGTAAGCCAGATATGTATAGCACGGCCACTTTTGGCCGTGTTAAACTGGAGGCTCGCTTCCATTATAGCCCGGGTTTGGCCGGTTTAAACAGCAAAGGATTAAAACTTTAACTTTATTAATCCCACAAAGGGAAATTAAAAATGACATGCTCTCAGGACATAAATACAATAATTACTTAAATTATTGCGCATCACAGTACACAGGTGACATACATTTATGGAGATAATTATAAATTTAAGCAGGTATTGAAAAAGTGTTTAAAAAACTTGTAAGTAAAGAAAAGGGGAGCGTATCAATTTGGTATTTCTAGAATTCTAAGACCAGATTGGAGAACAAAGTTAAATGTATAAGTATAATTATGATTTAGTAATTTTTTTAACCTGCACATAATATAAGACGATAGATTTTGAAAAGAATGAGTTTAGGTGTCTATTTGTAAGTGTCTTTGTGACTCTGTACTGGTCACTAATTTCGGACAATTGTTTTCCATATAACATATTTAGTGGGTATGTCTTGTCCTTAAGAATTAATTTCATTTTGTTTAAAATGCGCCGCTCACATTGTGTCATGATATCCTCTTGATTCCTGCCCACAAGCCCACCTACCTTTTAATCAGTTGTCTATTTGCCCTTTATCGTGCCTTAAGAGGTTGCTTCCCCAGCATATCAGACCTAAAGTCATTGTGCTGCTTCCTATAGATGAGTAGAACAAGTGTAGCAAGTTTCTGTTAACATTGAATAGGCAAAATTTTCTAAAACAGTATATTCAAGGTTTTGTTTTCTTTACCACGACCTCTGAGTTTTGTCTCCATGTCAGTTAGTTGTCTAGCCTTATACCAAGATATTCAAATGTGTCTACTCTCTCTAACTCTTTTTCTTTTATAATAGAAACGTCAGGTTGCTTAGCTTTTCTTTTAACAAAGACCTACTATCATTTCTTTAGTCTTGCTGACAGTGACAACTGGATGATTAATGTCACATTAGTCAACAAAAGATTTTACTTCTTGGATGTAGTTAGTGCAGTCACCATTCACAACCATTCCAGTCAAAACAGTGTCGTTGGCATATTTGTCAATTGTGCAATTATTCTGTGTCGCTCTGCAGTCTGATGTGTATACTGAAAAGAGATGAGGTGATACGACTGTACTCTGGTGTGCTCCAGTATTAGTAACGATTACATCGGATGTAATTGAGGGTTTAACCTTATAAATTGAGATCTTAAGGAAAGGTAGATGATGAGTGATTGACACATGTTCATAATTAGCAGTTTATCACATAAAAGATGGGATTGAATTTTATTAAAAGCACTTGAAAAGTCAAAGAACATTAACCTTATACTTGTTTCCGGCAGATCCAAATGAGCATAGATATTGTTTAGAACATGAGCAATTACATTGTCAGTGGATCTGTATTTATATGCAAATTGATAAGGATTTACAAAATCAGATACTGTGCCATTTAGGTGGACCAAAAAAGACTTTTCAAAAACTTTTCATTGCGCACGATGTAAGTGCTTTAGGCCATAACTCATTTATGCTTAAAATGTCCTGATTTTTTTTTGGAGTAGGAATGATGCTTGTCTTTTTCCAAACATTTGGCACCTTACACTCTTTCAGTGACAAAATTAAAAATATCACAAAAAGATCTTACATAAATGATTTGACACACTGGGAAGTACAGTATCGGGACCAGGGGCTTTCCCAACTTTCATTTTGATGATTTTCTTAAGATTACAAAGTACCTTGTTCTCTGGTAATTGTATTTTTTCAGCCACTTCCTCTCTCCATATTTTTTTCTGATAAGATATTAAATCTGTCATTGATTTCAATTTAAAGGTAATGACAATCAAATCTAGCGTAACACTTGTTAAACCCTTTGCATACTTTGTATCCCCTTCCAAGCTGGAGTTTCCTTTCTTTTAACAACATCAAGTTTATACCCTCCCAAACACATTTCATGTTATTTTAGTCAATTTATTTTTCAATTTTGTTTTTTACGTCTCTTTTCCTTTGTTGATCATGGTCTTGAGTTCTTTTTGTTCTGATATTATTTGTTTCTTGTTTTTACTTGTAAATGCTAGCTTCTTTTAGTTAATTGCCTCCTTAATTTCACTTGTAATCCAAGGTTTCTTATTTGGATATATTCCGATAGTTTTTATAGGTACAACTGATTTGACACAGAAGTTGATATAGGAGCAGACTGTATCCGCTAGTTGATTAGTATTTTCCGCTGTGTTTGCAAACAGCGACCAGTCCGTAACTTTGAGCGAAGCAAAATAATAGTAGTGGTAGTTGAAGTAGTAGTAGTAGTAGTAGTAGTAGTAGTAGTAGTAGTAGTAGTAGTAGTAGTAGTAGTAGTAGTAGTAGAAGTAGTAGTAGTAGAAGTAGTAGTAGTAGTAGTAGTAGTAGTAGTAGTAGTAGTAGTAGTAGTAGTAGTAGTAGTAGTAGTAGTAGTAGTAGTAGTAGTAGTAGTAGTAGTAGTAGTAGTAGTAGTAGTAGTAGTAGTAGTAGTAGTAGTAGTATTTGGGTAGCAGTACTAGTAGTTGAGTAGTAGTAGTAGTAGTAGTAGTAGTAGTAGTAGTAGCAGCAGCAGCAGAAGAAGAAGTAGGCTATTACTTCTGTCTCATTGCAATTTGATTCCAATCCTTTTTTTCTGCTTTCTTTTCAACGGTATTTAATAGTTGTAGCAAGTCTTTTTTTTAGCTATTAATACAGTATCATCTGCGTATCTCAAGTTATTTATATTGTGCCCTCCTACTTTAATTACTGGATATCCTTCTGGTTTCACATAATAATTTAACTGTAAACAGAGAAAATGTCTAGGAAACCACACATTCTTGTCTGACACAATGCTTTATTTTTTTCAAATGAGCTGATTTCCCTAACAACATGCATTGCTACTGTCTATTCCCAGTATATGTTTTTTATCACTCGAAGGTCTTTTTCATCTAACTTCAAATGTGTTAGTTGTGTGATTTTCTCATCATATCGCTCTGTGTCAAATGTCTTAGTATAGTCAAACAAGCACATATGTACTTCTTTTTGTACTTCCGGAGATGGTTCAATTATAGTTCAAATGGTGTAGATTGCATTTGTTGTACCTTTTGCCTCCACAACGGATTGCAATGTAATGAAGCCCAGTTTTGCTGGTCCACCTATCATGAAAGATGAGATCTGGCAGCAATAAGGAAGATGAAAATAGGCAAAGCGACAGGCCCAGAGAGTATATCAGTGGGACTTTTAGAAGCACTTGAAGATTATGGATTTGATAAGATCACAACGTTACTCATCAAAATTTATGACACGGGTCAGACAACATTGCATCCTCATCTATCTGATCTTTTCTGAACCTTCAAGTAGAAATTCTGTAGCTTCGTCTTTCTTGATATCTATGTAATACTCCTAGCTTAGCCACCTGTGTCATTCTATTCCTCCAACTCTTTTTCACTGATTTTGCATATGCATGGTAGTATAATTAAGGCCGAGCGGTTTTACCTAATTTCTCAACAACTTTGGACTTTGGTACAAGGCTGAAAGTCGATAGTGTGAAATTTTGTCTGGGCTTATCTCGAAGATGTGTAGCCTAAGTCATTTCTCTCTGCGCATCAGTGCACTGAGCACAGCACAGTATCAAATGTCGTAATGTGAAAGTGACCCAAAAAAGTCAACAAGTGATCTAAAAATGTTGGCTTCGGATGACTTTGGTTGATTTTGTTTGACCTCAATTGACTTGGATAGACTTCCTAAGCTTATAAGTTTCTTCGTCACCTAGGTCTTAAAAAAGTAAAATTTCTGTTAGCCCCGAACACAAGCAAGGTCACACCAATGTCTCAAAGTCAACCTAGCGGAAATGAAGTCAATGCTGCATTGTCAAGTTGTTTACTCAAAAAGTCGACTTTTTGGTGCTGTTTTGGCCGACCTTAGTTAGGCTTTCTGCCTGTTAGTGAAATAATTTAAGAGTGATTTTCAGCTAGATTTGGTCTTGTCCATTTCAAAGGCAATTGCTGTAGTGTTTAGAGCAGGTAGCATAATTACTACATCACAACTAAACTTGTCATTTTTCAAAAGCGGCAATTTTTGCTCTATTAGTAGTATTGCAATAATTTTCAGGCTCAAAAAATTAGTATGGTCTGGTTGGAAACCTTGTTGGATTTAGGGTTCTTTGTCTAAATAAAGTTTGTATATATCAAGCAAAATGTAAAACATGCTTAATAATTATATAACTTCAAACCGCCAGAACCTGTTCCATGATTTTCCTTAGTTTGTTGGAAGTGAGATTTACCTTAGTAATGGTAGTACAAGTATGACTAGTAGTAGTAGCAAACGGACGTTATGAAAAAAAAGTATAGTCCAGGTCCAAAATTTATAAAACCAAACAAAACAGGTAAGCTTTTGACTTTGAGTTGCAATAGGCATAATTTAAGGTTAAAGATGTAGGTTTAGTTTTGGTTACAACTGTGTGTGTTGTTAAAGCTGTAAGTACACTGTAACAATTTTTATTAAAGTTTATTGTAATGTTTCATTTTCACCAGGTAGCTGTTGTGAATTCATTTTTTTTTTGTATTCTTGTCATACTCCTTATCATGGAACGAAATGAAAGCAAATATTTTTATCTTCAAGCTTGATAATATAGTAATATTTATTTGTTTTACTCTTTTCATAATAGGTACACTGCCTCTTATGCTTACAATCCAATCACTACAAGGCGAAATGTGACATTACATGTCAAGGAAATGAATCGCAACATGACAAAATTTAGGTGTTATGTGAATGGAACTCCTCTTTTTGCTGCTGAGTGTCAAGCAAACATCTACGGTAAGATCCGAGTGAAGCATAAAAATTATCTATAAGCTCATGTTCCTAACATCATATGTCAGAGGAAGAAAGAGGACCTTTGTGTGTTCTAGTTAATTAATGTACAATTTCTTGAAGTTTATTGTTATGATCAAGCAAGAAATTTAGGGATGTGGCATTAAAGTTTTATGATGTCTTCTTCATTGGTCAGTTCTGCAACCTGTCACTCCAGTTACAAGTATCACACATTAAAAGGTTTCAACAAAGGTGAATTTAACACTCTTAAGATTTATATAATAGGCATGAAGAATGTGTATCATTAGATATAGATTCAATGAGGTCATTTTTTTTTGTTTTCTTCAACATTAAATTTAAAGCATGAAGATGTTGATCTTTTTCCTGCGCATATAAAGGAGGAGACAGGCAGGCATCTTGAACATAATTTATACTGTAATATATTGAGAGGGATAATTGGAAGAAGAAAATATATGTTTGATTTTGAAGTATCAATTTTTTACTAACTAGCCATTTCCACCATGGAATCTCAACTGGTTATAGAACTTACTTAGAATTAACAAGCATGATTAGCTGTTCAAATGAACAGGTTAGGAAGACAAATTGTACCGGTACACTGAAGAAAAACAAAGTTTACAAATATAACAGATTTATTTCCTCAGAATCCCTTCTGGAGCCATACCACTACATGAAAATAAAAATTTACAACGATAACTCTCAACAGCCATACAACTACATAAACTGATAAAGAAAAACAATTAAAAAAGAAAACAAAAGAAAACTTTATAACAAATACAGACTAAATCCAGAGCCACAGAGCTACATTAGAAGAAAAAAAATTTTATTCAGTAATAGTGTAACAGAATTGTCTCCTCAACTGCCACTCATCATACGGTTTTTGAAATATAATTTATATAGAGCCTTAAAACTTTGGAATTCTTCTCACGTAGTCATGACGTTATTATTTAAATGAACTTTTATGAAGCAAAGATCTTAAGCAAAAAAGTAAACTAAATCTGGGTGAATTCGTATAAACAGCCCTAGGTTTCGTTTATCTCTCCACAGAAATATATATGTATTTGGTGCTGAACTGGCACACAGCAAATACAGTGTAATGTGTTCCAAACTACCATATTAAAGAAAAGTGAACCACAATAATAACAGTTATATCTCCAGAGCCCAGCAGATACAGTTTAATGTGTTCCAAACTACCATGTTGAAGAAAAGTGAACCACAGCTACAACAAAAACAGTTAACCCTCATCCTGCTAATGCGGTTACCCACAGATAGGGCCTAAAACTGTACCTTTGCCACGGTCAGTTAGCTTCTGGACTGGATAAGTGGCAGAGCAGATTACCTGTGTTTGTACTGAGCTCATTGTAGTTCACAAAAAAGCGTCTAGATCGATTTTTCTTGCAAAAACAGAGTTACATTTTTATATTTTCAAACGTGACAACTTTATTTAAATCAGTTTCATGGTTCTAAGAGTTTAAGAAAGGACTAGTTATAGACATAGGTTTGGAGAATAAAAAGTTTTCAAAGAGAGGTTCATTGGACACGATAGTTTTCGTTTACAATAATTAACAATTCCTTTTATGAAAGCTTGGATTTGCACTGAAAGAAACACATAAGTAATTAATTTAGTTTGTGTGTGTGTAAGAGGGAGGAGGGTGGCGGGGATGGAAACTAAGCTGGAAAAGATTATAACTCATTTAGAACCAGCAAACCTTTGAGTCCAGTTTGGTCTTCCATCGAAGCTAAAGCCACAAGAGTCAGTGCGTTGTCCTTTTGTTCGAAGAAACTACATGTATGTAACTATACAGATAGATGTACAACTAAATACGGGTACAATGTAGTTCTATTATAACTAAGCACAGAGAATGGGGTGGGGTGGTAGGTGAGACAATAAAGGAGAATGGAGACAATCAGACCAAGCAGCAAGGTCTGCCCTCGATGCTTATCATGCGCTCCCACAATCATTGTCTCTTACAACTTGTGAGACATCAAGTAAAAAACTCGCTCAACAATCTGTTCGCCAGCTTATACTTTCCTGCCATTGGACACATAGTGACAGCTGACAATATCAAACTCACCAACAAAGGCTTTATACCCTACACACACAAAACAGGCTCTCAACTCATGCCTTTCTTGACACCTCAGTAAACTCCTCCCTTTCTTACTCGGCTTTACAGTGACAAGAGGCTGTGGTGTGATTGACCAAGATTTGTTTGGTCTAATGCTATTACAAAAATTGGCCAATCACGTTACGTTATAACTAACACCACTACTAACTGCAATCCACATGATTCGAGGAAATCTGGGGGGAGGGGGCAGTGGTCATGCCAAGTAATTGCCAGGACTCTGTATTGGGGACGGGGTGGGGGCAAGTAAGGGGGAAGGGGAGGGCCATGTGGTAAAGGCACCACTGTCTTGTTACTTTATTTGCTCTTCGGTCTTTATAACAACAACATGTGAAGGAAGCTTTTTTCCCATGTATCAGTAACATCAACTACCCATCTCATAACATGGTTCCGATAGATGTGCCTAAATTGCAATTTGTTCTTCACACCTCAGGGACTCTTGATCGCCTCCCAGTAGCTCAAACAGGGAGAAATTGTCACCTTTTCATTGGTTGGTATTCTTAGAAAAGATATAAAGTCTACAGAGTATATGAGATGGGGTGTTTAGAAGATGATGACGTTTCAAACAGGTCTGCCAGTCGACCATTAATAATAATGGCGCCGCAGCTCCCGTTTCGGAACCTCAGCCCATATATTTAATGGCACCGCACATGGCGTCACATATTGCTACTTTAGTTGCCGAGGCCTGCACGGTGTCAATGACCTGACCCCGTGACCTAGTTGTCAACTAAGGTAGACTCGGGCGGCTCTGTGCCTGCATGGCACTTTATGTTTTTTTCGATATTTTACTGTAATTTCTAACCACAATAATGATAATCATGTTTTTTTTAAAGTTTGCATTGAAAAAAAAATAAAACAGGCTATAGACACAAGCAAGAACGAAAACTCTAGCTCAAATACTTTTTTTCTTACATGGCCATAAAAAGTACATTTATTGTAGTATATAAAAAAACAATAGATTGATTTTTAGAAGTTCGTAACAACTAAAAACGCAACATGGATTTTTTTGAAATTTCACATATAGAACTTATCAGTTTTGAATATACTACTCACGAAATTTTTTTATGTTAGATGGAATACTTTTTGCAGGAGACAGATTTTTTGTACATGTCTCTGTCTTGAGCGAGCTTTATATTACTCAGCTATATATAGAAATAAAGAAAGCAGTCAAGAAACGTTAGAGGCTGAGGCAGACGAAGCTAGATCTAAGGATCTAAAGATGCAAGTGACTGCAAATAAAGAAATAATTAGTATAGAAATGTCAACCACAAACCTAGATTTAGCTCGAGACCGACAAATAAGACGAAAGACGTGGAAACATTATAACAGATGGAATGAACAGGGATCGAACCTGCACCTCCATGCGGCATCCATCGCCTTGCCGAGACAAGAGCAGGCACTTAACCACTGAGCTATCCGCATCTACAAAAAATAAATGCTTCAGGGACAGTGACTTTCATGCTGGCTTGAACAGACTAAGAAGTTGAATCGCTAAGAACGATCAAGTCCATTAAGAACATAAACAAACTAGCCTCTAATGGATCTTAGAAAGAAGCACATTTGACTGAAGGACATAAATGAATATAGAAATAAAGAAAGCAGTCAAACAACGTCAGAGGCTGAGGCAGACGAAGCTAGATCTTAGGATTTTAAGATGCAAGTGATTGAAAATAAAGAAGTTAGTATAGGAAAATCAACCACAAACCTAGATCTAGCTCGAGATTCTTCTGTAAGTTGTCATGTAATTGTCTATTGCTGTTTGAATATCTGGTAAAGAGCTGTCATCTATAGGTGCTGTGTGGGATATAAACTTGTGAATTAATCTGAATGCGCTATTGAGATCTTTAAAAATTATCTGTATTGTATATGCTTTGTCTATGAGGAATGGATTGTTTGGTAAGGGTTTGTGTTTGTTTGATGATTGTTTCTACAAGATCTGTGTAAACGTTCTTTTTTCTGTTTAGGTGTTATAGCACAAAGTCTGCCTCAAATTCTGCACAAATCGTTCACACGACGCGTGTGGAATTCAATTATAATCAATAGAATGTTCCATGTTTTGATTGACTCAACTCAGGATAATTATGTAGAGCTGAATAGGAAAAAATACAATGATGAAAACGAGCATAGACGCGCTTTGAACCCATCTAACACAACAAAACTTATATCATTTTAATCTAGGGTTTCCGTTCTTTCAGATAAGTATTGAAAAGTGATAATCTAGCGTGTACTTTTTAATTAATTAGCAATTACATCTAATAGGAGCGAATTGCAGGTAAAATTTTAGATAAAAACATGGACTATGAAAACGCAGTAACCACACTCACAAATATGATGATAGAAATATCAAAGTAATACCGGGTTTCAAATTAGATTTAGAAGAAACTGTTGAAAGTTGAACGATGTCTGTACTATGAGTAGTTCTGAAGATATTGTAAGTTAAAAAAGAGGAATTTTCTAATTTATTACATAAAATTCAGCAGATCTGGGCACTGGCTTGTGCAGACAGTGATTATCTGCGGTCATGGGCGGGCCTGACCCTGACAGTGATTGATGACGTTACCTGAGCCCGGCCCGCTATAACAAAGCTTAAGTCACCTAAGTTCAAACTAGCTTTCGGGCCTATCCCCCCATTGTTCAGAACTAAAATGCACCTTTTAGGGCGAAATTCTACACTGTGAGAAGGGTCCAGATCATTATCAGGGCAAAGCTTAAATATAATGGGTGCGCAGGACTGGGGTTAATATCTCCTCCAGAGCCATACCACTTCATGAAAGAAAAATATAACAATAACTCTTCAAGCCATACAACTACACAAAGAAAATAAAAATGGTAAAAGAAAACAAACAAACCAAAAAAAAAAAAAAAAAAATTTTACAACAAATTCAGACTAATCTCCAGAGCCACATGAAAATTAAAAAAAAAATTTTTTCAATAATAAATGTATGAAAAAGAATTATAAGAACCAAGAAACATTGGAATTCTTCTCATGTTTTATTCAAGAACTTCCTTAAATGAAGTAAAGATCTCAAGCAAAAAAGTAAACTGAGTCTGGATGCAATTGTTTAAGCAGCCCTGGTGTTCTCCTTTGAAAGTCCTAAATGGATTTCAAACACTACCAACTGACAAGACGGCCTGAATTGGCCAGTTCTATATTCATGTAAAAATGAGACTTATGAAAATAAGCTGTTAAAGAATTGATTTGAAATTGGGTAAAGATTACGTCAGATTATCTTTTTCTGATATATTCTTTGGAAGGTGGAAAAAATAAGAAGGTATGACAAATTACCAACTAATATAATAAAATGGGGGTATCAATTCAGTCGTAAGTTTAAAAGCTTATCATAAAATTAAGAAGAAATATGCAAGTGTAGTCTTATTAAGCACAAAACATACCTTCTTTAAAACTGGTCTTTAAGAGAGTAAAAAATGAAAAGAAATGCTTGAGCTTTCAAGCTTATAATGAACGTGTAATGCAGACTTGCCTACTGTTACGAAAAATCTGTAAACGTTACGGAAAAATACACCAGTTACGGAGTTATAGAAAAATGATAATTATCTATAATTATTATAATCTAGATGTTACAAATTTTTGTGTGGATTAGATCTACTTTTTCAAAAATCTAAAAGAAAAAAATTCTGTCCATGAGATTCTCAACTGAGACACTGAAGTTGGGAATTTGAATTTAAATTCTTTCTTTCATTTCATTTCATTGCTTTCTTTCTTCAGTTTTGTTCTGCCTGTGTAAGGGTTCTTGAGTAATAATGTCTGTTTTTGTCTGTGATTTTTTTCCATTAGTCGGGTGTTAGAGAAAAAAATTATGTTTGTTACAGATTTTCAAATTTTGAAGTAGGCAAGTCTGTGTAATGGGTGCTTTTAATTTGCATGTCCAATTGTGTACATTGATATTCATATAATACAATTATTACACTTTTGGATTGAACAGACAAGGCAAACAAACATTGTCACTGTCAATAAACTGTCCTCAATTCTGAAAGTTTTGAACAGACAAGGCAAACAAACATTGTCACTGTCAATAAACTGTCCTCAATTCTGAAAGTTTTGAACAGACAAGGCAAACAAACATTGTCACTGTCAATAAACTGTCCTCAATTCTGAAAGTTTTGAACAGACAAGGCAAACAAACATTGTCACTGTCAATAAACTGTCCTCAATTCTGAAAGTTTTGAACAGACAAGGCAAACAAACATTGTCACTGTCAATAAACTGTCCTCAATTCTGAAAGTTTTCTGGGCCATGCAAAGGGCAAATGGTTTCATAAAATTGATGCAATTAAGCTTTAAAAGAAAAAAGTAAAAGATTTGCTCAGGAAAACTTTAAACCAGGTAAAAATTGTTAGAATTTTTGTAGTCATAAAATAGAACCTACCAATAATGAGATTTTTTTGAGCTCTTGAAAAATATATCAAGAAAAAAAAGAATTAAAAGCAGTTCATGCCCACAAGTTTTATTTAATTTCTCACAAAATGCATACCTGATCGCGTGTATGCTCATATAAATTATTATACCTGTGCAACACACACACACCCACTCTCCTGATGAACCATTACAATATCCTTGATCTGGTCAAGGAGTCTAATAACTTATAGAAATAGTATTCCTCATTTACAGACTTTTTCTCTTTCCATGGTCAGACTGTATAAGTATTTAAATATTGATCTTATGCATGATATTAAATCTCTGTAGGTTTTTTTTTTATATTCGTGAGGAAAAAACGGAGTTGTGTATTCCATACTTAAGAAATCAGCTTTATAGCTAGGGGAAAATATATGTGTAAGTTTCTTTGTCAATCTATTTGATATCATAAATGTAAATCTAAGATACTGTGGCAAATACAAAGACGAAGAAAAAAGATAAACAATGCCTTTTGTTGCACCTGTATCAGATTGAGATATGTCAGGAAATTAAGATGACCAACTTTATAAATTATGGATATAATATCCTACTGTCTACCACCAAGAGAATGGTAGCCTAAGCTACATTAAGTTTTATTAATCTTATGTCATTCTCTCTCTCTCTCTCTCTCTCTCTCTCTCTCTCTCTCTCTCTCTCTCTCTCTCTCTCTCTCTCTCTCTCTCTCTCTCTCTCTCTCTCTCTCTCTCTCTCTCTCTCTATCTCTTCCTCCCTCCCTCCTTATCTTTTCCTTTCTTACTCTCTCTCTCTCTTTCACTCTATCTATCTGTCTGTCTGTCTCTGTCTCTCTATATCTTTCTCTGTCTCTGTCTCATTTCTCCCTCTGTCTCGCTGTCTCCTCACTCCCATAAAACAGGAGGTTGACACTACTGATTGACTGGCTATAGGTTGACTGACTTTCCCACAATTTTGACTCTTATTCATACCAAATCTCATGGATTTATCTAGAAAAAGAATTAGATAATTCAGAAGATCATTAAGAGCATTTTTTTTTGGTACATTACAATGTTTAATGTGCTATGCAAATAGCAACCAATCAGACAAAGGTAGTCATGTATGAAACTGTTGATGCCATCTTGTGTAATATGTTACATACAGCATTCATTTAAAATAGGGTTAATGAAGAGTAGTCAAATTATCTTTATTCTAGGACTATGTAAAAGATCCAAGAAGAATCGAGACGGTACAAGTACTAGGATACTTTTTCTCACAGTGTAAAATTTGTTCAACAGACAAGACTGAGCTCCTAGTCCTCAAACACAAACATTACACAGCTGGATAAAATAATATCAACATCGATCAAAGTCGATCGGTTATCTTAAGAGTATGCATCTATATGGGATGAGGAAATGAGTTAGACCCATAGATCAAACTACAGCATATCACATTTCAATGATTCAAACTGCTTTTTACAGTAAGACCCAGCACGCCAGTCTGCTCTGATCCAGAGTTCGTTGACGGGGGAGCAGCTGCTAGTATCACCTGTACATCTGAGAGGGTTTACCCTGAAGCTGTCTGCAGTGCTTTGATTATTGTAAGAGCTTGGTAAACATATAAGGTACCTGTTTTTAAAATGATTTCTTATCCAACCAGCTGTGCCCCATCTATTTCCAAAGAATGCCTTAATGCATGTCAGGAACAATGCTAATTATTGTCCCCTTTTTAACAATTTAATTATGTATAACCCTCTTAAGTGTCTGACTTATCCTACTTCACATTTGCAAATCCCTAAAGTCATGTGAAATGATATAAATAATGAGGTGATCTCTGTTTAACTCTAAAAAAAGATAATTAGGGGTGTAATGTAAAGATGATAAATGGGTTTATCAGTGTAGTAGAATTATATTTTAGTTTGATTATAAACATTACTATTACATTTTGATTCCTCTTTGTTGTCTTTTTTTTTTAATTGTCTATAATGAAACATAAAGACAGCCACATTTATTCAATAAGACAATAAATAAGATTCTTGGGTTGTTGTTTTTTTTTTACATTCAGATGTTAATGTGGAACATAACAGCCTGTTAATTGACTGTAACAGAGGTGAGAGTTGACAAAGAAGATGAAAATATCTTGAATTAGATTATAAGGACATACTTTTAAGGAATCTATGATTGCATGATTTTGTCTCTTCTCTAGACACGTAACAGTAGTTCTGTTCAGGAAGAGGATGATTTGGTATCATCAAATTTAACTTCTTCAAATAAGTACCCTGATGACTATCAGTTGACCTGCCAAGGCAGAATGCAGCTTGAAGGAATTCCCGAAAATACGTTTTGGATTGTTCTGTTGTTTTACCCATTTATAGCTGGGGTTCAACTCAAAATTCCCTCTGGGCCAGCTTCAGTACAACCGCTGAAATTAAGTAAGAGCCAACTTAACCGATTAATATGTTTCAATGTATATTAAATATATTTTTATTGTTAACACACAGTGCCAAATTAGATGTGTTGTTTTAAGATCATAAGGTTGATAACTCTTTGGGGGTTATTACCAATTAAGTGGGGATAAGATTCGTTCATGCATTTTTTAGTTTTGATCAAAAATCCTAAAGTAAAAGTGATGGATCAAGAATGCATTTTGACCATTATATTTCAGCATGATTTTCTCACATGACTTCTAAGATAATGTCTATCACAGAGATAAAAACTCAGAAAAGTGATAAACTTTAAAAGTATTAAAAGGCGTAAAATTAATTTAAAAATGTTATTGTTTGTTGGTCTCTGATAATTGTGGGACCTGTCTTATTCATTAACAACTATTAGTTGACTGGTAGGTGCAGAATATTCTTTGTAAAACAACCATATGAGTTTGTACTAAGAAAAAGTTTGTCTTTAAAAAGAAGTTCTCGTTAAACTGATGAATGTCAAGACTGAAAAATCATAACTGATTTTAAGCTGCATATGTCCAAGCACATCATAGTATGCCTTACGTGTTGAAATAACTTTGTGGAAAGAGGTAGTTATTTTTGCTGCATATCTTTCCAGCTTACTTGAGCCTATGATATCAAGCAGTGCTGTTGCTAAGTTTTGTTAGAGTGTTAAAATGTTCCCCCTGATTCATGCTACATAAAAAATAAATACAAGTTTTCACTGATGTACTTGACATGTGGTCCTCTGCGTCTGAAGCCTCCTGCAAGCGTCTCTTGCCATCTACTGTGTGATGTCTCTTAGTATGACTAGATCTTAATGACTTTTTAGGTGAGAGTATTGATTTTTTAGAGGAGCAAGATATTTACCAAGACTGACAGAGGTCTTTCTTGAATAATATCCCTATTATGAAATGAAATAGCTTTCCAGCATTTTGTATGGTGTAACTTCTCTGTACTTTTTATCTCATAAAGGCGCCAGTAACTTCCTTGAAGAGTATTTAATGTTTTGTACAGGAGGCATCCGCCTGTTACTCTTTCTGTGGCTTCGTGTCAATGTGCCAAAGTTGTGCATAATTTCAAACTTTAAAAAAGCTGTATAAAAGTTTTTTCTGTGTTTGTTTTGATAAAGACACCCTTTTTCCTCAGATATTTTTAAGTTTTTATAGCACTGCAATATTTTTTTTCTTATTTTGCCTTCTGGTTTACCAATAAGGATATGTACTTTCTTTGTCTTTTTTCAGGTGTTGTCTTTTCTTGTAAGAGTTGTGAACTCCGTTTTATTGGTACTAATTACTAAAATATATCTTTCTAAAACTATTCACTACTGAGCTGTTTGCACACTTGGATGCAATAACTTATAAACTATTTTTCTCTGTGGTCTGTTATCAGACATAGATCTTGGTTGTAGTTGTATGAGTTGTACGTCTGTCTGAGCGTTTTAAAGGTAAATTACAAACATAACTGAGCAAAGTCAGTATCCCTGAGGTGTTCTGATATTGCTGGTCACAGCGTGCCCGGCTCGCTATTTTAGTTGCCCGGCTAGAGCTACCTAGGTCATCTTGACCGGGTTCACGGAAGGGTCAGCCTACAGGCCACTTGTGGTCACTGATCTTCCCTAGCAGTTTGCTGGAATCAATCGGATATTAAAGTTTATATTTTGCGCTTGGAAAGAAAACTAAGAAAATCTGTGCAGAGTTTGAAAACCTAAGTAAAAATTTGGGATTATTTGTATTATGACAAACAAAAACGAAGTTTTTACCTCAAATAGCCTTGTCAGGAGAAACATTAGAACTAAGGGCTGGTGATCTATTAAAATTCACCGACTCATTAATTAAAAATGGAGATAACTAATTAACTTAAGGTGGTTTTTGTTTTAAACTTGCTTCAAATTAAAGAACAAAAGTGAACTTAATCACTCACCATTATTTTATCCTGTGGTCATCAAGTACTACCAGACCAGACAAGTTTATAATCCATGATGCGTTATTTTATACTTTGTTTTTGTAATATATTCTTGAGGTTCAGGAATAATCCTTGTGATCGCTCCCACAACAATAGTTAGCACAGACATTTATAACATCACAGAACTTGATTTATTACATATAAACACCGCACATATTCAACAGCAAGGCTTGTTGTAAGGCAATAAATGTAATTCATATCTTAGAACATCACAGATTAATATCACAGTGTTACCAGGAAATAAATATAATTAATAACTTAGAGCATCACAGCATAATATCACAGTTTTACAAAGTTTAAGAGGGGATAAAACAATCTTATATTACATGGAGAGCAGGGGCAACTTGAAGAAGATGAGCCGACAGGACATGCTTTAATCGATTTAAATCGTTTTTTATTCCCCTGGCTCTTGTTTCCAAATGAGCTATTATTTGGTGGCTGTTTTCAGTCCCCTGCTCTCCTAACAAGCCGAGTCCAAAATTGTGTTGTTTAATGTGTGGAATGCAGTGTTTTTCTAGGATATGTTGCTTGGGTATAACTTTGCCTGGAAAAATTCTTCTGTATGTGGTCATGTATGTGTCTATTGCTTTTTCTATGTCTGGGAGTGAGTTGTGTGAGATAGGCTGTGTGTGGGATATGGCTTTGTGTACTATACTAAGTGCGCTATTGAGGTTATTGTAGACTAGTTGTAAAGTAAAGGCTTCATCGACGATCATCGGGTTGCTTGTACATTGTTGTGTTCTTGTAACAATCGTTTGTGTGAGATCGGTGTAGACTTGTGTTTGAAGATATTTGTGACAATGGTTCCCTACAAATGACCTACTGTGGTATGCTTGGGGTGTAATTCTGTGCTTGTTTAATACTGTGTCTAATGCTGAAGCTATTGGTCCTACCCTGGGCTGAAGCTCTTTGTGTATGAGGAAAGAAATGAGACTCTCTGTCTTGTGTATTTGTTGCGTGTATTTGTCTATCTGCTGCTGTGAGTCGTTCAGTTCACTGAATCCTAGACATCCCTCCTCATAGACCAACCTCTCCTGTAATTCATAAGCCCGACCCCACTGTGCTCCATATTTCTTCAATAACATACCTAATGGTAACAAAAACGTATCTGGTTGACTAGCTACTTTTTCATCTAAATCATGTGCTGCGTTCTCTAAAAATTTGTGGTGTTTTAATACTACGCCTAGCAGAATATGTAGATAAGGTGGACATACATTCTCTAAATCTAGTCTAAGCAAAGGTGCATGAAGAGAGTTAAAAAACTTGTTGGCTTGTTTTCTCTCCCCATCTGCTTCGTCCATAAATTTTTTGTTGTCGGCGAGCAAGCTTTCCACAGATCGATGTTGACACTGATCTGCGGGGTTGTTCATGTCTCGTCGTGGCATCAGGCACCACAGACAGGGATAAGTGCCCTGAGGACCCGAGAGGCCATACATTTTGCACAAAAAATCATAGTCACCATTCAGGAAGACTTTGATAGCTTTGCCATTCCATGAATGTGACTGAAGTGCAACCAACTCATCCCCTAACCCACCTTCTAAAAACCTAACAATATTCTCATGTGTGTCACGGACTGCTGCTAACGCTATAACTATTGTATTCTGCCGTGCATTTGGCCTATCTGTGTTTGCTATTTGAAGAGTAAATTTTAAAGAATTTTTACCATGATCACCCCCGATTTTCACCCAAATTTCATCCCTAGGAATCGTATCTTTGTGCCAAGTGAGCATATTTTGCTTCTCATAAGAATCTAATAATCTATCTACGAATGTTGTCAAGCCTGCTATCCTACCATATGGTGCTCTATACTCACTGTCTTCTTCTCTTATAAATAATCTATCTTCTACCTGCACAAAGTCTGAGACTAATTCTTTTGATAATGCCCTAACTGATCTTTCATTTTCTAAGTGTACCCCGACTTGTTTAAGCAATTTCCCGTGTTTCCTTCCCTGCCTCCAACTCATTCCTAATGCTTCTTTGATGGCTAACGTATAGTGTCTTGAAATTCTTAACTTTTGCTTTACCCCAATCCTCTGAACTATATGTTGTCTACGTGTTGTAGGTAATGCTTTTAATTCTGTCGCTAACTGTGTGTCTGCTGATGTTTCTGAAGGTCCAGCTACATATGATCTAACTTTACTCAGAATTTTTGCTCTTTTTCTTTTTGTAGGTGTTCTAACTAATGTTGTGTATTTTCTTGGTGCCACGACTTTCTGCAATACTAGTGGTTGACCTCCAGTTTTACATTTGATTGTGTTTTTCTGTGGATCGTGATGTAACTTTCTTCTTACTAGATGTGTGCTAAGTTTTTCTTCTTCTTTAGATAATGGTGTGTGTTCAGGAAGACTAAGTGAATGGCTAAATGTTAAATCTTGTTTGACTATGGGTGATGTAGCTGTGTCTACTGTAGTTTTCTGTGGTATCGGGGATTTTAAAGGTGTTGATTCAGCTATCGGAACGAAGGGCACGGTAAAATGTGAATGACAAGGTTGTGATTTGTCAGGTGTGCATACGTAAGTGTTTGTGTCTCTTCTTAGTGTTGCGCTGGTGCTTGTCTGGCTGAGTGATTTACCTAAGTTAGAAATGTGTGTGTCTGCTGTTATGCTATTTGTCAGTTGGTGAAGCTGAGCAATTATTGTTTCACTAGTGTCTGTTATGCGTTGGATGTCTGACTGATCTAATGATGTGTCGAGAATCGTATCTGTGTGATTGGGGACTGTGTTGTTTACATCACATGTAGATCTAGATATAATTGTTGATGTGAGTTTATTTTGTTCCGCGCCTGAGGTCTGTTGCTGTAGGTTCGTGCTGTCTGTCTGTTTCTCGTATGCGTTCAAGCACAAGCTCTGTCTTCGTCGCAGGCAGCCATACGCTACTTTATGTCTGTGGCGACATAAGCTACATTCATCATAGCTTAAAGAAGCGTCATATGGGCACCATTTATTCTTATTTATGATGTAGGTGTCTCTAGCTTTTTGCAGCGTACTAGCGCTCTGTCGTTTTTTTATGTTTTTGATTGTGAAATAACATTTGTTGCAAATGTATTTCGAGAAGGTGCTCTCTGAGTCTTTGGACGTGTCAAATCCATATATTAACAAAATATCAGAACTATAGCTCGAACATAAATGGCTTCTTTGCATGTTTGTTTTCTGCTTAGGTGTAACTAACACTTCCGCACATATACGGCAAAGCTCGTTAATGCTCTGAGTATGTCTTTCCTCACTATGTTCCATAGCTTTGGGTTTGATCAATATTTTTCCTGTAAAAATTTTAGACAAATGTTGAGACGTTTAGAGGTATTAAAATTCGTGACAACATAAATATTTTAATGCACGCTCAAGAATGAACATTTAAATTTTTTAAATATGAAAAAAAAAATTCTTTTCGACCTTAATTTTTTGAAGAATTTGGTTTTTAAATTACAAATAAAAATTCTGTTTCTTTTTTTCCTAAACCCTATTTAGACTATTTTCATTCTTTTCTCACACTCACAATAATCCAGCTAAAATCACAAAATTTTCACAATAATCCAGAGAAGGAACAGAGGAAATAATATGTGATGCAAAAATAATCCGGTCAGTTGTAGTTTTTGGGTATCAATGAGAAGTTTGGGGGGTAGAAAACAAGTTTTAATTCTACCACAGCAAAAGCTGTGAGAACGGTGATTTGGGCCTAGCGTGACCCCGGTCAAATCGCGGTCACCTGTCTAGATCGGCAAGATTTACGACCGTCCGGCGCTGTGCAGCATGCGAACTAAATTACAACAAAATAAGAGAGAAGTCGGCGCTGTGTGGTAAATGACTTTTGTTTTCATGTTTATTGTGTTTTTGTCCAGAAACATTAACTGATTATTCTTGTTTTGCCCTTTATGATAATGATTTTGAGAATCTGAAGCAGAGCATTTTTATTTATGTTGTCAAATGCCGTTAACATCTCTATTCCTGCCATGTTTATAGGGATTTTCTCTTACAGCATTTTTGCAATAAGCCATGGGCTAACCTAAGATTCATCTGATGTAACTCTCTGGATGAAATCATAAGCTTTGAGAGATATGTACTGCAACTTTTGGTGTTATTCAAGAAAGAATAATGGTGTATAATGTTTGTTATTTGGTCGCTTGGGTGTTATAAAAGCCAGGTGGGGACTATGATCATAGTTATTTTGATCTGACTGCATACTTACAATCCAACTCATCAATGACTTTTTCAAGGATAAATTTAAATAAAATTTTTTCACTTTTATCATTCATAAGCTTTGTCTTGGACTCTACATATGCAGGAGCCACAGCTCTTTACAACCCTGGCAACAACAACGGAACTTTGCTTTATGACCCTGAAGCAGGAGAGCTCAAAATTAGAATTGGTGTGTTTTCAAGCCCACCACCCAGACGCTTCTCTCTCTCAATGAGACATGGCAAAACTGCAAACTTTGCTTCCGTGTCAAGTCAACACTACTCCGTGAAATACATCAAAAGTACTCTTGACAGTATGACTGGAACAATAGAGCTATCTGTGGCAACTTCTGAAGTTATGGAAGGACGACAGATCAGCTTTTTCTCCTTTACAGCAAATAATGGGATAATTGGGAAAACAGATTTTGAATATCTGTTCACAGCACGAGATGGTGAGGCTTATAAACACATAAAAATATTATCTTTATTTATTTCTTAATGTGTCTTACTTCTTGCTTGCCACTGAATTTTTTTTATTTTTTTATTATAAGAAAATGGGTCTATTCCAAGTGATATTGGAAGATCCTTTAAAAGAAGCATTTTAGCTGAAAGCTTTTTATACCAAGAAGTTATTTTACATAAAGCAGGTGTTTGTGCCTTGATTTTGTAACTTTGTAATTGGTATTCTTGATTGATTTAAAATTTAGTGGAGAAAAAGTAAAACTAAAGGGAAAAGGACAGAGGGAAGGGTTGTAATGGGTGAGTAATTTGCAGGTATAACTTCATCTTTACCTCTCATCAAATATCAGTAAATTCACATATCCACTCTTATATTTTTCAAAACGTACATCTGAAATTAAATTATGTGCACTTTATCAACAAAGATTCAAGGATAGAAAATTTTTTTTAAAAGAGGTAAATACGAAAGGGATTTTGTTTTTTTAATTAGTCTTGGCTCTTCTTATCCTGATTTGGGGGCAAGTGGCAACCAGAAGATGTGACATTTAGCTTGACAGAACTCAGCACTTCCAGTTCATAACAATTACATCTAATTTTCCTGCTGATCTTTATAGTTTGATGGGTAAAATCTATGCTTTGTTCTTCCATTCATGCTCAGAATAAAAAGCAAACATTAGAGTGTGATAGTGCAATACTGATTTATATAAATGAAAGAATTTTTCATGAGGTGGGAGTGTCATAAGCAGAAAAGTTTTATGTTTTGCGGTAAAAAATAAATAAACCCACTGACCTGATCGTTTTACGAAAAAGGGTTTTTTTTTTGTCAGATTTTTACTCACTCCATTTCCCATATCATTGTTTGTTCTGTGCTATGATTCATTATGTTCCTGGAACTTTCACTCAGATCAATGCAACTTTCAAGTTGTATCATTTTGAGTGTTGATTGCTATTTTCCAGTTAAGTTGTTTTGACATTTCCATTGTGAATTCTTTATTTCTGTGAGGCTGACATCATTCCCATATGTGTCACAACTAGGCATTCCTAGAGGGGAAAAAGGATTGTTGGAATAAGAGCTAGGCTTCTTCCAGCTGCAAACTTGGGAGGTGAAAGGATTATCTAAGCTAGGCTCTCTGGTCAAATAACATTTGTAGAAGAAGTAAACTATATCAGGTTCAAACTCTTACTCCACACCAGATAAAAGGCAATAAAAATGATGAATGTCAATAAACCTCCAGAAATAATATCTTCACCCATCACTCAAACGTATACTCTACTGAATGAATACACTTCAAACTTTAATTCTCAAAGCATGTTTGACTCTACCTAAACAGCTGGAGATAATAACCAGATGTGGATGGGTTATTCAGTTTGATGGTCTTTTCGGAGTGTTGTAAGGAATCAATTGAAGAGTATCTCAGCATATTTTTTTTTCAGTTGAACTGTACGTTTTTATGATTACTAAGGGACTATTTCATGTATTGTACTACACCTGGCATTAAATGACAAATTAAAAGAAACTCCCTCAGGGGACAGGCAAGGCAAGAACATCGTGAGATGAAATTGTACTTTCCATGCAGGAATATGTTGGACTTTTTTAAAGTTGAGTGAGAAATGGTCAAGAACGCATGCACTGATCTGCCATCCCTACCGCCTTTTGTTGAAAGTTAATCTTTATTCAATAAAGCATTCATATGGTTAAAAGGTTTTATTTACATGTTCATGATTCTTGTAGTTTGTTCTATTATTTCACTTGGTTATTTCCCTTTTGTGTGATAGTTTTTACTAATTGTGGTACTTAGATCATTTTTTCCTTTTATATATTTCTTACCTGTTACCGCTATCTCCTCTTCTATTTGATTAGGGTTGTTTAGAGGGAATCATGAGTATTTTGTCTTTATTGGTTGGGGTATTATTGCTCTCAAAATACTGTTGAAATTGGGTTGTTAAAAGTTGACTTTTACTTATTATTTGTTTGCTACCATGGCCTGTGCTTCTGGTTTTTGTATTTTCTTTTTTTTTTTCTGGAGTTATCCCTTTTTTGTTCATGAAGGTTTCCTTTTTTCCTTCTTTTTCCTTTCCTTTCCTTTTCTCATTTGTTTGATATTCTTTTGTTCAAATTCTTTCTTTTGATTTCAGTTTGTTGTTTTTTAAACGGACTCTTTGCATTTTTCTGCTGTTGGTTCTTTCTTCTTCATTGAGACTGATGAGTCCAGCTCCCCCAGATTGTTCTTTCAAGCGCCTCTGTATGTTTTTTGTCATTAGTCCTTTCTGCTCTAGTCTTTTGTTGTTTACTCCGTAGTGGAACAGGTGAATGCAGCTGCCCCAGATGGCCCTCTCTCGTGCCTCTACATGTCGTTTACAATTTCTTCTTTTTTGATACATTGATCTGTTGTTTTTCACCAATGTTTGATGTTAGTGACTGGTACTTTTTGCGGTCTTCAATAATTCTTGTGCTTGCTTGTTTGTTTTTCACACCATGGTCCTCTCTCAAGTTGTGGGGTTGGTGATTATTACTCCCCCGCGTAGTCTCCCCCATGCCTCCACTCCTGGTATATTACATTTCTTTACATTGATATGTTCTGTCAGCTCCTTCTGTTCTTTGCTTTTGTTTACTTTTATGTCTCCTTTTTTTTCCCTGCTTGACTTTCTTTCTTGTTGTCTTCCTTCTCGTGTTGTTTAGTTTGGTTCATTCTGTGTTTTGTTCTTGGATTCTCTCTTTTCTTCCTGGCCACTTGTTGGTTATAGCTCTTCCAGCTCTACTTTATCCTTCTTTATTTTCCACACTGTGATTAGGTTGGTTTTTTGGGGTGTGTCTCTGCTGCTTTCTTGTATGTGTCTACTCTATACGAAATATCTATATTCATGCATCAGCATATTAATCTTCCTGTCCTCTTTCTTGTTTTGGCCTTTGGGTAAAATGTTTGTTAGAATGAGTCTATGTCGAAGGTTTCTTTTGTGTTCTTTTGAATTGCTTTTTCCAGATATTTTTTTGTCTCTCTCTCTCAGTTTACACACTGGGTGTATATGTGTGTCTCTGTTGCTTTTTTTGCCGCTCAGGCTGTACTTTTTGGCTGGCTGTACTTTTGTTGTATTAGAGAGTAGCCTAAATGTGGCTTCTATCATTTTGTTGCTATTTGTTTGTCCAGCTAGCGCATGGAAGGCATCTTTGGCATTGACAACTGTGCATTGATATAAGAGCTTCATTAAGCTGTGTCTGTGTATGTTTTGTCCAACTTTTTAACCTATGATTTATAAATTTTATAATCTTTTTCTACCTTGAGGTCTGTCTTTGTTATTTTTGGTATTGTTGGATTTATACTGGCTTGGAACTTCTTAGATGTTCTAAAACAATGGGGTTTTTTATTTCCCAAATTTTTTATTAGTTTTATGCGATTATGATACTCTAAGAGTGGGTATTTGTCGGGATTTTCCATGACTTCATGTATTTCATTTTTAGTGCTCTATCTTTTGTTTCTATGTGGCTGAGACCTGTTCCTCCCTTTTTTTTCTTCCCTTGAGGCTGTTTTTATCAAGTGTCTGTAAAAAATATGCCATTGTTCTGTAATGTGGTTCGAATATGGTGGTTAAATATATCCGTTGCTTCGGACCATCACATTGATTATTCTTGTCCTCCCATATAATGCTGTGTTCTTGTTCTTGCATCTTTCAGTGACTTTCACCAGGTTGTTGACGGATTTTGATTTTCTTGGTTTTTGAATGTTAGTCCATAGATTTTCATTTCTTCCACCACGTTTACATTCTCATGTGGTTGCTCTTTATCTATTTTCCCTATTTTCATTACTGATGTTTTGTTTATGTTTATTTTTTCTCCCCTTTCTTTTCCAGATTCCTGGAAAATTTCAAGAATTTCTGTGAGGTTAGCATAGCATATTTGTTAGCAGGAAGATAGTGTGATCAGCATATGCCTTGATCCATTCCTCCTCTCCATCTGGTATTTTCATTCCTTTAATTGTAAGTTTTTGCCTGATCTCTTCCAGTACTGGCTCTAGTGTAAATAAGTATAATAAAGGGGACACACTAGATCCTTGACGTACTGATCTCTAGATTTTGACCTCCTCAATCAGTTCCTGATTTGGGATAATTCTGCTTGTGGGATTTTAATATAGGATTTTAATACAATTTCGTCCAGCATTTTGTGTAGAAAGTCATGCTCAACCCAGTTGAATGCCTTTTCTTGGTCAACACTCAGTATTAGGCCTTTGATCCCATTTCCCCTACATAATGTAGTTATATTTCTTAAATTATGAAGATGAACGTGGATTTTCTTATCATTTACTGCACATTGTTGGTTTTTGTGCATGAGCGTTCCCATTATGGGTTTCAACTTTTCCGTGAGGACTTTACTAAGAATTTTGTAATCAATGTTAAGTAGCGAAACTGGTCTATAGTTTTTTACATCTCTTTATCTTGGTCTCCTGGGCAGTAGAGTTATATAAGACTGTGTCATTTCTTTTGGGAGCTTCTTACTGTTGAAGATTGTTTCGTTAACTTTCTGCAAAATTGGGGTCAGTTTATTGTAAATTGTTGATAAAAATCTCCTGTCAGACCATCTGGTCATGGCGATTTGTGTTTGATTAAGTTTTTAATGTTGTTTTCAATATTTTCGTCTTGTATTTCTTCTTCAGTGTCTTTCTTCTGTTCCTCCATTATTTTCCTGCAGTGTTGTTCAAACCTTCTACTGGTGTTCTCATGTGTTGTATTCCCCTTTCTGTGTTGTTCCTTGTAAAAATCATGGAGTTCTCTCTTTATTTGTTCTCCATTCTTTGTTATTGTCCTGCCTGCTTTTGTAATTTCCTCAATCCCTCTCTTTTTTATTTTTTTGAAGTTTTCTTCCCTTTTAAAAAGTCTTGTTGGTATCTCGATTTCCTCTTGGGGGATTTTGCCCTCACTGCTGCTCCCTTGTACTTTGTTATTTCCAGCTCTTCTAGTTCTTAAAGTTCTTGCTTGATTTGTGGATGTTTCGTTATTTTTAATGCTCCTCTTAGGATTTCTTCCAGTCTCCTTCTTGCTCATCTCAAGTTTTGCCTTACTGCTATTGCTATGTTTTCGATTGTTTCTTGTAACTTTTGCCATTCGAGTAGTACTTTGACTGGATTTTCTTCTATTCTTCCTTGTCTGCTGTCTATCTCTTAGCCTTTAAACTCTTGGTTCTTTAACAGTATGTTATTTAGTTCCCAATGACTTGATCTTTTTCTTCTGATATCTTATGCCTCTGCTAATTCTAATTTGACGGTCAAATGGTCAGTATAGTGTCCTGTGTCATGATATTCTGTCCAGGTCCTACAGATAAAGATTTTATCTGGGATAATTTTTCTCTATTTTCAACTGTTGTTTCAAAGTGAAATTTGCGTTTTTGTGGCTTAATTCATTTTTAGTTACTTTCAGGTCTAATATTTCCCTCGCTTCTTTTAACTCTCTTGTGTGTTTATCATCCTCTTCATCTTCTGTGTTGAAATCCCCACCCCATTTTATTGTTCCATTCCTGGTGTTGATCCTGTGTGCTATAGTAAACACCTCTTTAAAATAATCTCCCTGTTGTTTGGATCGGTTTTTTTTTGGTGCATATGAATTTATTTCCACAAATTTTTGTACTTTCCATCTGATATTATTGTAAAACATGTTCTACCTTCTCTGCCTGTTTCCTTACTCTCTATTTTATATTTGTCCATTGTAATTATGGTCCCTGTTCCCCCACGGATTGCGTTCTGAAGGCAAACTTCCTTTCTTTAAATCTCAATTTCTCTATGAGTTGATTGCTTTCACAGGTGCTGGTTAAGGATATCTCTGTAGTAGCATTATATCTGGTTTATTCTTTTTTGATTAGCTTATTTGTCCCTCCTTTCTCCTTGTACCTCTTATCTTTAATGTAATTAATATGGCCACAGATCTTTCCATTCGATTCTCCGTAGCTTCCATTCCATTCCATCACTTATTTGGTGTGCTATTTCTTCTTCTAGGCTAATGTGGTTTTCTCCTTCTGTGTAGGCGGGTTGTCTTTTATTTTTTATTTCTTTCTTTGTTTCTATTTCTAATACTTGTTCTCTTTCTCTTCCTCTTGTTGTCTTGATTCCTCTTTCTGTTGTGTTATTTTCCTTATTTTTTCTTTTAGCTTTTACCTCCTTATTTAGGTCGGGTGTCTCTCTTTCTCTCCTTGCTCTTCCCTCCCCTCAGTTTGCGCTTTTGTCTCTTTCTATTCCATTTTCCTCTATTTCTTTAGCCTGTCTTTTGTCTCATCTGCTAGTGCTTTCTCCTCTTGTATTTCTCTCTCCTTCTTTAGTATGTTTTCTGCTTAAACTTTCTTCTCTTTTCATTCTCTCCCTTTTTCTTGCACTTTCCCAGCTTTCTTTCCTCGTTTATTACTTCTCTATTTGTGCTTCTGTCTTCTTTGCTCTTCTCCATCTCACTGGTCTGTCTTCTGTCTTCTTCTTGAACTTTCCTCTCTCTTGTTTTTTCACTCTTGGGTTCTTTTTTTTTTTTTGTTTCTCTTAGTGTGATCTTTCGTGTTATTGTTTCTTTGTGCGTTGGTTTCTTGTTTTAACTATTTCCACGAAGCTTTTTCTTCTTCTTCTTTTCTTGCTTCATTTCCTTTTTTACAATGTGCGGGCCAATGCTCTGCTCCTTTACAATGGAAGCATCTTAGGGATTGCCCTCTTTTAGAACCAAAGCAGAGATCTTTTATGTTGTCACTTTGTCTAGTTAGTGTAGGAGTATAATGTGGTATTTTTGGCTCTCCATCTGGCCGCATCCTCTTCTTCGCTGTATGTTTCAATTGTTATTTCTCGGTTGAAATAATTCTTCAATATTCTTCAGTCGGTTTCGAGATGGGTGGTACCCACACCAGTCTAAATTCTATACGTTCTTCCTTCCTGTTTGATAAAGTTGAAAGTTTGTCCCTCTCGCTTAATTCTTTTCTTATTTTTTCTTTTCCACTTCTTGTGTAGCTAGGAAGTACCACTTGGTTGGTTCTTGCATGTGGTTTATCCTTCTTTGCTGCCAGGGCAGTTTGGATTTCAATGGCCTTGCATGTGTTGGGTCTTTCTCCAGTGATTGTATCAGCTCTTTCATTCTTTTGCTGTTCCTGCCCTCCTTCAAAATCGTCGGTAGCTTCTTCCTTCTCTCCATTTTGGTTGATTTGGGTTTTTTTCATTCTTTTTTGTTGATCTTTTGTTATTTGTTCACTTGCTCTCTTCCTTCCTTCCTTGATCGGCTCTATTGTTAATGCACGGGCTACTATCAGGTTTTCGCTAGCTACATCTTTGGCTGCAAAATTTGGAACACTACTTGCTTGTTGTGAGTTCTGCTTCTCTCAGTTTTGTGGGAACTCAGAATTCCTCTGTGTTCTTAACCTATTATTGTTATTGTTGTTGTTGTTTTTTGTTATGAGCTCTTCTTCCTCTGTTGAGTGAACGTCTTTATCTGACTGAGTTCTCAGTTCTTAGGAACTTTAAAATTTTTGTTTTGACACCTTCACCTGATCTTGTTCAGATATTTTTGTGGTGAGTTATTTCTTCACTTCTGGTCTTCTCTCCTCTTGGTGTTTTTGTAAATCACAGCTGATCGCTTCTCAATGCCTTTCCTTGTTGATTTGACTTTCCCTCCTTTTTTGGAATTTCACTGGTCTCGATTGTTCCTTTATTCGTTCTTATTTCTCTCTCTATGTTTTGTTTGTTGTTGATCTTTCTCTCCTTTTCCTTCTCTGACGTGTGTCGAAAAAGGGGGGGGGGGGGCGCGGGTGGAATGGTTACACCTTTCAGCCCCCTTCCTGCTTGATTTAATAAGTTAATAACTCTTGTGGATAGTGGTTTCAAATTATAATGTCACAGTTGGGTAGGGGTAAAATCTTGAGCACAGTTATCTGTAATTGGTTAAAAAGTTCATCTATTTACACAGTTCCAGATCCTAGAGTCTCTGAAACACATTAAAAAAGTTGTTGATGAAGGGATTTAAATTGTTCTGGCCCTCATCGGGTCTTGGATTTGGACATGTTGCCCAGCCTCTAGATCTTTCTAGGTCAGTTTAAAAAGCACACTCTAGATTTAGATCTCTTTGTTAAAATCACAATTTTAAAAGTCATTATCACAGCTGATTTGTTTAAAACGTTTGAGTTCTGGACCTCTTAGGGTCTTGGGTTGGGCTTGTAGCCCAACCTCTAGATCTTCTGGATCTTTTGAACTCTTTCACAAGCGCTCTTTCAAATGTCCTTATCTAGATTCACAGGTTCTAGGTCGTTTGAATCTGAATGAAACACTTTTCAAATTGGGTTGAGAAGGTTATAAATTTTGTTGATTTCACTTTAATTGGTTGACTTTCTTGATGTTTGCTTAGTTCTTGCCATGACAATATGTAGTGTTCTCGGTTCAAGACAATAAAATGTTGAGCTTTGAGCTAGGTGCTGTGGAGTCCTTGAATTAGTGGTCCATTTGCGAGCCTACTTGAAATGTCATCTTTCAATCTCCCTATCTTATATTCTAGGCAGACTATATGTTTTCTAAGAATATGAACCAATGAAAAAGTGACAGTTTCTCCCTCTTTTAACCATTGCAAGAAGATCCAGAGCCCCTGAGGTGTGAAGAACAAATCGCAGTTTAGTCAAGTCTGTCGGTACCATGTTCGAGATTGATACTTGAAGTCACTGGCACATGGGGAACCTATTTCCTTCGCATGTGGTTGTTACAAAAACCAAAGAGCAAATACGAGAACTAGACACTGGTGACTTTACCACATGGCCCTTCCCTTTCCCCTTACTTGCCCCGACCCCACCCTCCACCTTCAATAAAGAGTCCTGACAAAGAATTTGCATGACCACTGCCCCTAGACTTCCTTGAATCATGTGAATTGCAACTTATGGTGGTGTTTGGTATACATGTAATATAATGTGACTGGCCAATTTTTGTATAGCATGAGACCAAACCAATCTCATTACAGGTCAATCAGCTTCTTGTTACTTTAAAGCCAGGAAATAAAGGGAGGAGTTTACTAAGATATAAAGTAAGCCATGAGTTTAGAGTGTGGTGTCTGTGTAGGGTAGGAGGCCTCTGCGCTTGTTGTTGGTGATTTTTTATATGCTGTCACTATGTGTCCAAAGGCAGGAAAGAATAGTCTGACGATTTTTTTACTTGGTGTCTCCTAAGTTGATTGAGACTATGATTATGGAAGCATCTGACAAGCCTCGAGGAGAGACCTTGCTGTTTGATCTGATTTTCTTCTTTCTCCTCTTAAGTCTCACTCTGTGCTTGGTTAATATGGAACAGCCGATATTTAGCTTTATCTGTATAGTTACATAGTTTCTTTGGACAAATGGACTAGTCACTGAATCTTGAGGCTTTAGCATAGATGTAGTACAGAACTAGACTCAAACGTTTGCTTGTTCTAAATGAGTTATAATCTTTTCATTCTTACATGAGTTTGATCACAAAACTGATCCAGATCTACAGACTCTACTAAAAACTGTTGAGAATATCTCAGTGAAAACAGAAGGATAAAGTATTTAGACTAGAGGTTTATTTCTATTGAAAATCATACTGACAATGTCCTTTGAAAATCTACTTCACTGCACTGTCTAGCTAGCTCTCTACCTCCTTTCTTTTGTTATGGCCAAGGAGCAAAATATGACCTATGTAGATTTTACACTTATAGACTGAAAATTAAAGATATCAAAAGAATGAAATTTGTTTAAATTTTCATATTTTATCAATAGCCAAGAATATGAACCCGTTGTTAAAATCTATAAAAATTTCTATATATCCAGGTCTGGCCTTTACATCAAGGTATTAAAATTAAACCACCCTTGGCCTTATCTTTCTCTCACTGTAAGGTTTCAGAGCTGGCTTCAAAGCTCTTATTATCATAAGTATTATTCAGGGGTAAAAAATGTAAAACTGTTCATCGGGAATGCCAGGTGTGTAGAATGCTCCTTGACAAAGAGATAAGGCACTCTTGTTTTCATAATTTTTGAGAGATTTGGCATTCTTGATTTCATAATTTTTGAGAGATTAGGCATTCTTGATTTCATAATTTTTGAGAGATTAGGCATTCTTGATTTCATAATTTTTGGTTCCTTTAAAAGTTAAATGTTCTGTTTTCTTCTTTTTTTTCCAGACCACTTTGATTACTGCTTCTATTATCGTGAAGGCACAAGTCAAGCGCTGAGATGCTCAACACGAACTCAAAAGTTCAACAAATATGGCCCAAGAATTGAGATAAATGGGATATATGAGGAGATGAGCTATTGTGATAGTGATGGAAACTGCCACAATAATGATCCTTCAAGGTTTTTAATTACAAGTGAAATAAGGGTGTCGGGGACCTCAACTATTGTTAACAAAGGCAAGAAATAAATAAATCAAGACTCAAAAGGCAATTTGAATAGCCAAAATTAAACGATAATGTTCAAAAGAAATAAGACAAAAAAAATTGTATATTCGTGCTCTAGATCAATTTGAAATTTTGTAGAGGAAAAGTAAAATCTTGTTTTGAAAAAGAATTTTGAGGGGTCAGTAATAAAGTGATAAATTTATAAAGTTGAATTCCATCCCTAACTCTCATAAAAAAAAAAAAAAAAATCTGGTACAAGTGATCTAATATTTGACCATGGCAGCTGCAGCAGATTCACAAAGCTCCACTATTTGTTCAGAAAATGAACCATAAATATTCAACTTTTCAATTCATGTGAGTTTGTGGTTTTCTTCCACACAATTGTTTAGACAGTGAGTATTTTGGCCTAGTACAGAATTTAATCTAGACAACAATATTTCTCTAAGGCTGCTTCTTGGAAAGAATTCGATAATCAAATAAACCCTGAAGTATGTCTTAGAAGCCTCACTCCATGGTTTGCAAGACCTGGAGCTCGGTCAGGAGCAGTGACAGATAATGAGACAGCAGGACAAAGTACAGCGCTGGCAAATCCACTACATGGAAAAATGAAGCACCATGGAAAGAAAATAGTTAAAAGCAAAGTAGAGAATTTGTTAACAAAAATAGCAAACGACTCGGTGTAAATATAATTTTGAATCATACACCATGTGGCTTCAAAAAGCAATTTAACTAACTAGATATGTAATGAAATGACAATTGCTCTCCAGTTGTTGTTTTTTTTAAACTGAGAGACTATTCAACATCAAATGTTTTCTTTGTTGTATTTTTAAAGTATGTGAAATTGGTGAAAGAAATTTGCTGGAAATAAGAGGAGACTCTGATTTAAAGGATCCATAATACGAAAAAAAATGCAGAGAAGGTTCATGCACACATGCTTAAATTAAACATCTAATGGGCTACAGATATTTTGGCAAAAAGTTCGTTAAAGATAAAATTTCAAATTGCCAACAAGAAACTTGATTGCTTGCTTGAAACAGGGCATAATCATAAACAGCCCTTGACTTGATTGGAGTAAATGCAATGAGCCTGCAAACAGGACATTTTGTTAACGTTATAAAAGAAGTCAAAACAATATTTTATTGATCCTTTCCAAAGTATAACGCTCATGATTGTCTTGAAAATGATAAGTCGAGGACAAGCAGACTGTATTTCTAACTAATCATTGCTAAAAAAATTTTCAACTTTAATGTAAAAGAGTGCATTTCATTTCAGGCTATCTGTACCAGAGCAAGTGCCTAGAAATATATTGAAGCTAGACTTAAAAGACTGAAAGAAACTGTAAAAACTTGTGATTTTTGTAATGTTACAGTCAGCAGCTGGACTTACATGACTAAACTCTGACAGAGTGAAAATCAAGCATCACCAGCAAGATGAACTAGTAAGAAAACAGCTGAAGATGACAAGGAAAAGCAGAACACTTTGACTTGAAAAAACAAAACCAACTTCGGTTCTAACAGCAGGTGCTGTTTACTACAGATAACTTGGGTAACATGATGATAAGTCAACTGGCAAGGCATACATATGCTTGCCGCATGAAAGCCCAGCCCGAAGGGCACCAAACGAGATTGGCTTATGTTTAATAAAGTAACAAACACCAAATGAAATGCCTTTATTGCGATTGCTTCCAGCCTTCATTAAATATTCGATTTAGACACGCTGTTGCTACCAGTGGCCAATAGTATCCAGTGGGTTTATTATAATGCTACAAAACTAAATTGCAAAAGAAAACTCTTCTGATAGAGGAAGACTTGATAACATTTACATCCGGTAAAACCAAAAGTAAAATGAAAGTATGTATGTTGTGAAAAGAGCCGTTGTCCAACAAGCAGCACTTCTTGTTCCTTACTTTTTTGCTTGCCGATAAGACACTTATAAAGTGTCTCGCATAGTTATTTTTCAACAAATTTCAATGAAGTTTGGACAGTATATAGCTGAGATATATTGAATTGTTATAAAAAGAAAAGCTTAGCTTTAATTATTCATTTTGTATTTTTAACTACCTTTGATTAGAAAAGATGGTTACATTTTTCCAATCATTTTAGAACTACAATTTTCTATTAAATTTTCATTTTGTTCTTCAATTTTGCATTTTCTTAAAGTTTGTTCTATGACCTTTAATATGATATGAAATGAGTCATAGTCATCTTATAAAATTTCTAATCAAAGCTTAAAGATATTGAGAAGGGTGGACTACAATCTTTAGGCAAAATTGAAAAGTCTGCCTTTTTAGAGTTGATTTCAAGGTTGATATTTTTTCAAAACAGTGTTTTTGGATGGACTAAAACTAGGGAACAGTTTAAATGGACAAAAATTTTTAGCTGACTTGATGTTTGAGCAAGTGAAATTTCCAAAAACATAAAAAATCGTTTTGCTTTTGTTAGACTTATAATGTAACGAAAGTGATTCTTGGCAACTTGATATTTTACCTACATTTAATCAAATATTAAATGTAATTTTTTTTTCTTTTTCTATTTTCTTAAGTGAAGATTCCATATTCATGGAAGACAATAAAGAGATATTTTAGTCTTCAAAAATGTAACCAACTACCAAACTACACATTCTGAAAAAAAAATGCTGTGATTTCTTAGAAAATCGCCAAGGTTTATATTACAAAGGATATCAAAACCACAACCTCAGACCTTCAATAAACTTAAAAACAAATAATTTAAGAAAGAAAAAGTCCATACTGCTACATAAAAAACCAGTGAAATGTAAAGGTGGGTGGGAAAGATGCATTAAGATATAAGTAAATGTAATTGATATAAATCAATGTTATTTTTAACCCTTTGGTTGTGCTGTAGATGTACCAGGAACGTCCATATTGTAACCCTCTTTTCTTCATTGATGCCATAACACGATACAAGTTTTTCTGTCTAAGTTTAGTCTTTGAAGAAGTTTCAATATTTTGTCATGAGCAAAAAAAGAACTTAGCGTCACTCTTTATTATTCTGGATTTCGCTTATTATAGCAATATATCCATATTTTGACACCCTCAGTAGAAAAATCCTTAGCACAAGGGCAGGGGAACATATAGCAGCTAAGGGGTGAATTGATGCTTTGGTTGTAGGGAAAATGCAGACATATTTTCTATCAAGAGTAACAACAAAAACTGTAGATTCTTTACCCAACCATACTATCATGGATTAGTTCAGGACATCTACAACCCTGCCTGAGGGGGCTTGTCTGATGTGTAGAATGGGCTTTAGATCACTCTGTTGTGGGCAGACTATAGTAAACAATCAATGCAATGAACAAACAAATTTGATACATTTTGATCATGTCAAAAATTGAAAAGTTTGAGAAATTAACACAATTCTATGAGGAAATACTTGGGGTTTTTTTTTTGGGGGGGGAGGGGGGTGTTGCTTCCATGAAACTATAAGAAAAAGCATTCTCTTCCTTTTTCTCATTTTGCTAATGACTGAGTCTGCATCTGTTCTTTATTCTTCTCTTCAGGTACACTGCCACCTATAATTATGACCCAGTCACCACCAGAAAAAATGTGATTCTTCATGTGAAAGAGATCAATCGCAACATGACAAGAGTTCAGTGTTTTGGCCAGGAAATTCCACTTTCTGTCACTGAGTGTTATTTAGCCATTTATGGTGAGATGTAGGGAGAAAATTTTAGAAAGTCCCTATGCTATAACTTTTTAACCTAAGGATTGAAAATGAAAGTTTTTTCAAAAAATTTTTATAAACTCAATGTCTTACATCCGATCCAAACGATCCCCACATATTCAGATCCCATTCTAAGGTTTTCACACTTGAAACTGTCTTTTTGCTAGCTTTTCAAAGGGGAAAATGGCATCATATTATATTTCCACAAAAAATAATATTGGAAATTGAGTTTCTATAATAGGAGGAAAAATGAGAATTAATCTTTTTTCAAATGCTTTTTTTTCAACATTCCAAAATGCAACTCATTATGAATGTTCCTTTGCATAAAGTTTTTATCACCAGCATGCTCTACTGTGTAAATTTGTTGACACCAGAAAGCTATGTTGTGTATAGTTGTTATCACAGGAGTGCTTTCTTGTGTACAGTTGTTATCACCAGAATGCTTTTTATATACATTTCTTATCACCAGAATGCTCTACTGTGTAAAGTTGTTGACACCAGAATGCTATGTTGTATATAGTTATCATCACAGGAATGCTCTCTTGTGTACAGTTGTTATCACCACAATGCTTTTTATATACAGTTTTTATCATGAGAATGCTCTCTTGTATTCAATCAATCTGGTGCAGTGCTCTTTAGTGTACGCAATTATGACCTTTCACACACTCCTCACTGTAAGTGCTTCTGTCCGTCTTCCTACTTTGTGCTACTTTGTGTTACTTTGTTAGTCCAACCAATATCTTTTTATTCTGTTTTTCCCTGCTGCATTTTCTTTCGATCATCCCAATTGTCACATGATGTTCTAGTTTCTTTATTCTTATCACATGGCAAAAGAGATTTCTTGGCGTTTATGTATCCTATTTATGGCTGATCTTGTTGTGTTTGCTTCTCATAAAACTGTTCCTTAAGATTTTTTTTACAGCCCATAATATTTGTAGCATCCAAAGGAACCACTTTTCTGTTGCCTCCAGTTTCTTTTGTACCTGTTTTGAAATTGTCAAATCCATACGTCGAAACAGCATCAATATATCATTCCAGAGCTCTTCTTCTTGTGTTAATCGAGATGTAAATATTTATTGGTATTGATATCATTCTCTGAAAACCCTTTTTTGCTCACGCTATTCATGATGCAATTTCAGTGTTGTTGCATCTGTCACTCGATATTAAAGTACTCAAGTATTTGAATTGATCCCTGTGCTTAAGTTTATTCCAGCTGAAAAAGATGCTGATTTGTGGTCACTCATGGTTTTGACTGAAGAATGTTACCTCTGTGATTTTGCTATTCAATTCCAATCCTTTCTTACTGCTTTCTTCTTCAAAATATGTTTAATAATTTTTGCAAGTCTCTCTCTCTCTGTCTCTCTCTGTCTCTCTCTCTCTCTCTCTCTCTCTCTCTCTCCCTCCCTCCCTCTCTCTATCTCTCTCTCTCCCTCCCTCTCTCTCTCTCTCTCTCTCTCTCTCTCTCTCTCTCTCTCTCTCTCTCTCTCTCTCTCTCTCTCTCTCTCTCTCTCTCTCTCTCTCTCTCTCTCTTACTCTCTCTCTCTCTCTCAATTTCTTTCTGTTTTGTCTGATTGTCTTTTTGCCTGTTTGTCTTTCTCATATGCTGGGTAAATTTTTATATACATTCTATTTCTTAAAGAAAAAGTGAATCTATTTGCCATTCTCAGTGATGCCCAGTACACCAATCTGTTCTGACCTTGAATTTGTTGACAAAGGCACAGAAGCTCTTGTTACTTGTGTATCAGACAGAGTTTATCCTGCAGCTTACTGCCATGCAAATGCAACAGTAAGTTTCTATCAATGGTTGAAGCTAGCCGCTTATTTTTTAAACCTCAATAGTTGTTTAACCTCTGACAATGAGTGGGTCAAGACAGACTTTTTGCCTTCTTAACTTTCGCAATAGCTAAAATTGATGATATTATTTTTTACCTGATGCTTAAATGGAACGATTACATTTGCTGAAAAAGAAGCAAAAAATTTGGTAGATAAGAAAAAAGAGTGCTGAGAGTTAAGATATTTTGTAGACATTATGTAGACGGGACTTTTGTTGCAATCAAATCATAACCTGCAGATAAATGTTTTTAAGATTTTGACGTATAAGAAACAACATATTCAACATTCAACTCAACGAAATCATTCCTCTTTTTTAGGGGTAGTTTTTATTAATGTCTTGTTAGTATTTTTTAACTAAATCTTGTAAGCATATCGAGGACAATTTTTTTTGTGGGTAAATTATATTTATCTCCCCGTCATTATTATTTAAATGGTGCCTTGGATCTCATTTGGTGAAGAGGGGTTGGGATGTAGTGCCCCCAAGGAAAACTGACTCTTGGCTTTTCAAAAGAGGCAGGAGAGCTGTGGAATGATTAAAACACATTGAGTTATATTACAATAGATAGATTTTATCTCAACAATTTTGTGACTCCTACTTACGAGCATTTTTCATGTGTTTTTATCCACTAGGCAAGAAGGGGAAGCTTTGAGCAGTTTGTCATTTCTCTATCCACTAACTTGACCAGTTCGGATAAGTATCCTGACAATTATGAGTTCACCTGCCGAATCAGACTTCAACTCGCAGGAATTGCTGAAGACATTTTAGACATTAATGTGCAGTTCGGACCACTCATGCCTGATGGCCCAGTTGAATCAGCTCCTACTTCAGTTTCATTAGTATCACTGGATTTGAGTGAGCACTTGATTCTTTCTTCTTATCTTGAACTAAAATTACAACTGATAAAATTGTTTTACTGTAATTTGAATATTATATTGTTTCTTATTTTTTTTTCTCAAACCCATAAAAAAAGAATAATAACTCAAACTTACAGTTTCTAAAGAGGATCATGGTATACATGATTGTACTCTTCAAAGAATGATTGTCTAAAAATAATATGAAACTGATAAGTTCTACAGATTTGCTTGTTTCTTATTTGATTTGAGTATTTAACACTCTTTATTTTCATCAATTAAATAGTATCTATTTTTAACTCTGCAATTATTTTATTTGCTTCTACCTGACGGGGGGGGGGGGTTTCAAACAATTGTACATAATCTTATGGTATTATAGTCTAGGTGGAAGATTTTATTATATCAACACTAATGTTTGAAAGAAAAAAAATCAATTGCAGTTTATTAAATAAGGAATTGTGTGTATTGTTTTTAGACGCCTATCTATTGGAGTACGCACACAATTGAAAGTCAATAACGGATGATTTTATTAATTATAACTTAATTTTCTTTATCAAGCATTCAAGCATTCAAAAAACAATCACTTCTATAGGTTTTAATCCTCAAACAATCCACACAGAAAGTAAAGATTAATTGTTAAGGCCCTTTTAAGATGTAAATTAACTTCTAGTGCTCAGCGTATATCAAAGCATGGGTTGCTGCAAATTATCCCTTCTGCCACAATGCCTATCCACAATAATTATGTTTTGATCAATCTAACACATAATTAAATATTCGCTGTAAACCAGCCATTTTGAACATTGGCAATGTTACAAAAAAACAGCTTATTTTACAGGCTTATAACTTAAAAAAAAAATTAAAATTATTTAATTTCATTCACAATGAATTCGGTAACTTTACACATTTTGTCGGGAATCAGTAATATATATACATATGTCTTGGTTATTAGAATGCTTTTAGGATTTATCATATTTTTTCTCTAGGATTAAAGTTAATTTTTCCCACTCTAATTTTTCACTGTTTCATTTGAAATAGATCATACATGTTCAATACAAACCTAAAATCTCAAGATTTGGTTTATCTTGTAAAAAAGCGACATGCAATTAAGGAAAAAAAATATAATCCAGAATTAATATTAAATTATAGTAATATCCTTCTGTTCATATGAAGATGTAAATGCAGGTGTGCCTGAACTCAAATTACTGTTTGTTCCTTTTTAAATTTTTATTTAAATGTTCTTATGGAGTCTTAGATCATTTCTCCAAAACTCTACAATTTTGTAATAATCCAATAATAGTGGAAACTTTCACTTTTATATCATGACAAAGGTTAAGCATCTATAAATGCTGGCTTCAACTTGGTAGGATAACTGTTTGCCTAAGGTTAGTGTACATGGCATGCATGGACTTTTTGAGTATCCATATAAGCCATATTAAAATGCAAATATATAATAATAGGCCATACATAATGATACGTCTGTTTCAATCAAAATATCTTTTTATTTGATATGTGGGAGAAGAAACAAGTATTAAATGTATTTCCACTTCTCTTTACAAAAACTTTTTCAGGAGCCACAACTCTAAACAATCCCAGTGACAACAACCAAACTGTGACTTTTGAAGCAGAAGAGCTCAAAATGAACATTTCTGTGATTTCAAGCCCACCACCCAGCCGTTTTTCCCTCTTAGTGAGCCATAACAAAACTGCAAACTTTGCTTCCTTGTCAAGTGAACACTACTCAGTGAAGTACATCAAAAGTACTGATGACAGTATGATTGGAACAATTGAGTTAACCGTGGCAACTTCTGAAGTTATGGAAGGACAGCAAATCAGCTTTTTCTCCTTCATTGCAGATAATGGAATAATTGGGAAAACAAATTTTGAATATTTGTTTACAGTAAAGAGGAGTGAGTATTTTAAAACCGGAAAGAAACAGTTATGTAATTAAACTATTTTTTATGTGACAGCAAACTTAGTTGTTTTTTTTTCAGTTATGTCTCCTTTGCTCCAATTATTTTGACCTTTTTGTTTGGCAAATTATCAAGCATTATATCTTATTCTTAACTGATAATTTATCAGCCTCCTGTAGATTTCTTATGAACAGTTTACCAAGTATTGGCTTTATTTTTATCATTCTGCTTTTTAAAAGTATTTACTCTGCTGCATGGTTGATTGTTATGTGTGCTATTATTCCTAGTCAATCAATACACTTATTGTTCGGTTCCAGTCTAGGTTTATCATGTTAACAGTGATAGTGACACAGGTTTTTAAACCCAGTTGAATTAAAGAAATCACAAGCCAGCCAATAATGAACTCATAAACTTTATTTAATCTGAGAAGGTATCAATAATACAGTACCGATTGGTCAAAGTAATGCATCTTCACAACAGTATCTCTCAATGCTCCTAACCGCAGCTCAGGACTCAAATCACAGCCTCTCCCGTCTCTCTCCAAATATCCTCTTTTTATGCCATAGATAGTCATAATAATTTCAATACAAGCAACCTACACAAAATTGATACCAAATGCCCTCTCACCTGACATAAACAATTCATTTAAGGTCCCGCACTTACTAAATTGTATGCCAAACTCTCAACTAAAATAGAGAATTCCATATAGGGAGACAAACTTTAAATTTTCTACCAAAACAACTTAATGTCATAAATCTTAAAATATACAGTGGAGGGTATCCCCAAAGACCCCACACATCCCATTTGCATAATAAAGCTGCCAGGTATTGTATTATTCCGCAGAATCTTCTCACACTTGCGAGGTTGTTTGGTGCTGGCGTATCTATGATTACTTTTACTTTGCATGAGTCTGGCTTCACCCCATTTGTAACAATGATATGACCCAGGAAACTAATCTCTGTTTTCTTAAGACAAGCGTTTCCTTCATTTAGCAGGATGTTCTTTTCTTGACATCTTTCAATTGGGCGTTTCACGTTTGCATCATGCTCAGCTTCGGAGCTGCCATATACCACAATGTCGTCTACAACATTAAGGCAGCCTTGTATGCTTAAAGTTTTTATATTTTTTTTCAATCAATTGGATCTCTTGAAGGCTTTCTAATCCTAATCCATTGTTGTCTTTCACAACAGTATACAGTACATCATAAATTTTCCCATTTTTGGGGTTTTTCGTTCTTAGCTCGCCTGCCCTAGGGATTTCACCTTAGCTCCATTCCACATGACTAATTTTCTTTTGTTAGGTTGAATGTTAGGTAGACATGCCCTCTTCCTATTGTGTTGACATCTGCACCTGTGTCAATGTGGAATATGACTCGCTTTGTGTTCACTATTAGGGAAGCTGTTCTTGCCTTTGATCCAACTTGGAGGAGATGTTCTTCAGACTCTGAGGAATCAGAAAATTTTCTCATATGGTGAATGCATTTAGTGCGTTTCTGTTTGAAGTTATTTTTTCTTTCAGTTGCCCCATTTTTCTTTTACCTTTGGGCGGTCCTTGCCACAAAATTGGCCGTCTGTTATCCATTGCTCTCTTTGCTGTCTATGTGGCATTTTATGTTTTGTGTAAGATCCTTGACTTGAGGAGCTGCCCAGCCTTGTCAATAGTCGAGCGACAACATTATTTTGCAAACCTTTCATTTGGTTATCTGCTTTCTCATGTGTTCTGCAGATGCCGATTGCTTTTTGGAGTGTAAGGTCTTGTGTTTGCAGTAGTCTTTTTTTTTTGTTTCCTCACATTGTATACCAATGATGGTCTTACCTCTAAAGAGACTCCTCAATCTGCCCATACCCACATGTCTTTACACGTCTTCTGAGTTCAGTGAGGTATTTTTCAAACCTTTCTGCCGCTGTTGCGTATTGAAAACGAAGGGTTTGTAGCATTCATTTGTTTGCCCAACACAGCATTTTTTAAACTGTGCTGTGACAGCTTTGTATGTTTGTATGAATACAAATCCATCATGGGTATTCATAGCCTCATGGCCTATAATGCTGAGGATCATGGCGGTTCTGACCCTTTCTTGACTTGTCTCTATGCTTGTAGCAATTTCATAGTCGTTCTAGTCCTGCAGAAACTGCCTCCAGTTTGTCGCCAGATTACCTTCTAAGTTTAAAGGTTTGGGTGCTGGAATAGATTTGTTTGTCGCCATGCTTAGTCTAATATAATCTGGACCTTGCTCTAGACTCTAGTTCTCTGTTCTAGATCGGGCTTAGCCTAAATTCACGTGTGTGATGGCTTGGTAATTTAATAATCAGTCTAAATCTGTCTGCCACCATATCAAACATGGCTTTTAATACACGACAAAGACGCCTTGGTTTATTCAGCTGTAGGCTTATTGGACTTTAGGTCCAACCTATTAGAGAGAATGTGAAAATATACACTCATTCCATGGAGCTAACAGTCAAGTGACTAAGGTATTTATAAATTCAGAGTTCAAACAGTGTCCCTATATCAAGTCAAGACTTCCAGTGGACCTTTGTACGCACAGTTGAATCTGGGGTTGGAGTTATAAAGCTCATTATCACAGGTGGTCTGGAGACTCCCGGTGTCAGTAGCTACATTCTCAAGGCTGAGAATGGAATAGTTGGAGAGAGCGAGTTTCAGTACATGTTTACTGTCAAAAACCTTGACTGTGAAGTACATAATATTATGAGATAATGCTCTGTTAACCAATTTGAAGAGCTTTTGAACAGAGACACAGTTGATATTAACCAGCTCCATATAATTTAAGGTATATATGGTTTAGATTCAAGGATAGTTTGAGATATATTTTTTTTTAAGAATGATCATTTCTTTGACTTCTTTTTTCAATGTGGCATAGAGCCTAATTGATGCAATAATGCATAATATTCTTTATCATTCTTGTCCCTTGAAGCTCATAAGGATTGGCTATCTATTAAAGAGACATATGTGAAATAGTAAAGAGAAGAAAACATAAACAACAAGAACCGTCCTAAATTTCAGACCTTGTTCAACGACAAAAAGCTTAATGTGCTATAGAAAACTACGAAAAATCAGAGATCTGGAGCACCATATTTGTCAACATTGTTCTCCATAGAAGAGCTGAAATGAAGTCCTCTCTCTGAAAAATTAAATAAAGCTATTTTAATGAGATAGATATACAAAATACAACAAATAGTTCATTGCTCTTTTCTCTATATATTTATTAAATTCTCTTTTCAATCTTTTGGCCTTCTTTATATAGAGTTTGTTTATGCCGCTTTTCTTTTTCATTCCATATTTTTTTGTGCTTTTATCTCTAGCAACACCAATGGTGCCAACATGTGACACCCCAGCCTTTGTTAATGAAGGTTCATCTGCCATTTTCATTTGCACAGCTGAAAGAATTTACAGTGATGCAATTTGTAATTTTGAACTTGTTGTGAGTTTTTCATATGGCTTTTACATACACTGCATATTTTAGTAGCATCGATCAATAAATTAAATGTGCATTGCGCGGCACATAGTTTTTCTTTACTCAAAATGTATGCAAATTTCTAGTAAAACCCATTCCCTAAATGTTGGGGGGTTGTTTTCATCTTTAAATATTAATTTCTATGTACTCTTTTTTTTTTGGAAGGGGGGGGGGGAGGGGGTTCTTTTAATTAAAAGAATATAGAAATGAATTTTATATATATATATATATATATATATAAATGTATTTATATATATATATATATATATATATATATATATATATATATTCTGTCTTCATGTTACTGCAGCTGTCATTGAAATGTTCAAGTCTTTGTACCCAGAAAAAACAAAATAATCTGCCACATTTGATTTGAGAAGTGTTGACGCTTATGGCATTGAATTTTCTGTGTTCCTAAATGATAAAAAGTGTATCAAAGTAGTGAATTCTCCAAACACATATTTGTCAAATTCTTATGTTCTGACTCACTTGAAAGAAGAAAGACAAATGTGCTTTTCATTCTTCGATATAATGTTTCAGCTATTAGATTATTTTTTTTCTTTCAACCAAATCCTTGTAAAAAAGTGAAAGTTAACCTTAAAATACTAATTCCAGAAACATATGGGAGTTATCAAACTTTAATAGAGATATTGCAGTTGTCTTTTATGCAGAGTTATTACATATATAGAAATCATTGTATGGCTAGCTGTGTCTTATAAAGCATATGGTTGAACTGCAGAATTAATTTTTGAGCATTTCCAGTTTATGAGAAAAACCATATTGTTTGCTGTTTAAACTCTGAGAGGTACATGTATTTTACTCCACAGACAGCAGATTTAAATCTTCAGAGACAGCCTGTGATATCAACTGTTAATGATGATTCTACAGCACATCCTGGCTACAAGAAAGTGACATGTCGGCTGCAAATGTCTGTAGCTGGAAACAGTGCTGGGGACTATCAGTTTCGAATTAAAGTAACTCCAAGCAACAATGATGGATCTTTCATAGCCCAGACCCTGGTACCTTCACTCACTCTCAGTAAGAAGTTTTGATTTTCTGCTGTTTAAAGGAACCCATATATTAAAGCTGAAGCATTTTTTAAAGACTTTCCAACATTTTCACGATATTTACCTTTCTGCTGCTTGAAAGGTTTCAAATGAGCAAGCTACAAAGACTTTGTCTGCAGGGTAGCCTCAGTGCTCAATTTGTTTTAATTGAGAAGCTCTCTTGAAAATGAATTCTTTGAACATTTTCATGTTTTCTGTAAACAATTAGGTGTTTCCCACAGCTTTTGAGTTGTTTATTCCACCAAGATATTACCATGACAAAGTGTAAAGAACACAAGCGTTGAAGATTCGTTCTTGTAATATCTTGGTTATCTACAGGACCTATTGCACTCTACAATGTCACAGACAACAATAGAGAGTTTGACTCCCCTGTCTCTGGTAATTTAGCCATTGATATTAGAGTCACAGGAAACCCAGATCCAAGTAGAGTCACCCTATGGGTTAAAAGAAGTCAGAGTTCAAGCAGTGTCCCTGTATCAAGTCAAGACTTCCAGTGGACCTTTGTACGCACAGTTGAATCTGGGGTTGGAGTTATAAAGCTCATTATCACAGGTGGTCTGGAGACTCCCGGTGTCAGTAGCTACATTCTCAAGGCTGAGAATAGAATAGTTGGAGAGAGCGAGTTTCAGTACATGTTTACTGTCAAAAACCTTGACTGTGAGTACATAATATTATGAGATAATGCTCTTTTAACCAATTTGAAGAGCTTTTGAAGAGAGAAATAGTTGATATTAATCAGCTCCATATAATGTAAGGTATATATATTTTAGATTCAACGATAGTTTGAGATATATATATATATATATGTTTTTTAAAGAATGATCGTCTTTTTTTACTTCTTTTTTTGATGTGGCATAGAGCCTAAACGATGTAATATTCTTTATCTCTCTTGTCCCTTGAAGCCCATAAGGGTTGGCTATCTATTAAAGAGACAGATCATATGTGAAAAAGTAAAGAGAAGAAAACGTAAACAACAAGAACCTTCCTAGATTTCAGACCCTGGTCAACGACAAAAAGCTTAATGTGCCATAGAAAACTTCGAAAAATCAGAGATCTGTAGCACCAAATTTGTCAACATTGTCCTCCATAGAAAAGCTGAAATGAAGTCCTCTCTCTGAAAATCAAATAAAGCTATTTAAACGAGATTGATATACAAGTTACAAGAAATAATTCATTGCTCTTTTCTCTCTATATTTATTAACTTGTCTTTTAAATCTTTTAGCCCTCTTTATATGGAGTTTTTTTATGCCGCTTTTCTTTTTCATTCCACATTTTTTTATGCTTTTATCTCTAGCAACACCAATGGTGCCAACATGTGACACCCCAGCCTTTGTTAATGAAGGTGCATCTGCCATTATCATTTGCACAGCTGAAAGAATCTACAGTGATGCAATTTGTAATTTTGAACTTGTTGTGAGTTTTTCATATGAATTTTACATACACTGCATATTTTAGTAGCATCGATCAATAAATTAAACGTGCGTTGCGCAGCACATAGTTTTTCTTTACTCAAAATGTGTGCAAATATCTAGTAATACCTATTCCTTAAATGTTGGGGGGTCGTTTTTATCTTTTAATATTAATTTGTATGTACTTTTTTTTTTTTTTTTTTTTTTTTTGGGGGGGGGTTATTTTAATTTAAAGAATATAGAAATGAATATTATATATATATATATATATATTCTGTTCTCATGTTAGTGCAGATGTCATTGAAATATTCAAGTCTTTGTACCCAGAAAAAACAAAATAATCTGCCACATTTGATTTGAGAAGTGTTGACGCTCATGGCATTGAATTTTCTGTGTTCCTAAATGATAAAAAGTGTATCAAAGTAGTGAATTCTCCAAACACATATTTGTCAAATTCTTATGTTCTGACTCACTTGAAAGAAGAAAGACAAATATGCTTTTCATTCTTCGATATAGTGTTTCAGCTATTAGATTATTTTTTTTCTTTCAACCAAATCCTTGTAAAAAAGTGAAAGTTAACCTTAAAATACTAATTCCAGAAACATATGGGAGTTATCAAACTTTAATAGAGATATTGCAGTTGTCTTTTATGCAGAGTTATTACATATATAGAAATCATTGTATGGCTAGCTGTGTCTTATAAAGCATATGGTTGAACTGCAGAATTAATTTTTGAGCATTTCCAGTTTATGAGAAAAACCATATTGTTTGCTGTTTAAACTCTGAGAGGTACACGTATTTTACTCCACAGACAGCAGATTTAAATCTTCAGAGACAGCCTGTGATATCAACTGTTAATGATGATTCTACAGTTCATCCTGGCTACAAGAAAGTGACATGTCGGCTGCAAATGTCTGTAGCTGGAAACAGTGCTGGGGACTATCAGTTTCGAGTTAAAGTAACTCAAGCAACAATGATGGATCTTTCATAGCCCAGACCCTGGTACCTTCACTCACTCTCAGTAAGAAGTTTTGATTTTCTGCTGTTTAAAGGAACCCATATATTAAAGCTGAAGCATTTTTTAAAGACTTTCCAACATTTTCACGATATTTACCTTTCTGCTGCTTGAAAGGTTTCAAATGAGCAAGTTACAAAGACTTTGTCTGCAGGGTAGCCTCAGTGCTCAATTTGTTTTAATTGAGAAGCTCTCTTGAAAATGAATTCTTTGAACATTATTGAGAAGCTCTCTTGAAAATGAATTCTTTGAACATTTTCATGTTTTCTGTAAACAATTAGGTGTTTCCCACAGCTTTTGAGTTGTTTATTCCACCAAGATATTACAATGACAAAGTGTAAAGAACACAAGCGTTGAAGATTCGTTCTTGTAATATCTTGGTTATCTACAGGACCTATTGCACTCTACAATGTCACAGACAACAATAGAGAGTTTGACTCCCCTGTCTCTGGTAATTTAGCCATTGATATTAGAGTCACAGGAAACCCAGATCCAAGTAGAGTCACCCTATGGGTTAAAAGAAGTCAGAGTTCAAGCAGTGTCCCTGTATCAAGTCAAGACTTCCAGTGGACCTTTGTACGCACAGTTGAATCTGGGGTTGGAGTTATAAAGCTCATTATCACAGGTGGTCTGGAGACTCCCGGTGTCAGTAGCTACATTCTCAAGGCTGAGAATAGAATAGTTGGAGAGAGCGAGTTTCAGTACATGTTTACTGTCAAAAACCTTGACTGTGAGTACATAATATTATGAGATAATGCTCTTTTAACCAATTTGAAGAGCTTTTGAAGAGAGAAATAGTTGATATTAATCAGCTCCATATAATGTAAGGTATATATATTTTAGATTCAACGATAGTTTGAGATATATATATATATATATATGTTTTTTAAAGAATGATCGTCTTTTTTTACTTCTTTTTTTGATGTGGCATAGAGCCTAAACGATGTAATATTCTTTATCTCTCTTGTCCCTTGAAGCCCATAAGGGTTGGCTATCTATTAAAGAGACAGATCATATGTGAAAAAGTAAAGAGAAGAAAACGTAAACAACAAGAACCTTCCTAGATTTCAGACCCTTGTCAACGACAAAAAGCTTAATGTGCCATAGAAAACTTCAAAAAATTAGAGATCTGTAGCACCAAATTTGTCAACATTGTCCTCCATAGAAAAGCTGAAATGAAGTCCTCTCTCTGAAAATCAAATAAAGCTATTTAAACGAGATTGATATACAAGTTACAAGAAATAATTCATTGCTCTTTTCTCTCTATATTTAGTAACTTGTCTTTTAAATCTTTTAGCCCTCTTTATATGGAGTTTTTTTATGCCGCTTTTCATTTTCATTCCACATTTTTTTATGCTTTTATCTCTAGCAACACCAATGGTGCCAACATGTGACACCCCAGCCTTTGTTAATGAAGGTGCATCTGCCATTATCATTTGCACAGCTGAAAGAATCTACAGTGATGCAATTTGTAATTTTGAACTTGTTGTGAGTTTTTCATATGAATTTTACATACACTGCATATTTTAGTAGCATCGATCAATAAATTAAACGTGTGTTGCGCAGCACATAGTTTTTCTTTACTCAAAATGTGTGCAAATATCTAGTAATACCTATTCCTTAAATGTTGGGGGGTCGTTTTTATCTTTTAATATTAATTTGTATGTACTTTTTTTTTTTTTTTTTTTTTTTGGGGGGGGGTTATTTTAATTTAATGAATATAGAAAAGAATATTATATATATATATATATATATATATATATATATATATATATATATATATATATATATATATATATATATATATATATATATATTCTGTTCTCATGTTAGTGCAGATGTCATTGAAATATTCAAGTCTTTGTACCCAGAAAAAACAAAATAATCTGCCACATTTGATTTGAGAAGTGTTGACGCTTATGGCATTGAATTTTCTGTGTTCCTAAATGATAAAAAGTGTATCAAAGTAGTGAATTCTCCAAACACATATTTGTCAAATTCTTATGTTCTGACTCACTTGAAAGAAGAAAGACAAATGTGCTTTTCATTCTTCGATATAGTGTTTCAGCTATAAGATTATTTTTTTTCTTTCAACCAAATCCTTGTAAAAAAGTGAAAGTTAACCTTAAAATACTAATTCCAGAAACATATGGGAGTTATCAAACTTTAATAGAGATATTGCAGTTGTCTTTTATGCAGAGTTATTACATATATAGAAATCATTGTATGGCTAGCTGTGTCTTATAAAGCATATGGTTGAACTGCAGAATTAATTTTTGAGCATTTCCAGTTTATGAGAAAAACCATATTGTTTGCTGTTTAAACTCTGAGAGGTACATGTATTTTACTCCACATACAGCAGATTTAAATCTTCAGAGACAGCCTGTGATATCAACTGTTAATGATGATTCTACAGTTCATCCTGGCTACAAGAAAGTGACATGTCGGCTGCAAATGTCTGTAGCTGGAAACAGTGCTGGGGACTATCAGTTTCGAGTTAAAGTAACTCCAAGCAACAATGATGGATCTTTCATAGCCCAGACCCTGGTACCTTCACTTACTCTCAGTAAGAAGTTTTGATTTTCTGCTGTTTAAAGGAACCCATATATTAAAGCTGAAGCATTTTTTAAAGACTTTCCAACATTTTCACGATATTTACCTTTCTGCTGCTTGAAAGGTTTCAAATGAGCAAGTTACAAAGACTTTGTCTGCAGGGTAGCCTCAGTGCTCATTTTGTTTTAAATGAGAAGCTCTCTTGAAAATGAATTCTTTGAACATTATTGAGAAGCTCTCTTGAAAATGAATTCTTTGAACATTTTCATGTTTTCTGTAAACAATTAGGTGTTTCCCACAGCTTTTGAGTTGTTTATTCCACCAAGATATTACAATGACAAAGTGTAAAGAACACAAGCGTTGAAGATTCGTTCTTGTAATATCTTGGTTATCTACAGGACCTATTGCACTCTACAATGTCACAGACAACAATAGAGAGTTTGACTCCCCTGTCTCTGGTAATTTAGCCATTGATATTAGAGTCACAGGAAACCCAGATCCAAGTAGAGTCACCCTATGGGTTAAAAGAAGTCAGAGTTCAAGCAGTGTCCCTGTATCAAGTCAAGACTTCCAGTGGACCTTTGTACGCACAGTTGAATCTGGGGTTGGAGTTATAAAGCTCATTATCACAGGTGGTCTGGAGACTCCCGGTGTCAGTAGCTACATTCTCAAGGCTGAGAATAGAATAGTTGGAGAGAGCGAGTTTCAGTACATGTTTACTGTCAAAAACCTTGACTGTGAGTACATAATATTATGAGATAATGCTCTTTTAACCAATTTGAAGAGCTTTTGAAGAGAGAAATAGTTGATATTAATCAGCTCCATATAATGTAAGGTATATATATTTTAGATTCAACGATAGTTTGAGATATATATATATATATATGTTTTTTAAAGAATGATCGTCTTTTTTTACTTCTTTTTTTGATGTGGCATAGAGCCTAAACGATGTAATATTCTTTATCTCTCTTGTCCCTTGAAGCCCATAAGGGTTGGCTATCTATTAAAGAGACAGATCATATGTGAAAAAGTAAAGAGAAGAAAACGTAAACAACAAGAACCTTCCTAGATTTCAGACCCTGGTCAACGACAAAAAGCTTAATGTGCCATAGAAAACTTCGAAAAATCAGAGATCTGTAGCACCAAATTTGTCAACATTGTCCTCCATAGAAAAGCTGAAATGAAGTCCTCTCTCTGAAAATCAAATAAAGCTATTTAAACGAGATTGATATACAAGTTACAAGAAATAATTCATTGCTCTTTTCTCTCTATATTTATTAACTTGTCTTTTAAATCTTTTAGCCCTCTTTATATGGAGTTTTTTTATGCCGCTTTTCTTTTTCATTCCACATTTTTTTATGCTTTTATCTCTAGCAACACCAATGGTGCCAACATGTGACACCCCAGCCTTTGTTAATGAAGGTGCATCTGCCATTATCATTTGCACAGCTGAAAGAATCTACAGTGATGCAATTTGTAATTTTGAACTTGTTGTGAGTTTTTCATATGAATTTTACATACACTGCATATTTTAGTAGCATCGATCAATAAATTAAACGTGCGTTGCGCAGCACATAGTTTTTCTTTACTCAAAATGTGTGCAAATATCTAGTAATACCTATTCCTTAAATGTTGGGGGGTCGTTTTTATCTTTTAATATTAATTTGTATGTACTTTTTTTTTTTTTTTTTTTTTTTTGGGGGGGGGGGTTGTTTTAATTTAAGAATATTAAAATATATATTATATATATATATATATATATATATATATATATATATATATATATATATATTCTGTTCTCATGTTAGTGCAGATGTCATTGAAATATTCAAGTCTTTGTACCCAGAAAAAACAAAATAATCTGCCACATTTGATTTGAGAAGTGTTGACGCTCATGGCATTGAATTTTCTGTGTTCCTAAATGATAAAAAGTGTATCAAAGTAGTGAATTCTCCAAACACATATTTGTCAAATTCTTATGTTCTGACTCACTTGAAAGAAGAAAGACAAATATGCTTTTCATTCTTCGATATAGTGTTTCAGCTATTAGATTATTTTTTTTCTTTCAACCAAATCCTTGTAAAAAAGTGAAAGTTAACCTTAAAATACTAATTCCAGAAACATATGGGAGTTATCAAACTTTAATAGAGATATTGCAGTTGTCTTTTATGCAGAGTTATTACATATATAGAAATCATTGTATGGCTAGCTGTGTCTTATAAAGCATATGGTTGAACTGCAGAATTAATTTTTGAGCATTTCCAGTTTATGAGAAAAACCATATTGTTTGCTGTTTAAACTCTGAGAGGTACACGTATTTTACTCCACAGACAGCAGATTTAAATCTTCAGAGACAGCCTGTGATATCAACTGTTAATGATGATTCTACAGTTCATCCTGGCTACAAGAAAGTGACATGTCGGCTGCAAATGTCTGTAGCTGGAAACAGTGCTGGGGACTATCAGTTTCGAGTTAAAGTAACTCCAAGCAACAATGATGGATCTTTCATAGCCCAGACCCTGGTACCTTCACTCACTCTCAGTAAGAAGTTTTGATTTTCTGCTGTTTAAAGGAACCCATATATTAAAGCTGAAGCATTTTTTAAAGACTTTCCAACATTTTCACGATATTTACCTTTCTGCTGCTTGAAAGGTTTCAAATGAGCAAGTTACAAAGACTTTGTCTGCAGGGTAGCCTCAGTGCTCATTTTGTTTTAAATGAGAAGCTCTCTTGAAAATGAATTCTTTGAACATTTTCATGTTTTCTGTAAACAATTAGGTGTTTCCCACAGCTTTTGAGTTGTTTATTCCACCAAGATATTACAATGACAAAGTGTAAAGAACACAAGCGTTGAAGATTCGTTCTTGTAATATCTTGGTTATCTACAGGACCTATTGCACTCTACAATGTCACAGAAAACAATAGAGAGTTTGACTCCCCTGTCTCTGGTAATTTAGCCATTGATATTAGAGTCACAGGAAACCCAGATCCAAGTAGAGTCACCCTATGGGTTAAAAGAAGTCAGAGTTCAAGCAGTGTCCCTGTATCAAGTCAAGACTTCCAGTGGACCTTTGTACGCACAGTTTAATCTGGGGTTGGAGTTATAAAGCTCATTATCACAGGTGGTCTGGAGACTCCCGGTGTCAGTAGCTACATTCTCAAGGCTGAGAATGGAATAGTTGGAGAGAGCGAGTTTCAGTACATGTTTACTGTCAAAAACCTTGACTGTGAGTACATAATATTATGAGATAATGCTCTTTTAACCAATTTGAAGAGCTTTTGAAGAGAGAAATAGTTGATATTAATCAGCTCCATATAATATAAGGTATATATGTTTTAGATTCAAGGATAGTTTGAGATATATATATATATATATGTTTTTTAAAGAATGATCGTCTTTTTTTACTTCTTTTTTTAATGTGGCATAGAGCCTAAACGATGTAATATTCTTTATCTCTCTTGTCCCTTGAAGCTCATAAGGGTTGGCTATCTTTTAAAGAGACAGATCATATGTGAAAAAGTAAAGAGAAGAAAACGTAAACAACAAGAACCTTCCTAGATTTCAGACCCTGGTCAACGACAAAAAGCTTAATGTGCCATAGAAAACTTCGAAAAATCAGAGATCTTAGCACCAAATTTGTCAACATTGTCCTCCATAGAAAAGCTGAAATGAAGTCCTCTCTCTGAAAATCAAATAAAGCTATTTAAACGAGATTGATATACAAGTTACAAGAAATAATTCATTGCTCTTTTCTCTCTATATTTATTAACTTGTCTTTTAAATCTTTTAGCCCTCTTTATATGGAGTTTTTTATGCCGCTTTTCTTTTTCATTCCACATTTTTTTATGCTTTTATCTCTAGCAACACCAATGGTGCGAACATGTGACACCCCAGCCTTTGTTAATGAAGGTGCATCTGCCATTATCATTTGCACAGCTGAAAGAATCTACAGTGATGCAATTTGTAATTTTGAACTTGTTGTGAGTTTTTCATATGAATTTTACATACACTGCATATTTTAGTAGCATCGATCAATAAATTAAACGTGCGTTGCGCAGCACATAGTTTTTCTTTACTCAAAATGTATGCAAATATCTAGTAATACCTATTCCTTAAATGTTGGGGGGTCGTTTTTATCTTTTAATATTAATTTGTATGTACTTTTTTTTTTTTGGGGGGGGGGGGGGGGGTTTCTTTTAATTTAAAAAATATAGAAATTAATATTATATATATATATATATATATATATATATATATATATATATATATATATATATATATATATATATATTCTGTTCTCATGTTAGTGCAGATGTCATTGAAATATTCAAGTCTTTGTACCCAGAAAAAACAAAATAATCTGCCACATTTGATTTGAGAAGTGTTGACGCTTATGGCATTGAATTTTCTGTGTTCCTAAATGATAAAAAGTGTATCAAAGTAGTGAATTCTCCAAACACATATTTGTCAAATTCTTATGTTCTGACTCACTTGAAAGAAGAAAGACAAATGTGCTTTTCATTCTTCGATATAGTGTTTCAGCTATAAGATTATTTTTTTTCTTTCAACCAAATCCTTGTAAAAAAGTGAAAGTTAACCTTAAAATACTAATTCCAGAAACATATGGGAATTATCAAACTTTAACTCATTGTGCGCCAATCGACGATGTATCGTCGATATAGTGAGCCGCAGCTGTGCGAAGCGACGATGTATTGTCGATATAAGAACCAATGTTTGTTTCGCCATTGGTAGCCCGGTCATTAAACTTCCTAGTTTCCTATGAGAGATAACTCTAAATATATAATAAGTCATAGTTACACAAAAATAAACCAAACTGGAACCCAATTTCCAATGCATCCTCTAAAGACAATATGCACAGTGAAAATGGTCTGGCACAACCGTGGAAAACGCTCTGGCACACAATGAGTTAATAGAGATATTGCAGTTGTCTTTTATGCAGAGTTATTACATATATAGAAATCATTGTATGGCCTGCTGTGTCTTATAAAGCATATGGTTGAACTGCAGAATTTAATTTTTGAGCATTTCCAGTTTATGAGAAAAACCATATTGTTTGCTGTTTAAACTCTGAGAGGTACACGTATTTTACTCCACAGACAACAGATTTAAATCTTCAGAGACAGCCTGTGATATCAACTGTTAATGATGATTCTACAGTTCATCCTGGCTACAAGAAAGTGACATGTCGGCTGCAAATGTCTGTAGCTGGAAACAGTGCTGGGGACTATCAGTTTCGAGTTAAAGTAACTCCAAGCAACAATGATGGATCTTTCATAGCCCAGACCCTGGTACCTTCACTCACTCTCAGTAAGAAGTTTTGATTTTCTGCTGTTTAAAGGAACCCATATATTAAAGCTGAAGCATTTTTTAAAGACTTTCCAACATTTTCACGATATTTACCTTTCTGCTGCTTGAAAGGTTTCAAATGAGCAAGCTACAAAGACTTTGTCTGCAGGGTAGCCTCAGTGCTCAATTTGTTTTAATTGAGAAGCTCTCTTGAAAATGAATTCTTTGAACATTTTCATGTTTTCTGTAAACAATTAGGTGTTTCCCACAGCTTTTGAGTTGTTTATTCCACCAAGATATTACCATGACAAAGTGTAAAGAACACAAGCGTTGAAGATTCGTTCTTGTAATATCTTGGTTATCTACAGGACCTATTGCACTCTACAATGTCACAGACAACAATAGAGAGTTTGACTCCCCTGTCTCTGGTAATTTAGCCATTGATATTAGGGTCACAGGAAACCCAGATCCAAGTAGAGTCACCCTATGGGTTAAAAGAAGTCAGAGTTCAAGCAGTGTCCCTGTATCAAGTCAAGACTTCCAGTGGACCTTTGTACGCACAGTTGAATCTGGGGTTGGAGCTATAAAGCTCATTATCACAGGTGGTCTGGAGACTCCCGGTGTCAGTAGCTACATTCTCAAGGCTGAGAATGGAATAGTTGGAGAGAGCGAGTTTCAGTACATGTTTACTTTCAAAGGCATAAGTGAGTATTACATTTAACACTGAGCTCTTGACATTTATAAAAGAGAAGGGAAATTTAGTAAATCTGTAGAAGTGTATGTTTTTCTTATTTTTTTTCTTTTTTTTTTGCAAATTTCTATCCAGGCCAAGTCTAACCATCATTTTTGATATGTCTTTGACCTTTTTTTTTTAATTTTTTTCTAGAAATTAAACAAAAGTTCAAGGTTGTTGTTTCAAATAACATGCCTTGTTTTTAACTTACTAAAAAGAACCCATAAATTTAATTATCTGATGATGGGCTATGAAAATAAATTCTTTACTGTATTGCAAGTCAACGCTTTTTGTTTTCTTCAATATCCAGCTGAAACTTATGAAAGCATATATAAATATATTTCAGATATATAAATTTTTGTATCCATATATTTTTATGTTTTCAGTGAAAATGAAAATCCATCAAATAAGATGGCACTAAAATCTTTAAAATTCTTAAAAAAAACCTAAACTATTGCTTCTGTATAAAGATTTTTGTGGTATTTGCAGAAATTTTGCATTAAATTAAGTGTTTGTAGTTGATCTCAATGATGTTGTTAACTTGCTTTAAGTTATCTGATTGTTTTATTGTCTTGTTCCTATTTTTTATTTAGGAATAAAGCTAAATTCAAGAAGAAGGAAAGAAAAGTAGCCAGCTCCTTACGAGAAATTTCATTAACATTATTGAACAGTTGTTATCTAACACTTAATATTTCTATTTAAGATAAATTTAGAATTATTCTTGTACAACTTCTTGGTTTACTTATTCATGTTTTATTTAAGCATTTGGCCGCTCTGAAAACTAGGGAATCTGTTATAAAATTTGTTATTGAAAATATATATCATTTTTTTTAAAAGCTAAAAATAACTTCTAAAACCATCCCTAAAATGCCATAAAGTATTGAGATTTTCTTCCTTTACTCCAATCACCACTGCAATTTATAAACACAGTTGGATACATTAAATTGCCAACAGCAACACAGTATTGATGCTTAACATATAAATGTACTGAAAATCAAAATTCAATGCATACATTGTTAAAAGAGTATGCGCGTTTTTCTTATTTACAAACAAAGATTCTTTTAATAAAACTTTGTTTTCATGGTTTTGTCATTCTTTTTATTTATCTAATCTCAACATAACTTGAACTTTAACCTTGTATGAAATAAGTAAACTTTGTTGTTTTCTAAAATTGCATTTTAGATCATGCTTTCCCATCTCTAACTGCTTCCTGTTTTCCTAATGTTACCAGCAACACCAACAAATCCCATCTGCGATGCTCCAGTCTTTGTTAACGGAGGCGCTACAGCTGTTATCTCTTGCAAATCAGATCAGATTTACCCAAGAGGGACTTGTGATTTTACTCTCATTGCAAGTGTTACCTTTATGTATCATTACTGTACTATTCATTTTTTTTTATAAATCTACTTGTTTAATAATCTATAAATTTTACAGAGTTTAGGCTTTTATCATTGATTATTGTTCCTAACATTACTAAAATATTATTCTTTGCTGCTAAATAATTATTACTAGGAGAAGCGGAATGAGAAATGTGACTCTCTCTCTCTCTCTCTCTCTCTCTCTCTCTCTCTCTCTCTCTCTCTCTCTCTCTCTCTCTCTCTCTCTCTCTCTCTCTCTCTCTCTCTCTCTCTCTCTCTCTCTCTCTCTCTCTCTCTCTCTCTCTCTCTCTCTCTCTATATATATATATATATATATATATATATATATATATATATAGATAGATAGATAGATAGATATAGATAGATAGATATCTTAATGAAAAATGTATGTTTATTTTAAGATAATTTTCAATTTCAAGTAATGCTGAAGACAACTTAAAGTTTTCAACAATTCATTACATTTGATCGTCAATAGAAACAAAAAGCACTAGGATGCTAAACTATTCCATACAAAAAGGCCAATGCTTACATAAACAAGTATGAATTTTAAGGTCTGGTGATTTCAGAATGGGTTCTAAAGATTGCTGTGGTAATATGAATCATAAGTTCAGTTAGGTCATAAACATTATAAGGCTTGATCTGTACATACATTTTATTTCTTTTCCTTAAATGTGATAAATTTTTGTCAAAATTAAGCTTTCATGATAGGATTTGCTTTTTGCGTTTTGTTCAAAAAGTTTTGTTTTAACTGAAATAGTAGGAGTATATAGAGTAAATCTTATCATGAAATTTTAGTCATAAAATCATTGTCAACCCTGCTTGGCACAAGAATCAAGCTCTTGTAGGACATTCGGCAAATAAAATAGAACTTTCAACATTTCTTTTCCATTTCAAAGGAAAATTGCCTCACTAAAATAACAGTCAATAAATAGAATAATTACACAAAGAAATCAGTATCTCATTTACTGCTGCTGATTTAAGGATTTTCAACCAGCATTAACCATTCGTCAATTATCAAATAATCATATATTTCAAAGCAAAAAAAAAATTCATTTCAATTACAATGCAATGAATTAAACATATATTTGAGTAATCAAGTTAAATGGACGGAACAGTAATTCTGTTCAGTTTGTTTTATAACCCTCTGAAGAATTACTTATGCATATTTTTTTTTCTCAGACTGAAAGTTTAAACCTTATTAAACAGCTTCTTATCTCAACAATACACGATGACTCTTTCGAATATCCTGGCTACAAGAAAGTAACATGCCAACTGCAGTTGTTGGTAACAGGAAACAATGCTGGGGCCTATCAGTTTCAAGTGAAAGTAACAAGCACTGAAGATGAAAAGATCACAGTGAAAGCCTTGGCACCTATATTAGATCTGAGTAAGAAACTCTTTAAGTTAGGTAAAACATTTTTTGATAAAAACTTTCTTTCAGATCTTTGAGGTATTTAAAAAAAAAAAGTTCTATAGATAAAAAAAGAGTATAATTACAAATGTGAGAAATTGGAAACATTAAGTCACATTTTCCAAATAATTATAATAAAGGTTGTTTTTGATACATGCAAATTTGGACTGTCTTTGCATTTTGGTTGAAGGTATCCACCTTAATGGTAAAACTTATTACACTGAGATTTGCATTTCTTTCTTTATCAGTAGGTCTATTGATAATGAATTTTTCGTAACAAAAGATAAGATTTATGATAAGTAGATAAGTTAAAAGAAACATAACTGTTTCTGTCTCTCAATTCTTATTTTGGAGAAAAAAAAATGTTCATAGACAGGTGATAATATACCACTTGAGAGTTAGTTCAATTGATGGTATTCATTTGGGTCTCTTTTGTATAAGTGGTATTGCTGTGCATCAATTCTACCCATCAGGACAAAGCTTTGTGTTCTCCTCACAATTTTTCTACTGAACTATAAATTGGAGCAACTCCTTTTGTCTACAACAAAAACAACTAATCTTTGCATCTTTAGTATTCTCCCTAAGCATTTGTGACTCTATCTTCATTTTCCTGAACTACTAATGATTGTATCTTCATTATTCCCCCTGAACTACCAATGATTGTATCTTCATTATTCCCCCTGAACTACCAATGATTGTATCTTTGTTGTTCCCCCTGAACTATCAATGACTATCTTCATTATTCCCTCTGAACTACCAATGGTTGTATCTTCATCATAAATTTCTCCTAAACTACCATTGATTCACCCATATTATCTCCACTGGACTGACACTAATTGCACATTTATTATCCCCAAATGACTACAATTACTGCATCGTCATTCCTCCGTCCCTTGCTATTGATAGTTATTTGGATACAGATATATCACCAGGTCAATTCTGTAGCATCAAGTCCTTTGTCCTATATTCTATGGCTTGTTTACAGAATCAATCAAACTGAATGATCCACAAGAAAACAACCATGTGTTTGAATACCCTGATTCTGGTAAATTAGTCATTGATGTTCACATAAGAGGAAATCCAGACCCAAACAGAGTCACACTGTGGAAAAGACAAGGTGAGACTACCAATTCTGTTCCCATTTCGAGCCAGGACTTCCAGTGGACATTTGAGAGGGTATTAGAATCTGTGGCAGGTGTCATTCAAATCACTATCTCAGACAACATGGTACCTGGTAGTTTTGGCAATTATGCTCTCAAAGCAGAGAATGGAGTTGTTGAGGACAGCAAGTTCCAGTACATATTTGCTGTAAAGTATCCCATTGGTAAGTCAAGGTATTGTTAGTTCATTGTGATATGTCCATTACCATCTATAGCAATTATTTGGATGAAAATGTAAAGATTGACAAAAGACTTTCAAGAGATGTTTCATTAGAATTGTTGAACTTTTAAAGATGTTTGTATTTTTATGGTCAATGGCTTCACATGCAGCATATTTTGTTTCATAACTTTTTATTAAAAAAAAAAAAGAAAAGAAACCACAATTCATTATACAGATTGATATTCACTGGTTATTTGTCATTTGAAAAAATGTTCCTGTATCATACATGTCATAAATGATTTTGAAATAGACAAAATGTGAATCAAGAATAGAGAGAATTATGAATTAAATTTTTGTTTTAAAAAATGTGATTTTCAAGCTTTGAAATGTACCTATAGAGGCCTTTTCTTTTCACAAGGTTTTGTGGAATATTAGGTTTACAGTATGGTTAAAATTTAGAGATAAAAAAGTGAAAAGAAATAGCTGTTAATGTGACTGTGATCGAAACAGGAAGTCTAAGAAAAGAAACTTTATGTTTTTACTACATAAGAGGAAAAAATATGAGACAGTGATATGAAATTTATCACAGTTGTATAGATCATGAAAAAGATTTATGCAAGTTGATAATTGTAATTTAAATTGTTTTCTTGATCTTTTAACACCCAAGTTTCATTCAAAGTATATAATGTGCATGTTTCTTCTCCAATAGTCCCTGTGTCAGCTCAAGTAAAAGGTTCTGACAATAATTTGCCAATTATTGCTGGAGCTACAGTGTGTGGGCTAGCCGTTGTTGGTCTGGTTATTGTCTTGGTTATTGTTCTGCTGAGAAGGAACAGGCGAGCAGGGCACACCAATGCTCAACAAAGTTTGACAGGAGTTGGAACTTCTACCGATGGAAGTTCTACAAGCGGCGGTTCTGGTGAGGATCTAAACTCAGTTCAGAGGCTTTTGACAACCAAAAAGTTAATAATAAGTCCAAGCATTCACTGCTTCTCTCCTAAGATCTGGGTCCTAAATAGACAACAAAAACTGAAATATTGAACTTTTTTTTTACAGTTTACATACGTTTGCCCATACAAAAATGCCACAATGAAATGTTCTTGCAAACACTAATCTCATGTAGCACAATGAAAGATGCATGGGAATATCAATCTAAAATGTGTAAGTTTTTTTGTAACTCAGAAAAGGTGCAGGCTTAATCTGGTTTCATTTGACAAATAAGAGTGAAGTGGCTCAATTAAAGATGCATGCACACCTGTTGATGAGATCAATATGTATTCATGCAAACACTTTACCGTGAGGTCTCTTCCAGTTTAGATTATCTTAAAATGAGGTGTACATCCCATTTTGATGAAGCCAACGTCTGATTTTAACTCAAGCACTAAATCTAAAAAAAAAAAAGAGGACCATAGGTTAAAATTTCTTATTCTGAGACCTACTAGAATCTTCACTAGCAGAGTCAAATCTAGGTCTTTACTAGATAAGCTTTAATGAGACTTTTAGAGGGTCTTAGTTGATGAGCCTTGAGACTGGTTTTCGTATTTTTTGTTTTGCCCTGTCTGACTGGGAATGCTTTGATATTCAGAAAATTGTCTTAATCCTGATAAGTGTCTTCTTTAAGTTTCAGACCTGCCTGTTTGTAGAGATTTAATGAGTATGTACCAACTTTGGTTGCCATTCAAGATTGATAATTGGTTTTCTTATTTATTCAACTGATATTTGTCAAGATTTTTCTAGTGATTGACCAACAGATTCTCTCCCTCCCTCATGTGGTGTTTTTGGCCGCTCTTTTGTTTCCACAATCATTAAAATTATCAAGGATAATTGACACCACCAAAAGATCTATAAGACGCTTCAAACAAGTATCACTTTAGGCTAAAGCAGCCAGTGCATCAGCACTTGTTCCTCCTTGGATTGGCTTCTAGTCTTGGCCTGATATAAACCTGTCAAAGAGTGTTGCTCAAAAGGTTGGAGTGGCTTTAATTTTTTTTTTTTTTTGTGAAAACAGGATTCAAAGGCGACTTGATTGAATACATTTGTTTCAATAATTGATAAATGGTGCTTTATGTGAAAATAGGCACCTTCTTTAATTTTTTTTAAATAGAGGAACCTGGATTAGTCCGTCAATCAGGTACTGTGTGCTTTATTTTATGCAATCATGGTCTTCTTTGCATCTCTATCCCTTGTCGCTTTCAGTGCATCTGTCACTTGTCCTACTTTAAGCCACTAAGTCCATCCAACATCTGTTTACACTGTTTTCCTCTGACTTGTCATGCATGTTCCGTTTGATTTTTTTGCAATCCATGCGATTCATAGCATTCTCCGAAGGAGCCACATTTCTGTAGCCTCTAGATCAATCATGACAAAACACAAATCTTGAATAGTACCTCAATTAATTAGAGATTCTTTTTAAACCCTGTTGAGATATTCAACATTTATGTCACCAGCTGTGTTCGTAAGGATAAAGTGGCTTTCTTTAATGCTTAGTCAGTATTTTCAATACATGGAGCTGCTTCAATTGTATTTAATTTTGCATTGCTATTTGATAGTATTGAAACATTGCTTGGATAAGTTCAATCATTCATACTTATTTTAGGGAAAATAGTAAACAGCACGATACACTTTCCAGTTTATTTTCTATGAGGTTTACATTTGGTTCAGTAATTATAGTGTACTAGCACAACTATGAATCCTTCAAGAAGTCAATAGTGTGAAGTTTAAGGATAAGTCTCATCATCAACCTTGCTCAAAACAAAATATAACATGCGAGTCCCCACATAATTTACTATTTTAGAGAGGTGCATTCATGAACCAATACAAAAGCATAGCTTAATATTTTGCAAGATTTAATTATTCCTGCAAAATGCAATAAGGCATTTCAGCTTACAAATTATGCTTCACTAAAAGGAAAAACAATAGATTAACCTTTAATAATAAATTTTTTGTCTTTTTAATAGGACTCGTGCAACGGTTTACAGTATAATGCATAAACATATCTCGCAATTAAAAAGAAGTATAGTAACAAAGCTGAAATTTACATGTCATTATAATTATCTAAGTGTCCATAGAGACATGAAAAAATACTTTAGATTTGATTTAAACCAAACAAAAACTGTCAATGGTATAAAAGACAAAGGGAAAAAAAATATTCTTTCAGGAATTTATGTGACATTGATAAAGATCTAATATTTTTTTTTTTTGTGTGTTTTTTACAGGGCTCAGATAGTTTGTAACTCTTTGAAAAAAAAAATACTATTTTCGGTCTTGAGAGTACCTCCGTGTGACTCTTTGTAGTAGGCAGGTCTAAACAAATATCAAACTTGCATTAGGAAAAACTGTAAAAGGTTAATGATAGGTGTTCTCTTACCATTTTCAAAATAAGCTGAAAGAACACTCAGGACTCCAGCAATTTTCCTTTCCAGTAGCTTTAAAATTTGTAGTACTTTTAAGAGTGTTAAGATGTGTTCAAATAAGTAAAAGGTTGCTATTTTCATCTCAATTATATAATTATTGGGACTTGGGTCTAATTCTAAGTGATGGCAGATTGTCTGATTGATTTCCGTTAAACACAAAGTTATAAGTACCCTGTACACAGCAATTTAAAGCAGCCAGTTTTCCCCGACATTAAAATTAAAGACATCTTAGTCAAGTCTGCATTTCATTTTGAAGCTAAATATATAAGTAATATAGCTAATTAGAGAATGTCTAATATGAACCAACAGTAGAGAAGTTAATTGAATCTAAATCCAGATTAGGCGAAAACAAAGTTGTCTATTTGAGCACACAGCAAAATAGATAAATTATTTTCAGTTTTAGTTGAGTTAACCTGAATGCGTGAAATGGTTGCAAGCTGTGGCATATTTGACCCAGCATTTTGAGGTTTAGATCTAGATCATCCAATGGGTATTTTTTTCCTGTGGAAAATGTAAAGCAAAACAAAAAATGAAGCACCAAAAATTCAGTTCTGTAGAATTTGGCCTGGAAATAAAATCTAAAAAAAAAATAATAGCGACTGACTTTGCTTGAACTAATTTTGTTACGTTAGGCATTAAAGGATCCATTTGTTTCATCTATACAATTTTGTTTTCTTCATTCACATCATTGATATTTCTTGAACATCCTTTCCTTTGATGTCAACAGTTTTCATGGCCAATATTCTATTTGGGATTGATGGGTATCATAAAATCCAATGATAGCATTAAATACAATCACCCCACTATAATAGCAGTCCCTTTGTCAGGATGAATTGAACCAAAAATTAGTTATATTTTTGCAAGAATGAACGTTGCTGATTTTAGAGTCTCTGCAACTGGAAAGCTTGCCATCATTAATCTAATGACATTACTCCTGGAGCTGCAAATAAGCAGTTGCAGTCCCGGGTTATAAACAATAGCCGTGACTCAGAGAGGTAAATCACCTAGCGAGGGCACAGGATTAAAAAATGAACTTGAACATATTTTTCTTATACAAGAACACCTTTCAAACCATTAGATAAGACAGCATTAAGATCACTAATACATAATGGGCCATTTGTTAAACATTTTGATTCATCATGTGAAATCTAGTATCTGTTTGGCTACTGATCTCTTTCCTAAATCTAAATTGGTTGGTCTTAACATATAAGATCTGGAAAGATTTCTGACTTTTATATTTGATCTCTTAAAAAAATTCATATGATTATGGGCAAAATTGTTGCTATAAGACATTAAGTTCAGAGTTTCGTTTAGGCCTAGATTACGTTTATACTGTCAATTGAACTGAACATCTGTTGAGCTATAATCTACATATAAAATGATGGTTTTCTTGTAAAACTTAACATACGGCATTGATAGTGACACTGATCTTTACCAAACATAACATGAATTGGAACATTACAGACTGTTTTTTATATATGTATATGTCTTACATTTTGGCAACATTTTTCACCTATGTCTTTAGTACGTTTCTCAGGATAACAGAGCTATCACAAATTTCTATTTCAGAACCATCCTACATATACCCAAACTTGGCGTTCAACTCTGACAAAATTATTCCAACACATTTCGTCTTGGGACCATCAGACATTTCCAATTTGGAATCAGGCATGTTTTTGGATGAATTCCATCCATTTGTTCCAGTCTCTAATAAAAACTTTACCTAGATCTATTTTCCTGAAGATAATCTTTACTAGCATCAGAGTCAATTACTCTAAATTGAGTTATGATTCAGTGCTTGTGAGAAACTGCACAAAATTAAGTATGATATATACTAGAACATGATTTGACTTAACGAGGATCCCTCAAAATCATGAATTCCTCGAACTCATTTGTTTTCCCCCCCCCTTATTTTCTTGTTCTGTATCTCTTATTTTCACGTTTTCATTGAACAATTGGTCCTAAATTAGAGAAAGAAAATGGTTGCCTCTTAAGAAAGTTGACAGAATGCAGATCTTAAATTTCAATCAAGTGCTCTGCACAGCTGTTGTTATTCTTTTCAAACAAGTACACCTTATCTTTCCCATTCATTGTGTGGAGATTGTTTGTGGACAGGCAGCTTAGCCTTTCATCCCTAGTCTCCAGGGAGAGAAACACCCCCTCTCCCACGCCACCTTACTATAGTTTAATCTGATGCACCTAGCGTCAGTTGTCTTTCTGTACCTGTGCTAGGTCTACCTGTTGCTAAGACTTCAAAGGTGCCAATTGTAACCAAGATTTGCTTGTTCCACCTGCACAAGACATAGGCAACGATCACAGATTAATGAGACCTGCAGGTGCACCGACAGGCACTTGGAGATGCCCCAAGTATTTTTGTAAATTGGTTAAAGAAGGTGGAAACTTTATTTATTCTATGTTGTAAACAATAGTGTAATGGTGGAATATTGTCCTGAAAAGTTTCCCAAAAATTGATAATCAAAGTTTGCAGAATTTTTTTTAAAGCTTTACTGTAAATGGATCAATAGTCACTGTTTCTGGCGTTTTAATCAGACGTACTAGATCCAGTTATCTAGCTAGATCTAGATACTAGATTTATATGAAAAGAATGGACATCAGATGCATCTTTTTATTTTGAAGTACAGTTTTTAAATTTACTGAGTTAGTTTGTGGGTGACTCATATTATTTAAGTGATTTTTTTTTTTAATATGATAATGAAAGGTGACAGTTTGAGTAATCTTGTAAGGCCTCAGTTTATAGCGTGTATTTCAGACTTTGATTTAGATAAAACTCATAGTTTCTTCATTTTTTGTGTGTTGAAAAAACTGTGGACTGTAATCACAGTAGAAAATTAGCCACGCAAGTTGTAAATTTTTAGGCCAGGAAAAATGCTGGTAGGGTGGCCGTTTTGTGCTGTTGTCATGGAAAGAGAGTTTTTTGTGACCAAAACTATATGTCAGACAACCTTAGAGACAGCAAAACGAAAGGACAGAAAGATTGAAGTTTTGCTAAGTCAGGACATCTGCGTGTCTCATTAACCTGTGAGTAAATCTGCCCCACCTTTTGCTTAATCAGTACATGAAAGTGAAAAAAAGCTTGCAGGTGCAATCTCTCTATTGATAGTTAGGATACCAGGTAGCTCAAAAGGAAGAATGTTGTACCTGACAATAGTGAGCTTCATGTTCATTCCTTTGTTGGCCCCTCAGGCTATTAGGTCTAGCTCTGCCTTGACAGACAGCCCTTGTCTGGGTTAAAGTTTATTCAGGAACAAGCAATGTTCATTTGAGCGTAGCATGAAAGAAATTTGTGACAGCGATCTGAAGGTAGAACTAGCATTTAGCATCAGAAGCTTGAGATCTGATAAGCAATGGGGTTTGTAGACAACTTTTTACATAAAACATGTTGGTAATGACAGATTGAGTTGTTCGGAGGTATCTGTCTTCTGTCAGCAATTTGAAATGCTAAATTGGGTATCCCAGTAATGTTTAGAATTGTAAGGAAGTAGCCAAGTAAATAAGGAGCCTCTACATATTGTTAACATTCTTCAAAATATTCAGAAAAACTGTCCAAATGCAAATCCAGGGCCTGAGTTCTAAAAATAGAATTGTTTGAACATAGCTTTCTCGAGCACATAAAAATTTCGCAATGAATTTAAGGAATTTGTACTCCATTGTAGTTTTGATTTTTAGATTCAAATCTCCCCACACACACACACACACACACATAAGTACGACATTCCTGATCTGACATTTTTTTTTACTCTCTTTCTATATATATCCTGATAATTCGAGTTTCGGATAATTCGAAGTCCTTTTTTTATCTCAATGAACTCAAAATAACCAGACTCGACTATATTTCAACTTTTATCAACTTATATTTTGCTGTTTCCTTTTTTTTTCTTGGCGCTAAATGAGTGTTTCTAATTTCTCTTGACAAGTGTTTTTGTAACTTGGCTATTTGGGCATTGAATGTTTTGTATTTGTTCCTTTTTTTTTTTTTTTTGGTAACCAGCGTGTAGATCTAATAGGAGAGTAACTGATAACTTTCAATTTTTGGTTTTCTTTTGTATTTAAGAATTCAAGGGTCATTGACATTATTATGATAATAGTGTAAAAGTTTTAATGGTTTATTCTTATGCAGCTCATTTTTATGTCTTTTCAGGAGTGTACGAGAATGACAATTGGTCAACAACTGAATGAAAAAAGTTGGATATTGGGCAATATCTATTTTATTTTTTCAAACCTCTATAAACTACTTTAAAAGCTATATTTTTTAATAGACAATTTGGAAAGCAAATAATGCTTTTAAAAAATCTTTGTTAGGGCTCATTATCAGTATTTGTTTTATAATATTCCTTCAAGACTTTTTACAGTATTGCTACTTAAAAGTATCTAAGTTTGAGATGATTTATTAAAGGTTTTTTACTTCTGTATCATATTCGCTTTTACCTGTCCTTTTCATTTTGGAAATGCAAATCCAAATTCTAGTGTAGACCATCATCTGCTCTCAATAGTCTTTCAAACATCTTATTTTTATTCTTTGATGAGAATTGTTTGGATTTTGACTAATTTTTAATCAGTGCAACCTATCTGTTCAAGAAGGACCATGGTATGGGAGTTCTGGATCAATGGGCTAAATTATCTAAATCTCCAAAGGTCCTCTGTAACCTGTCGATGGGAGCTGAACTCCATTTCTCTCATTTCCTGCTTGCTGCCATAGGTTTATTTCAAATTTAGAAAGATCACTCTATAGGGGGAAGAAACGCTTATTTTGATGAGATTTACACTCTTCTATTTTTGGGTCACCAAAAATTTACTGATCTAAAGATGTTTTAGCGTCTTTGCATTTTTTTTAAATCCCATTTTATTCAAAAGGTGTCAATTTCATGTATTATGCAATATAGATTAACAACATGTATCTTTTTTTTTTCTCTTGATATCTTTGAATTGCATTCATAACACAACCAAATATGAACATATAAACTTTGTAGATTTTTAAACAGCTTTTGTTTGTTAATAATTCATTTGCTTCCCTCAGTTAGCTTTATGCTCAAAATTTCTCTTTATCGCTTTGTCTTTAAAGTTAAGTATGTTATTAAAACTTGCGTGGCCTTTCAAACATTAAAACATTAGCTAGAAAAAAAATATTATATTAGTTTAAAGAATTAGAAAAGATGTTTGTATTACAAAAAAGGAGTTTTTGCCTAAAAAAATTTCAAGAGCTATTTTCCCCTTGCTGTGCCCAACCATTCAGTCAATCTGAAGTTAGAACATAAGAATGAAATTTTTAGACAGAAAAGAACAGAGAAACTATTTATATAATTATGTTAAAAAGTATTTTAAATACAACTTTAAAGAAGTATGCCTGGTTTCAATGATCAGAAATCCTGAGATAAAAAAGAATGGTATATTTATGACAATGAATTATAATTAACTATTTTTACAAAAAAAAAGTAATTGAAGGGGTGCAATTTTTAGGCAATCAATCATTTTCAAGAGAATTAAAAATTCAATTCATTTTTGTAAAGTATGAAGTTATTTGAATTTTTTGTTGGTTTTTATTTAATTGATATGCATTAATATTGTTTTACAACCATACATTTAATCAACTATTTATTACTTATTTTTTTTACTTATTAAGTGCTGAAACAATATCTTTAGATTGTTATCTTATATAAAAATATAATAAAGGCAGATCAGTGGACTATGTACTGTTTTTCTGTTATGAAAAGTGCTCTTCTTGGTCTGTCATGTGTCACTGTCTTTGTGATGCATTATTTTTATTTGACTTTTTGACTTATCGCCGGTCCGCATCGTAGTCGTCAGACTGCAACGCCTCGGCTGCCTTTTGTATTCCTGTGCATAGTATCCTCCACTGATCCCTCTGTTCTGCGATCTTTTTCAGGTTTTCAATGTCTTTTTTATTTTTATTTAGAAATAGGAAATACATCCTAAAAAATAGTTAAGTGAGAAGGACTTTTGTGGGCTAAAATTAACTAGAAAGCTGATTTATTCTCATCTGGTGTTGTATCTAAATATTAAAAATTTAGACCTATGACCAGGTCCAGATCTAAAGCTAAATCTAGGTTCTCTATATCCAGGTGCAGGTTGGATCTGTCAGATATGCAAATCCAGAAGGATCAGAACAAATATTGCATGGTGTTAAAAAAATTTTTTTCACAATTTCATGAGTCAAGTTGGACAACTAAGAATGTCTCTGTTTAGCAGTGATGTGCTGAGCGGTAGCTTTTCTTTATAAGTTTTAAAAATAGAAAATTCAATCAATATAAACAGATAGCAATGGGCACTCTTTGTTCTAAAAACTTTCAAAAGACAGGAATCAGCTGAAAATGCGTATATATATATATATTATAATTATTTAATTTTTATATAAGAGGGTATTTTGTGGGTAGCACTGTTAGTATTGCTCAGGCCTTACTAAGAGAGTTTTCAGATAACTTGCGGCATAGCTGGAACTCCATTCTAGGACTAGCTTTAAGTGAATGCAAAGATACAAAATGAAATTCAAATGTCTTTGTTTTAGATTTGTTTCCTTGAAATTGGCAAAATCTGCAATTATTTGTGGGCAGATAGAAAAAGTGTGGCAGCTGTCCTCAGAAACAGGTAGTAGCAGCAGTTAAAGATCTCTTAATATCATATTCTATTAGTAGGCAGTGGAAGTTATATTAGAGTAGCTCCATTAAGTTTGCTTACAATAGTAATAGGAGCATCAGTATGTGTAGAAATAATATCAACAGGCCTTGTATTACAATATAAAAAGTAACAGCAGTGAAGGTGGTGTTGATATGTTAGCTCACGATGCAATTGTGTTATTGTTTCTATTATAACTAGGCTAGGGAAGTACCTAATTTATCATAACGGTTAGGTGAACATCAATATATATAATATATTATATATATACACATAAATATAAATATATATTATATATATATTGCAAGAACAAACATTTTGATAAGTTTTATTATACTACAGGTACTAATAGCATAGTACAATTTGGATGTTTCAAAAATATAATGGAACAGAGTGTAGTCCTATTGTTTATTTGTAAGTCCAATAAACACTATTGAATAAATTATGAGTTCTCAAATACGGGGATTTACATTTATGACATTTGGAGACAAGAGCGAGTGCATTCACAAAGCTTGGAATGAGTTGACCCCATAAATTCCTATCCCTTCTCTTCTTGTTCAATTTGGCGCCTTAACTACCAATACTTCCCTAATAGTTTTTTTTTGTTTTTTTTTTAAGTTCCTTGATCATCTTCAGTTCCAAACCATTAAACTCTCTCCATTTCTTCACACATTATTAAGCCCAAAATCCATTTTTAAAAATTAAGGTAAGTTTTATGTAAAAACAATTTTAGTCATGGTTGAGATGTAGACAATTTTTTTCAGGATTATTTTTTTGTGAGACAAAAAAGGTCAAAGATTTTTAATACAAATTGAGACGCCTTGAAAATGAAAGTTATTATCTAATTGAAGCAGTTTTTAAACATGAAAACATAAGTCATATTATTGAGAAAACAATTGAAATTCCATACAAAAAATGAAATTTAGATAATTGCAAAAAAAAACATTACAGAATTTTACCGGATGCAAATACTATCCTTAGTAAGAGAAGAAAATTTAGAAATGGAATAATTCAGGAACCTGCGTACAAAATTCATTGCTCCGTTCATTTTCAGGCGTATTGTGTTGAGCTTGGCTTCATGGTAATTAAGCTCTTTCATGATTGTAAGGAACAAATGATTCTGGATCGTGATTTTTTTTGTTTTGTTTTTTTTTTTTCAAAGAGAAGGTGCAAGCCTTTTAATGACTCCGTCCAGTCCTGACCTTTGGTAAAAGCTCTGACACAGTGCTCCCATAGTGCAGCAATGATAAGATCTACATAACATAAGAGCTTTTTGGTACGCTGAGTCTAGTACAGGTGTTGATATGTATCTTTTTTTTTTTTTTTTCAGAAAATTGATTTATTATTTGAATTTGAGCATGTCGAGGAAAACTACAGTATGAAATCTGAGAAAGAGAGAGGTTATTTAATATTTATATGGGCTTAAATGATTGCTTTAAATAATTAATTAATATTAGTAATAATAATATTCTCTGAATCGTAAAATCTTTCTAAAGTGATCGATAATGAAAAGCTGCATGGAGCTGAATGATCTACGCTGAAGTGTTGTGACACCTTTTTAAATATGCTGACACTCTACACAATGTATGTGAGCTTTTTTTAACATTCGGTACAATGTATTGTTACTATCTACCTATTATGAGGATTATAAATATCAGCTATGCTCTAAACCATGAGATACCTTTAAATAGTAAAAAAAAAACATGAAAAGGGATACAGAATGAAAACGATGTCTTGTCAAATAAAAAGTTGTGTATTTTATAACTGCTATCCTGTTTCTTTAATATAAAGATAATAATCAAAATACATATGGAGGCCACATGGAAAAAAATCCATGCAAGTACTTTAACTCTGGTGTGATAGGTGGGTCAACAGTTAATGCACTTCTTTGTTGATTATACTTCCAAGGCTGTAACTGAAAGTAGTTCCAAGAGACAACCTTAATTCTAACTCTTAGAGCCTAAAGAAAATGTAAAAATGAATACCTCAATCATGTAACGTTGAATTAAAAAGTTCATGTTTATATTTATCATGTTCTGTTCTTTTGCAAAGCAATATCGATAACACATCTCTGCAAATCAAGATTCTTGTTATTGAACAAAATAGGTTTATCTGCCTTAAAATAAATAAAACAATAACGATAAGACAGCTCTATTTACAAACATTCATTATTGTGAGAAAACATACTGCAGAATGTGCTCAAACTCATCTAGAATAATTGAGTGTAATTGATTTTCAAATACTTGTTTGTTGTAACATTTAAATTTTTACTGAATAATAAACTGGCGTGATAAAAATTTAATTGGACATTTTGATTACAAAGGCGCTTGCGGGGAGTTAAAGTCTGTAACAACAACAACTATCAAAGTGAGCAAACAAAGAATGCTGGCGGATGCGAACAGCCAGAACCACCCTAGAAATTGCAGGAGTCGAGGAATAACTACTGGACTCAAAATACCCACCGGGAGGAAACTCAAAAGCAACAAGCCATAATTGGTAGAAAAGTGGTCGGGGCCAAAAATATCTAAAGATGCCACAGGGAAAATTATGTAGTACACGCTCTGGACAAGAGATAAAAACAAAATGAGAAACATGTAGAGCAATGCATCAACTTGTGCTACGTTGTACCAGAAGGCACAGAGCACGCTGTTTACCGCCAGACTTAGGATACAGACATCCTTGATGGAGATGAGATGTCTGTTGAGGCCCGCACCCAGAAACAGTCTGGAGATAGCGGCTACCGCAGGAATGAGCGTGCCGACCAGAGTCAGGTACCGGTCGTCTGGGATGTACAGCAGCGCAAACTGTTTGTAGTAGTTCGCTTTCAGTATAAGAGCGTACAGAGTAGATATTCCAAACATAAAAAGTGCATAAAAGGTTGGTGTCTGTAAAGTTTCAAACGGCGTCAGTGAACGTCTTTTGTCTTCAGTACTTGTAGAACTGTCGAATGTTTTTTCCTTGATGTCCAAAGTCGATAGGGAAGGAAATTGACCGTCAGATTTCTGGTCGGTTTTAGAAATGTGAATGGAGTTAGAGCCATACTCTCGATGGATTCGCCCCTTCGTCTGGATTTCTGAGATTTCTAACCGGTTTTTGGTAGAGTCGTCTTCAGCTGTGCTATTCTTACCATCTGATTCACATTGTTCCTTTTTGCTTATGTTTAAACTATCGATAGGAGTATATGGTTTAGCTTGCGGGGCCAGCAGAATGTATCCGACAAACTGGAGACCGCATATCATGGCAGCATATACAATGAGAGCCATGGGTACTCTGTCCAGGATTTCTTTTTGAGAGAAGAATGTTCTTGAGCCTCGCATGGCGTCAGGCTTGAGGTTATCTGGATTTACGATAATCGTTATAATCTGGTTCTGCAGCATAGAAAGCAAAGTAGAGGCTCCAGTTGTGCTTGCCATATACAAGGAAGCTTTATCTGGCGCCCAGCCTTCCACATACTGGAAAGCAACGACAGAACCGACACCTTGCATCAGGCCCATCAAGACACCTAGCAACATCGTTGTTCCCGCTACAGACAATCGGATAGTCCAAGCAGAAGCAAAGAGTCCCGCGTTTAGGAGAATCGCCGTCACAACACCAGACAATTTGAGACCCACCTTGTCCGCCAAATGCTTCGTGATTAGCGTACCTGGGCATAGCATAGCCATGCATAGACATAATATCCACTGGCTGTCGCCATCCATACATTCTGGGTAACAGGCGAACGAGAAATAAGAATCCATATATGCAGACAAGTTGCCGTAGATCCATAGAAACCCTAGCGGTGCTGTCACGAGGTGAGCTCCAATGATTGAGCAACACCTCAAACTTTTCTCTGTACAAAAAGAATACACCATGCTTCCGTTTTCTATCTATATTCAAGTTTTTAATGAAAGCTATCCTCAGCTTCGACTTGTCTTAGGCGAAGTACATTATTTTGTGAATAATAAGAAAATTTATAATCGTGAATAACAAGGATATCATAAATTTAGTATAACATCACGATGAAGGTAACTGTTAACACAAAGCTGCTCAAAACCTGCACTGTTTCTGGGCTATGGCGCTTTGGGAGATAATGCCATCGACCAGCTGCTGTTGATTCTGTTTCATAACGCAAAGCAATAAACCTAGTGATCGTATTTTTACAGCAATGATTCTGAACTCTCAAATCGATCCATTTAATGATGGCTTATGATAAGTATTATTACGCTTCGCATGTCAGGTAAATTCTGTGTGCCAATAAAAAAGAATTGAGAATAGGGAAAGGGATCAGAATTGTGTATATTGTGCAATCGGCTTTAGGGCAACCTAAATTGATAAAAGTGTTGTTTTTATGAAGATAAACGTAATGGAACGTTTCAGTTATTATTTAAATAGTTTCCCATTTAAATACCATTTTAGATCTAAGTAAATTAGGTAGAAGAAAAAAAAACTCAAAAATTTAATCTCTTTGCGCTTTCTGCACATAGTTTGGTTTACTTTAATGATCTCTTCATGCAGCAATAAATCTTAAGATGTTAAAATGGGAGTTGAGTAAAGAAGAGACTGTGGCTTTCTCTCTTTCGTGGTGAAAGTTATAGATGATACAAATTTCACTTGAACATTTCGTAAGCTTAATTCTCCCTGTGAATTAAGTTCATTATTATTATTATTATTATTATTATTATTATTATTATTATTATTATTATTATTATTATTATTATTATTATTATTATTATTATTATTATTATTATTATTATTATTATTATTATTATTATTATTATTATTATTATTATTATTATTATCATTATTATTATTATTATTACTATTATTATTAGTATTATTATTATTATTATTATTATTATTATTATTATTATTATTATTATTATTATTATTATTATTATTATTATTATTATTATTATTATTATTATTATTATTATTATTAAGAAGAAGAAGAAGAAGAAGAAGAAGAAGAAGAAGAAGAAGAAGAAGAAGAAGAAGAAGAAGAAGAAGAAGAAGAAGAAGAAGAAGAAGAAGGAGAAGGAGGAGGAGGAGAAGGAGGAGAAGAAGAAGAAGAAGAAGAAGAAGAAGAAGAAGAAGAAGAAGAAGAAGAAGAAGAAGAAGAAGAAGAAGAAGTTTTTTTAAATTATCATAATCATAATCACCATCCACTATACCATTGAATGGAGTATTTTGGTATTGTGGTGTTTCAAAGCCTTTTAGATAAAAGAATAACTGAGCTTAATTGCACCTCTTACATCTAAGCAAAAAACAGAGCATAAGGACAATCATGACAATCCCTTCGAGATGACGTTGTCATTCCGAACCGCGGAAACATTGCCATTAATTTTATCAAGTATCATTTAGTTTACAGCAGCCGTGAGGAGAGAAACAAATTCAAAAGTAAATTGTTACAATGTTAGCATCACCATCGTTAAAAAGGCAACTACTTTAACTATGGAATATTAATTTTTATTACAACTTGTAATTGTATGAAAACACTAGGATAACGTTAAATAAAACAATTTACAGCAAACTAAACGCATTAAGTTAGGAGCGATATTGTTTCCTGCGCGGTGCATGCAGGCCCCCATTATCTGCCAGCCTCGTTGTTAGTCAAGCATAGGCTCTAATGTCTCGTGCTGCAGCTGTTATTACTTGAAGAATATTTCTATAAAACTAAAACATACATAGTACATATGCACGAAGACGGTGACCGTGTTGGCAGCCACGCACCTACAGAAAGAGTGTATCTGTTCAAGCCTCTCTCTCTCTCTCTCTCTCTCTCTCTCTCTCTCTCTCTCTCTCTCTCTCTCTCTCTCTCTCTCTCTCTCTCTCTCTCTCTCTCTCTCTCTCTCTCTCTCTTGTCTATTTGTATTTCTGTCTGTCTCTTTCTTTCTTTCTTTCTGTCTGTCTGTCTGTCTGTCTGTCTGTCTGTCTCTCTCTCTCTCTCTCTCTCTCTCTCTCTCTCTCTCTCTCTCTCTCTCTCTCTCTCTCTCTCTCTCTCTTTCTTGTCTATCTGTCTGTCCCTTTCTCTCTCTGTCTCTCTCTCTCTTTATCTCTCTAACTCTCTGTATGTCTGTCTGTTTGTCTAAATGTCTGTCTCTCTCTTTCTCTCTCTCTCTCTCTCTCTCTCTCTCTCTCTCTCTCTCTCTCTCTCTCTCTCTCTCTCTCTCTCTCTCTCTCTCTCTCTCTCTCTCTCTCTCTCTCTATCTATCTATCTACCTATCTCTACATACATACATAATGTATATATTTATATAATTTATATATATATATATATATATATATATATATATATATATATATATATATATAAAGGAGGAAAGGGGGGGGGGGGATGTTGTGGGAAAATGTATTCATTGAGTTATATTACTTGGTTATTTTTGTCGGTCTTTTAACCACATAATTATCGCATGCATAAGGTTCTGAACTGCATCCTGGATCCTCGCACATCAATAACAGTGTTTTACTTTGTACTTTATGAAAGCAAAAAAAAAAAACATATCACAACAGCGTTAACTACCAGATAACAACTCTACTACTTCAAAAAAAAAAAAAAGATCTGAAGACAGGCTTAAATCTAATACATCAACTGAATAAACTTTCAAATTCTCTTTGTGAGATTTCCAGGGGCTTGTCTCTTTTTTCAGAATGAGGAAGTGGTCTGGAGCGCTATAGTTTTCTATAGGCGCAGCATTTTAGAATATCATAGCCTCAAACTTGAGTAAATTTGACAGTTATTATTCATTTAACTTACGTAAGTTTAGTCGTCCGATCAGAAAAACATAATTCACAAAAAGGTTGTAAAAAAGGAATAACATGCTTAAAAACAGTAGAATAAATACATTTCAGTAAAATACATCCGTCAAAGACAAACAATTATGGTAGAAGTATAATTGATTAGAATTGTTTAGCAACCGCATGCAACAATATACCGATGGCGTTTATTTAATTGTGATCTTTGCAGAAGACAGAGTATTCAGGGAAAAAAAAATCTTATTAATCGTATGGAAACAACAATTAAATAATCTTCAGATGCTTATGTTGAATTTAATCCATAATATTATGAATATTTTTTTTAATGACGCATCGTTAAAGGATAATCCTCCATAGGGTTCACTCTTCTTCTTCTTCTTCTTCTTCTTCTTCTTCTTCTTCTTCTTCTTCTTCTTCTTCTTCTTCTTCTTCTTCTTCCCCTTCCTCCTCCTCCTCCTCCTCCTCCTCCTCCTCCTCCTCCTCCTCTTGCTCTTCCTCTTCTTCTTCTTCTTCTTCTTCTTCTTCTTCTTCTTCTTCTTCTTCTTCTTCTTCTTCTTCTTCTTCTTCTTCTTCTTCTTCTTCTTCTTCTCTTCTTTTTTTGCGTGTTCCTGTGCTTGCTGACGCAGCATTAATAGTAACGTACTAACATTATTAAGATGCAATGAGATCAGTTAGATCTAGCTAATTTCCTAAACTCCAAATTTTGTTAATTAATGTTACACTTTTCTTGTCGATTCAAATGAAAGAGAAGCTTTCAATTTCTGCAATGGTGTTCTAATCAGCGTTAGAAGAACTGTACAGTATAATAGATCTTGGAGGGTAAGAAAAAAAATAATGAGTTACAGAAGTAGTGGGGAGTGTCACCATAGTACGTGTAAAATATATAAATTAGATTAATGATTTACAAGAATCAAAGGCGATCTTCTCGTCAAAATCGCTAATGCGTGTCACACTAGTTAGAATTTCGTAAGATATTCCTCATTTATATCGATACTGTTGATAAGTATTTTTCTTGTTCTTTGCCTTATCAATAAAAAAACTTTTCATATAAATAAAATTGAGTAGTGACAAAAGATATTCATACACTTTTAGTAGTAATCATCACTTCCAGTTTTACGCTGTACCCGCACCTTGACCCGCATGAATAGTTAAATTAGTTCGAACTTGTTTGACTGACGCAATGACAGAGCCTGGAAAATGTCTTTCTGGTATGACGTCAATCACCATATTTTACTTTTTCCATGAACGTTCATTTTTGTCTTTGTGTTACAGTTTTATACACTTTCTAGTTTCCTTTGTGTACAGTTCTATGTACGTTCTATTTTCCTTTGTATTGCATTCTTTACTAGACCGTTGTCTTTTCACTTCCCAATTTTTATCAGTTTCCATTTTTTTTTCTATTTCTCTGTATTTGTGTCAACATATGCGTATGTTTTTGTGTATATATATAATTATGCTTTGATGTATATGACTCAATTTTTATGCCGCTTACTTCATAATATTTATACAACTTGAAAATCATTACTTTCTTAGTAAATGTTTACGCTATACTTTTTCTGTATTTTAAGAAATGGTTCCAAATTTCACTTTGAAGATGAATAAGGTCATTCTGTATTTTGCATTCTCCATGGTGTCTCTTTCTTTTTGGAATATCTAATGCGTTATCTCACATCAATGATTAAAAAAAACAAAATTGGAATAGGAAGAACTTAAAAATTAACAATTGAATGCCTTACTATAAAAACGATAATGTTCTCTCTGCCCCCATAGATCACACAATATATGAAGGTATATTGATTGTATAATGCAATTCAGTCTCTTTTCTGTATAGATCTAGAGACCTATTGCATGAGGGCATCGTTTCCAGGGGAGGATAAGTTTATTGTTGTTGGTTGTCATTATGTCTTCGAAATGATAACTGAAATAATTTTAGTTTTCTAATTACATAATTAACTGTGTTTAAAACTTATATAGTACATTAAGGTTAACGACAGAGTTACGGTAAGTGGGCTTTCAGATGTCTGGGTGAATGTTTCATAAATAAAACTTCTTAGCATTAGTCACAAGATGCATGGTGGCTATTCTTTCAGTCGCTTCAGCAGTGTACAGCTATCAAATTCTCATAATGCACAGAGGAAACCTGCAAATCAGCATATTTTTTTTTATTACCGGTACACAAAATTTGAAAGAATACAAGTTTTAAATATATGACTTTCCCTACATTATGTGTACAGGAGAGCAATTAATAGAGTCCGCAAATCCATGGTTTATGTACACCTATGATTGGCATATGAAGCCTACAGATATAAATTTATAATATACACGTAAACTAAAAGAAGGTACGAAGTATGCGTTTACTAACGTTCTAAAACTGTGAACTGGATAAAGTCTACTGCATAAAAAACGTTTCAGTACAAAACAAAAAATATCTGCGACAAAAAATCTCTATTATTATAATGATGTAGCAATGAAGGCCTATCATTATTTTATTCTTGTAGGGTCTATCATGGGGCCCAACTTTGTTGTTTTCCAGTCTGATGTCAAAAGACAATATTCAATAATATTGTTCATGAGTAGGTATTAGGAAGGACAATTTATCCTAATTCTTTTTCGTTTTCATCTAATATATATATATATATATATATATATATATATATATATATGATTCAGTAAATACCTCTTAGTTGAAAAACCTGCCTAGAACCCAAGGATATCCTATTCAGTCTTTGAATAAAGACCTGCAGTCTCCTTTTTTAACCTGTGATTCTTCAGCGTTAATTATACTCGATCTACATCATTGCTGTAAACCAAATCGACAGGTGAAAACTGCTCGCGAACAGATAGATAAGACCGAAAACATGTCACATGTATTTCACTTCTTTGCGACAGGCACTCACCAGTCCTCCTGAGTCCACCTGAGTATCAACAACCAATAATGAAGGAAATAATGATAAACATTTTTAGATCTTAATCTAGAATTAGAATTAGTCTAATAAACCTTAATAGATTCAAAAATGAAATATTAACGGTGACTTAGACTCCAAATCTAAATCTAGTTCGATTTGTTACTATATTGTGTTTGATTTTAACTTTTTAAAAGGCCAATTTTAAGTAGCATCGAATTAAAGCGATCTTGGATTTAAAAAAAAAATGGTTCTTGAACTTTAAACTCGTCATTCTAGATTTTGACTGTTTTAAACATGAACTTAGCATTGCATAGCTAATATTGACAGTTTGATAATTAAAATCAACATCAAGGTTTCGGATGCAATCTCTTCTTATATAATTATCTTAATATAGGCCTATATTATTATCACTTCAAAAAGTGCGTTATATTTTTTCCTAAATTGTTGTCTGAATATTGGCGGGCCCGACTTCTTAATTATGATATTTATTTTTCCCGTCTTATTCTCTGCACACCTGCTAATAACTAGACGCAAGGATGACGAAGAACGGATGCACCACGTAACCTATTCAAAGTAGCCTAACATCTAGATCTAGATTCTGGAATTTGTTACAAAATAGACATAACCTTAATTGAACTTATCGAAGTTGCTGTGATCTTTATAAAAAAAAAATGTCCTAGAATATTGGCATAATATTTTTTTTTTCAACGAAAAAGAATCAGATTTTAAGCTCTTTTGCTAAAGTTTAATAAGAAATACGAATGTGGAACTGCTAGATTACTTTCAACGAGAATGCCTAATTAAGACATCTTACATCCCATCGGTTCAGTTGGTAAATCTTTTTCATGGAAAAGCCCAAACGCTGCCTTATCCAACGAATCAATGTGTCGTAAATACTTAGGATTTTGGTGGGGATACTTGACAAAGAAGATTGATTGGAATATGACATACACTGAAAAATTAAATAATAAGATGGAGTTAAGGACTGAAACCCCAGAAGAGCAAAATTAAAAATCGGGATCATGATGTGAAAGGATGTGATTTTTCGATTATCCGTGATGATAACTTTAATGGAGGCTGAACCTTAAAATAATGGGAAACTTAAAAATTCAAAACATTGCAAAAATTAAGCCTCATTCCAATAAACCCATTATTTTCTAACCTTCGAGAAGTGTAAAAAAATTTATAAGCCTCTTTTCCCTTAAATGTTAGGCCGCCTCAAACTCTTCATACGTTTTGAGCACACGTCTTTTCTCCATTTTGAACATTGGTGGAAAGGAAGTGAAATCTGGGTCAAACACGAATTTTGTGACGTCACATGGAATTCCGTGTCCGTTTAGACTCAGGCGAGTATGAGGACACATGTCCCTATAATAGACACATTGTTTGTGCATTTTGAACCATGTGACAGTCCTGGTAGTCTAGGTCTTGCGACGTCTAAAATTTACATTGGTCTGCAGGGTAGACAGTTCCAACTTCGCGCTTAGACAACTTCTCTTCTTCAAAAGGTCGCAACAACGTCTCAAATTCCTGGAGTTTTTTTAGGGTAAGGGGATCTTTGGCAGGAAATATATTCTTTTATTTCTCATTATTACCCGCGACGTTTCCTCGGCTGATCCTACTCGGTTCCGCGATCCATTTCGGGAGCCGGTTTCGCAGAAGCGCTTACGCGCACTTAAAAGGCTCCATCGGAGAGCCGATGCCGCCATGACTTCTTAAACCACATGATAGCTATAAAAAGATTTTGCGGGTGCCTATTAGTCGTATTCCTTGGAAATCCATACACGTTATAGCAACCAATGCGGCGCGGATAGCATTGCAGCACCGAAATGGTGTCCTTGTCAGCATGCAGCGTATGGTTTCCGTTTCTGAAATAACCCGCTGGAGTCATAACTAGATCAAGACTTTGGTTCATATCTAGAAACAGATTTTTTTTCTGAGCTGATGGGTGCTTAAGGTCCCTACAACTGAACTGGATATTGGCATTTTCTTAGAAAACGAATCAGATATCTATGTCTTTTGTTCACCTTTATTGTCAAATGCAAATAGTAAAGTGTTACTGCTAGGTTTTCTTTTTCTTTCATCATGGGTTCTTATGACATTACGCGTGAAGGGTGGATGCAACGCTTTAAAAATCCCCGTCCCTTCCCTTTTCTCTTCTTTCGTTTATTTTAATTTTTTTTTTTTTTCAAACTGGAATAATGGTACACACTACCGATACTTTCACTTTTATGTGAGTTGGCCACTTCCGCTAACTGTAACTTCCTTTTTACCTTTCTGGCCGATCACTGTAAGTCACGTTTTGTTCAACTTCTCTTTGCTTTCAACAATAAAATATTTTCGTACCATCATACTTGCATTCATAATAATTTTGTTGGTTTTTTTTAATGTGTTTTAGTCTGATGAATATATATATATTTATATCGACGACGGTGTTAAGTTATAATTCTATATTAAAATTACGATCGTGGTGGACTGAGTCCTTGGAGGTAGAGCAGTTCTAAAATTACCTAAGCAGCATGGCATTGGCAATCCGGGCATATCCCGAACATGAGTATTCCATAAAGATAATAGAACATTTTTTAAGCTTAAGATAAGGGTGATGATTTTATTTTTTCTTGGCATATGATTAGGAGTGGGAATGATGGACCTAAAAAATAAGAGGTAGGACTTCAACTGGGCACGTTGGATTACTTTAATTTAATTAATAATATAAAGTCTAGATTCTAGATCTGCGTATCTCAATCGACCTAAATCACACCAGCTCAGGAAAAGCCCCGACAGAAGGGACATAACTCCGTTCAAAAAAGTTTTAAAAAAATATTGCAATCCAACAAAACGAGATAAAATTATGAAGTAAACTGCATTTAGTGCATATAAAAAAAATAGGTAATTTTTTACTTCTACACCCACTCTACGCAGAGTGCTGTTTCTTGTCTTTCCGGTCGACCTTGACCTTGACCCTGATCGTACGTACTACTTTTTCGCAATTGTATGGAATGTTAAAAAAATGGATGTAGGAAAAAATGTGGGGGGGGGGACCCCCCCCCCCTTAAGTAATTGTAAACGGGGGGAAACCCCCCCCGCACCCCTAAGTATTTATTTATAAAAAAATGAGGGGGGATTCCCCCCTCAACCCCCCCTGGTACGATCAAATCAAGGTATAGATGACTCGGAAAGACAAGAAACAGCAAATATTACGAAAAAAAAAAAATTACTATAACTACAGCTCTTACCTTTACTCCGTCTCAGCTACTTCGAACACTTCTGAATCACTATCTTCCTCTACCTCACTGCGCTCTACCTCTCTGTGTTTTTTTAGTCCCTGCGGAGGATAAAGAATAGCAGCCTGAGACAAAAATGAATGTAGTAAATGTTTTTCATCTGTCCCAGTAACAAATAAATAACGGGCTAAATACTGCTGCAGATATTTAGAGCGCACTCCGGGCCTCCTACTCCACTCTTTAATATCCCTCCAGAGCCGCTCAATGTTTTGAGTATGAATGGTGCTATCCTCAGGATCTACGAAATATTCAGAGTGGTTTATAACCTTATGTGTATAATTATTGATATCCCCCAATCCTGTATAGGCACCCCAGCCGTCACTATAAATAATAGAACCAGGCTTAATATATTTAAGAATTAAAGGCTCAAGTGTTTCTTTGTTACGCCTCTCTTCTATCTCCCCAGTGAGAGCTACCACAAATCTTTTTTTAGTAACCCTCTCTATGCCACCAAACAGCCAAATGTCGTTCAATTGTCTACCCCTCTCGTACTTCCTCCTAACAAACTGGGTCTCGTCAATTTCAACTTCAACACCTTCCCCTCCTATCTGCTCCTGGTTTAAAAACCAGTTATTGCAAACCTCACTACAAAAAGATCGCCAGTCCACAGATGTCTTAGAAGATATATTTAAACACTTAATCACAGTTTTGTGGTCCCACAAATGACTAAGAAAATGGTTAATAAAAAGTAAAACTTTCCACGGGGCAATATAGGTATGATCCAGAAATGTTCCTTTAGAATCGGAGACGGAAAAACCACAACGCCGTCGCTTACTAGATTTAGGAATAACACTAGACTTCCTACAGCGCCAAACACGCTGATCCTCACGGTAACTACACTGAGAAGAACAATCTGGACAAATAACTTCTGATGGTAAAACACTATGATCTCTTAAATATGTTAAAGCTCTAGCGTCGTTATTGTAAAATTCAGCAATAGCTTGAAAATAATCTAAAGAACACTTATCACAAGGAGCCATGAAGTAAGTCACAATCAATGAAGTAAGTGCCAATCACGATCAATACACATTAGCTGTTGAGCCTCTGAGTAAAGACAATGAAATGACAGAATCAAGAGACGCGATCGATCAAAAGACGCGCCCTTAATTGCGCATGCCAATTAACGGTTGCGCATGCGCAAAGAGTAACTAAAAAGAAAGTAATACGCATGCGCGAAAGACGGAAGTAATTAATATGCAAAAAGGCACCTACCTCGAGCAAATCAGTACGGCAAAGTAGGTTAATAAAGAAGAAATAATCCATATTAAAAAGTGAAATATTTCAAAAACTATTTATTTGCGGCGAAAAAAACCTTCAGATGCATCTTCAGCACATCAAAATCTATCAGAAAAACATCATTTTGAATGCCGATGCGTTTGGGGTGTACAGGTAAAAAAATACCAAAAAATAGAGGTCTTTCATAGAATGAGTTCCTTTTAGGTACGGACTAATTTACACACCAAAGAGGGCTTCTTTTGTCAGGACGATAGAAAAAGATTGCGCTTGGTTTTTGCTTGGGGTTACACAAAGAAGAAAAAATAATTTATTTCAGCTCTGTCTCTTTTCTAACTTCATTTATAGCTGATTTAACGTTTTTTTTACCACTTTTTTTTTTCAAATACGACCTAACAACAAAAAAATGTTTCGCGTAGCAGAACAGTACATTGCGATTTTAGATGACTCATATTATTTCTCCTTTTAAAAACATTGTGTACTGTTGGCCATATAGACATTTTGATAAAAGTATAATTTTTTTTTTCTAGGTGCTACAGAACAGCCTAGTCCTTACAATCTAAAAAATGGTTGCCCAAAAGAAAGCCGTAAGTCTCTTTTAATTTTTCTAACTCACTGAATAAGATGTGTTTAGCTTTGCTCTTGTTCAATGTTGATGAATTTTTTTTGTTTTTGTTTTTGTTTTTTTTAGATAATAGATTGTTATATTACAATATTTACATTAAATCACTATGGTATAGCTAAGTACATATATTCATTACTATGGAGCCAAAAGTTTACAGTCTACAAAGATCTGTTTGACTGAAAATATGAACTGTTAGGTGTTTTTTTCTTTTTCTTTTTTTGAAAGCAAAGAAAAATCATGGTGGTTTAACTTTAATTGAGAGTATGTTTATGTATGTATATATATATATATATATATATATATGGGTCAATCCACCAGTACTGTATACCTTTTGTGGACATAGAAGGTCAAATTTCAAATATGTCACATCAAAACAGCAAAGTACTTTATAGAATTTTGATGCTTGATACTTGTTGTGTGAAAAGTGCAGACCTCAGGCTAGCACAGTTTTGAAAAAAATTTTTATTAAACTGATGTGACCACCATCTGTTACCAGGACAAACATATATGACCATTTGCAATCAAATATCAATAACAAAAGCATATGTTTGTCTATAAACACAAACACTTTGATTAGTATGTAACATCCAAGGTACTTTTTTTTTTTTTATTATTAAAATTGATACTAAAGAAGATTGAATAATGAACATGATATGTTAGGAATGTTACAAGACGAGCATATGACATAAAAACATTAGACAAAAGTTTCCATAGCAATGTTAAAACATCCAAATCAGGGTCATACATATGTTTAATTCAAAAGATATAGGACTAGCCATCTTAAAAATCTACAAAGGTCTTAAAGATTATTTTCAAGTAATAAGTATGGTATGAAAATATTTGCATGTTAGGAACATTACAGGACAAACAATAAATGGAAAACTGTATACCAGACACATAATGATCCACTAATATTCCATAAAAAATATGTTTTACATGGTTGAATCTTCATGTTATTAAAAATATTGGCTTGTTTTGAAAAAAGACTGCCCTTGAGAAGAAAAAGAAGATGAGTAGTGATTAGGTAGGAATGTTACTGGACAAAACAAAAAAAAGATGACTGAATGTAAATGCTTTTTATCTTCCTTTATATTGGGTTCATGTTTTACATAAAATGCTATTCTATACTCCAACTTAAACAAAAAATTGTACCAGGTGAAATTGAATTTAGTTACGATAGTAGGCCCCTATCTCTGCTGATATAACAACAAAACAAACATTTCAAAAACTTGGGATCCACTCTTATTAGAGATAAGTAGGTTGTTAGGAAAAAATGCAATATGAAAATACTATGAAAACAAGAAAAAAACAAAAAAAAAGCAAAGAGATATCTAATGAATCATAGAGTGGGCCTATGTGATAAAGAAGATGTTAAATGTTTCAAAAAAAGTACACTCCACCTGTACCCAGTAACTTTCATAACGCCCCTTGACTTCCCTGGTTATAAACTCACTTGAAGTTATTAAATTTATTTTCTTCTAACAAAGCATTCAAAGTAAGAGAGAATTTGGATATAAATTATCAAAACTAATGAAGAATGTTGAATTATGGCTGCTCTAGGCTTTGTAGCCAACTGGAATGTTACAAGGGACAAACTTGGCTTCGTCCTAATCGAATCTTACTCTTTGTTCTATGTATCATGGCACTTAAGTGTAATGTTAAGTGCATCCTCGAGACCTTTAATCATTTATATTAACAACTAAAGGCAGTTAAAGCTATTAAATACATATTAGTTTCCATATATTACAATTCTGTGTCTAATTTGTTACCAAATGTTACACTATCACGGGAACGTTAGGAAACGTTACAGCACAAAATCCATGGACGACCTGGTTTCCTTACCAGTGTAGAGCGCCGCCGTTGCGAAAGTGAAAGAGAAACCCGGATGAGATATTTAACTTAATTTCCGGCAGTTAAAAATCAACTTTTTGATTCTGTGGTGAAACAAACTTTTGCCCCACGGTGTGTGTTAGGAGTGTTACAAACGACAATTTCACCCTATTAGTTTGACCGCTAATAACAGCTGACTGACGCAAGCCATTTACTAATGGTTAGAATCAAACTATTGCTCGTTACTTGTTTGATTTAAATATTGGACTTTGACACTGGGGTCATACACAGGCGTTTGATCTGAAAATTCTCTTGAAATGAAGGAACTTCAAACGGACAAACACAGTAACAGGTCTAACGCAATTTTTAACTGATGCTCAACACATAATAGCGCAGGCATTGGGTTTTGCGTTTCCGTAGATCGAAAAATTGAAATCATTGTCTGACAGTAAGACACTTAAAGAAGCAAAGTGACTTTCCATGATTCTTGACTATAGCATTTAAGTCAGGCATATTTTGTCCACTTTCTGAAGGGGATTTTTACATTTTTGGTTTTCATTTGCAAATAAAGTTGTTCATATAAAACCTATGACATTTTCAAGCTTATGGGAGGTAGTTAATGTTATTTTGAAACATTTCCAAGAATTTAAAGGTAATTTTTAAATTTGTACTTTAACTTTTATGCATCTGGAAATTCCGAAATAGGACCAAAGGTGGTAAACAGTACTGGTGGACTGACCCATATAAAATATATAAGATCCCTTTTTTTTACATTTAATGTTATTTTATAGTGTTTGGCAAGTCTCCACAAAATCAAGATATTGGGTTTTTTTTTTAATTGCTTAGAAAAAGACAGCAGACAACATCAATGCCCGTCTGGCCCTTGTTATGAAGACAGGCAAGTATGTGCTGGGCTACAAACAGACACTGAAGACCCTCAGAGCTGGCGTGGCCAAGTTGGTCATCATTGCTAACAACACTCCTCCTCTCAGGTGAATGAAGACTCAACAATAAACATGCTTTAGTTCAAGTAGTAATGATCTTTTTGATAGTGCACGCATGGGTTGTACTTTGGAGGAACTGTATTCATGAGTTGTCTGGGAACCAGTTTTGATGACTCAGATGTCAGGAGTTTGAATTTTGTATCATTAACAAAGTTTAAAAGAAGTTAGAACTCCCCATTGGGCTGCCAATTAAAAAGAGCAAAGTGTCTCTCACAGAATTCTTAAATCCTTAATGCAATTTTTATCTAAGAGGTTTATAAAGACGGTATTGTTCCAATTGTCACCTTTGAGTTTGTGTGGCATTATGCAACTCATTTAAATAAAGATTAAGATAGTCGGTAGTATTCTATATTAACAGGTTTCCCAAAACTTCTATTACCAATCGGCTTTAAAGCTTCAACTTTTTAATCTTTTAAATTTCATACGTTGGATTTTGAAGTAAAATGCCACATTTTTTTTAAGACAATAGAAAGGTAGAGAATTTAGAAAATTGGTCCAATCACTTTGAATAGCTTGCTATAAACATACTTCATTTAATCCATTAAGTAAAACCATAACTGGTTAGTTGGTCATTTTACCACACAAGAACTAGATGCACATTTTAAGGGTAACTTATGATAAAACATTAAGTCCGGAAAAATGTAGGTGAAAATTTGCATACTTTATCTGCCACTGACAAATGAGAAAAAAATCAAAAGAACAAATGTTGGGTTGATAAACACTTAAATGTTCAAAATTTTCAAATTTGTGTAAACAAAGCTATCTTTGTTGGTCTCATTGCATGATGATTGCATAAGTGGCTGGTTTATTTTGAGATGCCTTTTATTACTTCTTTTTTATAATTGGGTTTTGATTATCTATAGATTCACTGTGGAAACCTCAAAAATCGAAGTCTGGTTATTCGAATTTCTCATAAACTGAATTTTGCGAGAGAATAGATTTTTTTTCTCTTTGATTTTTTTGGAATCTGACTCATATTTTGAAGTCTTATAGTTCAGTTCTCTTAATTCAAAGTCGATACCACTCCATAAGGCATTACAAAAGTACTGCATGTGTGTCTCTCAAGCAGCAAACATTGCTAATCACTGCCCAGGGAGTAGAAGGGAGCTGACACATTGAGAAAGAAGTGCCAGTACATGTAGTTCAACACTGATACCGGTAACAACGTGGAGCGGGGGAGAGTGAGAGTTGCTCATTGCAGGCATAGTACACACTCAATTCAATGAGTCATAGATTCAGTTAAGAACCTATTTTTGTAAATGGAATCTTCTTAACTCGAAGTTTTGATTCATTCCCGTATAATTCGAATTATGAGGTTTCCACTATAATCAATCTAATTTTATTGTTTAACTTAATACATTTTGTTAGCTTTAAAATGTATATTACAGTTAAATCAGAGCTTATAAGTCAAGGTGTAATGGTTTGGTTTGTTTGATTTTTTCAACTTAACTTTAAAACTCATAATTTGTCAAATTGTGATCTTACACTCATAATTGACTTCGGAGCCATGCCAGTGGTGAAGATGGAGTCCTGGCCTATTAATAATGACATTTGCTTTCTTCTCCCAAAGCTGAGTTTCAAAAGTGCCACCATAATAAGACTGGCTACTTTGTTACCTGGCATGGAAGATTGCTGATTGCAATGAATAAGGCTAATTAAAGGTTATTTTTTGTCTCTTTATTTGTTTATAATTATTGTTTTGTTTGGTAGCTTCTTCACACTTTTAGCAAATTGGTTGGAGGCAGTCCATCACTTCCCCTTTTCAGAAATGAGTCATAAGATTGCCTTGAATAATCTGACTAGTTATAGTGTAACGTTGTGAGAATAATATTCTAGGGAGTTGATTATTTTTTTGTTTTGCTTAAGCAGTTTAATTTTATATAACGGTTTTGTGATTAAAAACCATTTTAGTTTAGCCACATATATAGTTTTTAACCTTTTTTAACACTCTTTTACTGTATGTGACATCTAATTACTTCCCCTCATAATTTTTTACCTTTTCTCATCAGTTGCGTTTGACAATTATTGGATAGCTTCGTTTTTTCTTTAGGTTTTGCTTCTAGAATGAATTATCTGAATAATGACACCAGCCAATTTTGCCATTGAGTGCAATTCTTTCAATCTAAGTTTCTGCTTACCGCTCCAGGTATTGATCAGTTATTTCAACTTGTTCCATTCGTGGCCTCAGGAATAAGCAGATCATAAATTGCAGTTCTTAATGATAAAGTTTAATATCATTTTATGGTTCTTTTGAATTAAACTGGTTTTAATTGCTGTGTGTTCCAGTGGTCTTTTTCTTAGTTAAATAGAACAAGTTTGTCCTACCCGTTGTATTGTATTCACAATGAAATTATTAATTTTTGCTTTATCAGGAAATCTGAGATTGAGTACTATGCCATGTTGGCCAAGACTGGAGTGCACCATTATGATGGCAACAACATTGAGCTAGGCACGGCCTGCGGAAAGTACTTCAGATGCTGCACTCTTTCAATTACCAACCCTGGTAAGTTAGTCATGGAAGCTCTAACCTTTAAAAAAAATTTAAAGTCCTTTAGCAGAACTGCTTAAATGCAGCATTTAGTATCCTTTATGTTAAAGAGGTAGCTTTATGCAGGGGTGTTAATTAAACTGGTTTAAGACTCAAACCTTCCAACCATGTATCCCAGAGGTGCCTCCCGGAAAATCCTGGAAACTCACGGATTTGTTGTTGAATCCCGGATTTTTCGTTTTGTTTCAGCATTTAGACTGACCCAAAGTAAACTAATATAATCGGTTGTTTCCGTTTTTGTTTTGGGATTATTAGCGTGACTCAACAAGCCTACGAAAAAATAAAAAGTGAAAATATAATCCTACGAAAAGAAAGATAGTTTTCCGTCATCGAGTATTCACCTGTGCGAATGTATAAAACTGGGCAATATATATTATATCGATATTGTGTATTTTTCTTTTAAAAAATTTTTTTTCAATATCGAGATTTGTATTATAGTTGCAACTATCCGCGATATCTGTCCCATCAAGTTGTTCTCTTTGTTTGTCCGTAAAACATTGTTCTCTCCATCTGCACACCCAGACCTCGCCGTTATGTCCAACAAAGAATCATTCTGATTTCTTCATCTGACAATAGTTAATGCGACTAGGCAGTTTCTTTTTGTTAAGATACATTCTAAATCTTGTCGAGTATTAAGTTCGAATAGGAAATCTTAAATGCTGGTAGAGCTAGATCTAGATCTAGATAGGTAATCAAAACCGGGTATGACATGAGACTATAAAAATACATCTAGATCTTGTAAGTGATTTTCTTTTTTTCTTTTGCGTAGAAAAAAGGTGATTTTCATTCTAAGGTAATTTATTATAAGTCTAGATCTAAATGTTTGATTGTTATTTTCTTTTTTACACGGCCAGGTGGGGCCTAGTGAGCCGTTCTAGACCTAATTGATTTTTATCACATTAAGCTTAAATGTCTTTTTAAAAGAAAAGATAAGGAAAACAGCGCTCATCCCTGGTATTATTAATATTATTCCTTTTATACTTTAGTCCTAGCTTTTTTTTCCAACAGCTTTATGGTTGATTTTATCAGTGCTTAAAGTGAAATTAACAAAAACTGATGTCGTTTTTTAAAAAATTTGCATAATCGCACTTTGTCCCTGATTTTGGTGGGTGGTTTCCCTGAAAGGCATAGGTCGGGGTAGTGTATCCACTGAAGAATAAAAAAGATTTCATAAAGATACTGTGGACTGATGAGTGTGAGTGTTGTGTGTCTGCTGGGATTGCTTCTGGCCTTGGCATCATGACCCTGTCCATGGTGTAAGCGAACAATTCAAAGCAACTACACGACACAGGCAAGCCAAAAGATCTTTACCCGATCGAGCTTTGACCCGGCGGCAAGACTTTCATCGAGATGTTTCATTGATTGTCTAGCCAAAAAAAAAATAGCCAGCTCACCCCAACACTAATAACTGAAAGAGACCAATATTCTGAAGATTGATTTACCAAAATTGAAATATTTCTACTCCTTCCATTCACTTTGCTCCAAATAAATCATATGAATCATTCATGCTGGTGTAATTATTTTTGACAAAGCACATGGTGTCTAGCGAATGGGAAAGTCGGATTCGGTGATCAAGTTGGAAAAGTGGGATTTTGGTTGGAAATTTAACAGCAGGTCAGATTTTAGTGGAAAAGTAATTTCTGTACACAGAAAATTTCACTATGTCATGCAAAACGTCGTTTGGACTGTCATGTTTAGTTACCTGTCTTAATGCATCTCTCTGCCGAGATCTTGTGATTTCATTGTTGAAGAGTAAATGTAGGTTACTTATCTACATTTGGAATGGCACAAGCTGTTAAGAAAAGCATCACGGCAGCAGTCAAAGATCATCAGTAGTATGTGCTGTTGTTTTATGAAAGTCTCGAAGGGAAATCCGGGCACTCTCGCAAAATACTGGATTTTTTTTTTTTTGTGAAAGCATTCAGACTGACCCAACATATTCGATTATTGCCGATTAGGTCTAGAACCTCTCACTAGGCACTACCTGGCGGTGTAAAAAGAAAAAAGTAATCTAGGCTTTAGATAGATCTACACCTAAATTTATTTGCCTTGGAGTGGAAATTACCTCCTTTTTATTTTAGCAAAAAAAAAATAGTCCTATGTCATGCACGGTTTGCATATATATATATATATATATATACTCTGATGAATAAACCTTTATGGCGCTTCAGTTGAGCCAGTAAAATTCAGAAAACAGTAACAACTAACATTTTGGGGGACACAGCTGTAAATGAGTTACAACAGGTCATTCAGTCTCTTATTCCTGAGTACAGAAAAGAATAAGCCAAACCAGAGTAAGAAAGAATGCTCCAGAATCATGCCTCTGTGTACAATCAAATTTTGTATTGATAAAATTTAGAGAGGTTGAGGGAAGGGAGAGATTGCTCCTGCCAAGGCTGTTTGTGTTGACCGATTTTTAAAAGTTCAGTAAAAATTGTGTCCAGTTCTCATCCATAGTATTATTATTTCTTTTGTACTTAAGTGCTTACTTATTTGTTTCCAATGGCTGTGTTTGTCACTGCTTTAAGAGAAATCAACAAAAACTGATGTAATTTTTTTTAAAATTAACTTCGCCATGCTTTGTCCCTGATTTTGTTTGGTGGTTTCCCTGAAGGGCATAGGTTGAGGTAGGCACCGAACAGCCATGTGATCCTCTGTAAATCCTGCCCTTGTGCCAGACAGAACCTTTCATCTGTAAGGTTGAACCTCTGTGTAAAATTTTACGGAAAAGGTGGAAATATAGCTCTAGATTGGATTCGAAAGAAATAAACAGATTTTAGCTTTACAAAATGCTATCTTGATGGGACTGATGTATGCAGTAATACTTATGTCAGAAATGTTATTACAAAATATTATTTTATATGTTAAAACAAAATGATTTTGCAGTTAATTCAACAGATAACAGTGTTCCAACGTATCTCTACTCTAAACCTTGCTTTTATCGGCTTTACCATGGGATCTGATATCATGACCAGATGCCCTTCCATGCTGCCGAACATTGAGTGTCAACAGTTCAGTCTTACCGTTGCTCTGATGTTGAGCAATGGAATGTTAAATGTTGAACATATTTACTGTACAGGGTAGATTCTCTCAGTTGCATAGGAACAAAGCATTTATTTAAGTTGACCAAAATGCAACTTATTTCCGAAAGACCTATCTGCCCTTGCTGATTTAAAGCTATCATTGTTGCCTCGAGGAGGTGGCTTACCTTACCAACCCACATATTTATCAGATTTTTCTAAACCATTGAACTAATTTTACATGGCCACAACTAAAGAACATGAATACAATCTGTGTAAGATGTGTATTTTTTGAAGAAAATTAGATTGAATGTTGATACATTTAGTTTTATGTGTCTTGTTTGGTCAGTGGTCATGTTGCTTCTTATGTTACAGACTTGTTCTGACTAAATTAGGGAAATGTTAGGACTTAAAGAGACACCATAATTTTGATGTTACATGGGTTGTTTTTTTTTCCAAATTCGTCAATCATGTCAATTAGCCAACAAGTGTTGCTAAAAAATTTTTTCTTTCTTCCCTTTCAGGCAATTCAGACATCATCCGCAGCATGCCCTCAGAGCAGCAGCCTTCCTCATAAAGTTGTTCACTTTTGGTTCTTGAATAAAATTTAAAACTTTTATCAGTTTTTCCGTTTCATTAGTTTCACTAGAAAGGTTGTGAATTCAATATATAAATGAAAGGTGCACATGTTGTAGTCTTGAATGTTCAAGTTTTGCAAGCCCTTGATTGAAAGGTGCATGTGTTGTAGTCTTGAATGTTCAAGTTTTGCAGGCCCTTGATTGAAAGAGCAAAAGGTAAAAAGAAAAAAGGCTTGTTGAGGATAGTCATATATGGTATTATGAAAAAAGAATCAAAACTAAAAAATTTTTCAAAATCTATTATGGCCATCATGTGTTTCATGCTTAACAAAAAAATAGCTCAATCTATCTATGTTTGTTAAAAATTGAAAGATGGTCTTGAAATATTTATAATTATATGTTAAGAACTAATGATGAGCTAAAAGCTTTATTTCCATGGAACTAACACACACACACACACACACACTCTCTCTCTCTCTCTCTCTCTCTCTCTCTCTCTCTCTCTCTCTCTCTCTCTCTCTCTCTCTCTCTCTGTTTGAATTATCATTACAGTTTGGTGCTGCATAGTATTGCATGCATTCACCCTTTGTCGTTCAGCTTTTCTCTAAAAGGAATACAAAGAAGTGTACATGTAAACTGAAAGAAAAAAAAAGGTCGGAGAAGCGAGAGAGAGATGACAAAAGCCGGCAGAAAAATAGTATACAGTTGCATATGAAAAGTAAAAAAGGCCTACAATAATAAGACTAAGAGGAACACATCTTTGCCACCATAGCTATTTGAAACATAAGCAAATACATTCTGATCATATTATTTGGCCCAATGATTCATTCTATTTCTCAGACTTTGTGTTTAGAGACTTGCAGGGACGATAACGTTTCTTTGTTGGTTGCAGTCTTTATGAATGGAAGTAGTCTCAAGGAGAGAAGGCTTGTTACTGCATAGGATGAAGATTTAGTAAGTGCGGGTTGAAGACAGCTCGCGGAGAAAAACGAGAAATAAATGTCTTAAATCAATGTAGAACAGAAAGATGACGGACCGACTTTTCATATTGTATCCGCCTTGAAGTTGAAGACAACTGTCGGAATGAAGAGACCCATTCTATTCTGTTCAACAAGACGGACTACCCCAGGACCAGAAATGGCTCCAGCTCCCACTCCCAGGGAGACAATTAAAATCCACAATGTAGGCCTATTATGCTATACCTAATCCTCTTAAGGCCAGATTTGATTTCAGCCCTCTTAAACACCCCCAGTTTCTTGTGGTTTTGCAATTTTAGCGTATCAAAGGGAAAAAGAATCTATGTATACACAAACGCAGTAAAAGTACTAAAGCATAAGCAAAAGCCTAGGGTTTCCAATGTAGGTTCCTGGAGCAAGGGGAAACCACTCGCCTAAGCATTGTCTTCATTCCAACCCCGCCTCAAGTTGCAAGAAGGCAGTGCTGTGTACATCGTAGGCCTGTTTTAATGTGCGCTTTGATTTCAAGCCATAGCTCCATTTCCGCCATCGATAGAAGAAACTCGAAGTCGAATCAAACAAGCAGGGAAATCTCGGGCAATATTGTGTGACTGATAAAGCTGGTACATGTACATGTATATGCACTGTATAAAATGCATGGTATACTGTAGAACAATAGAGATGTTAAGAAGCAGAGGAAGTTTTGTTCGAAGGTTCGCACAATACATGTACATGTACATCTAATTAGAATGTAAATGTTCTTTATTTACTGAGTACTGAGATGGTATAGCGCTGAGTGAGAACTGGGACGTAAAGCAAACCTATGCTCGCTGATGTGGAGGCATCAAATCGGCGTACACATTCGATTTTATAGGATTTAACAGGGTTATACACTAGGCTGCTCCTGTACGTAAATCGTACGTTTCATAACACGAGGATTTTAACGTTAAAAATTTCCCCGCGAATAAGCAACGCTTACTTAATTCATTTTTTTATACAACGTAATTTATCGTCATCTCCATACCTCCCCGTCTTTTTTTTCTAGTATCTCTATCTTTCTCTTCATCTCTTCTTATTCTGCCTTTCTGCCGTGAGAGGGAGAGAGACAGAGATAAAGGTAGAGAGAGAAACGGAGAGGAATGCAGAGAGAACAAGAGAGTCAGATGGGGTAGAGATGCAATTAGGGATTAAAAAAAAGACCCAAACAAGGCCGAAAGAAGGAAAGTGATGGATGCAGAGAGCAATGCAGGAAGAAAGAAAAAGAGATAGAGAGACGGAGGGACATCATTCTTCCAAATCGCTGTTCTGTTTCTATCTCTTTAGTTTTGTCACAAAGTATCGTATCTTTAAGTTTAATCAATTAACAAAAACAACCTTGCCTTTTTAACAACGCCAACGTGGACGATTCCAAGTGACATTCTTTTTTTAAGTTTACCGCTGATTCTGAAAATGTAGTTAATTTTTAGACCCAACAAGTAATTATCGACTTTGATAAGTGTCTTTTTATTCCCCGTGGTACTGGTAGAGAATTTAACAACCGACCACGCCCAAAATCATATCATCTTACGATAAGCAAAAAATTACCAGGCCAAGCTTTCGATCCACCGTTCAACGGTGTAAATCGAATCCAATTTTACTGTTAAACTTAGCGATTCATTTTTAATCAGCAGAACGAAAAGAAAACGTATGTTCTGTCGATTCTTACATCTAATTTCGAAACAAGCCATTAAGGATTAAAAACACCCTGGGGCAGGTTAAAAAAAATGAGTTGTTAACTTGATTTCACGATGTTAAAGTAAGTTACAATTTTTTTTTAAAATAAATACAGTATAAATTTTTTATGATTTTTTTCTGTAGTTCATACTGCTTGTATTTGTTTTATTCTTTCGTCTTTACTTCGTATGTATTATCATGTCATGTAGAATCGTGCAACTGGGCGTTGTAAAAAGGAAGGGCTCTTTAATTAATTAAAGATAGAGCAGAGGAGGAAAAAAAAAAACAAAAGAAGAAAGACATAGTGAGGGGGTGGGAAAGAGAGAGAAGAGGAGTTAAGAAGAATGATCTCCCTCCCTAGCCACCTCTCGCCCTCTCTATTTCTTTCTTCCGCCATTGTTCTCTACACCTCTACTCCTCTTCACCCCCCTACTGTCGTAACTCTCTCCTGCATCTTTTTCTTTTCCCTTTTCTCTGCATCACTCTCGGTATCCATCTCTCTGCATCCATCCCCGTCTTTGAGTCTTCCTCATTTATCCCCTAGTTGCATCTCTACCTCTTTTCACTCTCTTTTAGCCTATCTTCCGTGCTCCCTCTGCATGCCTCTTTTTTTTTTCTCTCCATTTTTCTCTGTGTCTGTCTGTCTGTCCCTCCCTCCCCCCCCCTCTCTCTCTCTCTCTCTCTCTCTCTCTCTCTCTCTTTCTCTCTCTTTTTCTCTTTCACTCTCTCTTTTCTCTCTCTCTCTCTCTCTCTCTCTCTTTTCTCTCTCTCTCTCACTCACTCTCTCTCTTTTCTCTCACTCACTCACTCTCTCTCCCTTTTCTCTCTCTCACTCACTCTCTCTCTCTCTCTTTTTCTCTTTCTCGCTCTCTCTCTCTTTTCTCTCTCACTCACTCTCTCTTTTTTCTCTCTCTCACTCACTCTCTCTCTTTTCTCTCTCTGTCTCTCTCTCTCTCTCTCTCTCTCTCTCTCTCTCTCTCTCTCTCTCTCTCTCTCTCTCTCTCCTACTGTCTTTCCGATCCTTCCACTCTGACCATCGCCAAAGGTTGAGATTGCGACTTTTTTTTTGCGAAGAGAAAGTGGAATAAACAGAGTTAAGAACGAAGAAAAGCAAGATGAAAAGATAGAAAGACACAGATCGAGACTAGAGAAGAAAGATGGGGAGGAATAGAGATAACGATAAATTATAATGAATTAAGAAGAATAACCACACCCAAATGCCTCGAGTCCATGCTAGTGCTGCCTCTACACTGTAGACGCATCTCCATAATGAATGAGGAAGGCTGTAGACCTGCACAGCTATCCCTATTTAGTGATATCTAGTTGTAGTACATGTAATAGAAAACTAAATCAGATGCACTGTACTTAAAGTTAGATAGATCTAGATTCTGGGTCTTGTCGCAAAATACATGTAGATTTAACAAGTTGAACTTGTCGATTTTGAGCTTTAGAAACATTTCCGGAATAAAATGTTTTGATATGGTTTTTTCCGTTGAAAAAAAAACCACCCAAATTTTGACGTCTTACGTTGAAATTTATTGCGAGATGTGATTGTGAATGCGGAAGTGCTAGGTCCTACTTTTCCTTTCTCGTGGAAGCCCAGTTACGACATCTTCATGTCGATCACTGAACACTGGAAAAAAATCTACATGTGATTCATTTCAGTACATGTAATTTATCAATTTTGCGATCTTTTTAAGAGTTTATTTTGTAATAAAAGGCAGTGTCGGTCTCACAAAAGCTGTAATATTTAGCAAGGATACCTAGCTGCTTGTTTGTACAAAAAGTTAATGGCAATGGGTGTTCAAATTAAAATGATCTCTGAACAAATGGGGATTTTGCAGAAATGAATTTCAATAAAACTAAAATCATTAAAAAAGACGGACCTACCTGTACTTGGAACTTTCTAAAGATGAGGATTTGAGTGAAAATGTAGAACATCAGACAGGCAGCTTCTACACTTACACCGCCAACTGCTCCAAACCATGACAATATCAATATTGTTTCCCCTCAATAGCAAGTGGAGATACAGATCAAATTCTCTACCCCATTGAATTCCTCAATAATCAAAATCCAACCGGCCTACCTCCACATCAACTAAAACTCATAGTCAACACACCAGTGATGCTCTTACGAAATTTGAATCCATCTCAAGGACTCCTCAACGACACACGCCTTCTGATTGAAACACTAGGAAGAAGAGTCATTCAAGCCACAATAATGACAGGTACACATGCTGGACACATTGTATTCATTCCAAGCATTGCACTAACAGCAACAAAAGACTGTCATCTCCCATTCACACTCATTAGGAGACAGTTTCCAATAAAACCGTCCTATGCCATGACTATAAACAAGTCATAGGGTCAAACTTTGACAAAAGTTGGAATTTATCTTCCACAGTCAGTTTTCACTCATGGTCAGTTGTATGTAGCTATGTCAAGAGTTAAAAGCTATTATGGTTTACAATTTTCATGGGCACCACCATCAGAGAACTCTTTGACTATAACAAGCTACACCAATAATGTTGTCTTCAAATCAGCATTAATATTATAATGGTTAGTACAATAATCTTCTATTAAAATTGAAATTTATTAATACATGGGTATTGATTTAAACTTTCAATTCTGCGATTTCGAGGGCTTTCAACCGGTTAAAAAAAAGTTTATACAGACAGTCTAAATCTTGACCTTCGACCAGGCCATTTGTCAGTTTTGTTTGGTTGATCTTATACCATTGCTGTTTTAATTTTCCTACGCCACCCTTCCCTATACTCACATTATTTAGTAGCTCCGGCATTCTCTCTCATTACTGATGGACTTTAATATAGTAATAATTTTCATCATTTTCTGATATCACTAATACGTGTGAAAAAACATGACCAGACTAGCGGACAGGTGCAAGTGACGTCAAACACTCAACAGGTGGTTGATCTAATATTGCCACTTTAGATTACTCTATCTTGTGTAAATCAAGAATAGAGAGTATAAATTCTGGAAGAGAATGCTAAATAACTAGTAGAATACAAGTAAGAATTAGACACATCTTGTCTATGTGGAATCAGATCATGAGATTTCTCGGAGCAGCTCTCAACTAGAGTTAATTTAAAGAACAATTGAAATCGTCATCTTGGACAGGAACGACAAGAATCACTTGAGGCTTAATCAGTGCTGAACACTGACTAAAACTATAATATATGGTTATAATTCTTGAGGGTTTCTTGAGGCTTAACCAGTGCTGAACACTGACTAAAACTATATTATCTGGTTATAATTCTTGAGGAGTTCTCCAGACTTAATCAGTCCTGAACACTGACTAAAACTATAATATATGGTTATAATTCTTAAGGATTTCTTGAGGCCTAACCACTGCTATACACTAACTAAATTATTATTAGGTTATAAGTCTTGAGGGTTTCTTGAGGCTTAACCACTGCTGAGCACTAACTAAAACTATAATATCTGGTAATAATTCTTGAGGATTTCTTTAGGTCTAACCCCTGCTAAACACTAATTAAATAATAGCCAGATCAATCTAAGGGCATCATTGAATTTTTTTTATAAGTTATCGGGACTTATGCGTTTCGATTGGCTTAAACGATAGCAAAATCTACTGGAAACATTTTAATCTACCCATTCTTTTTTCTTAATATTTTTTTCCTTTGGAAGTATATGGTTTAAATTAATCGCCACCATTTTGCTCAAAGTTAGAGACCAAATATGAAATCAATAATCGCCAAATGCAAGGTCTCTTTTAACGCTCTTCTACTACTTTGGCATGCTGGGGAAACAAGCTTTTCGATAAAGACGCTACCAACCTTGAATGGTACAAAGAATTTCAAGGATCCTACACCAGCACAACGGGAAGCACATGCAGTTTCAGAGACCACCGCAGCATCTTTTAGTGATACAACTACATCCGGTTCCCTCCTAAGTAAATTAGATCGACGTGAAGTGCTAATTATAAACCCTACCTGTAAGAATATCTCCCATCTAGCTTACCAGGGAAACTGGTGCGGCGCATCTGATCCTGAAAATTATCTCAAGACCAATATGGCGATGTTTACGTGCAGTGGACGCTGTGGCAAAAAACCACCTTACGGGAACCTCCGATCGGAATGTGCGTGCGACGAAAGATGCTACATCCATGAAGACTGTTGTCCTGATATGGTCACGGTGTGCCCAGCGACTTATGAAGCCGGCATGCGAAAATACGCTCGTCTTGGCCAAGCTTCGGAATCGTGCGAGAACTATGGATTTTTTCTGCATTCTTCATGCGAACCCGCTTCCAACGGCGTCCCTGGTGCAACCAGTGGAGTGAATAGTGCGGAACTGAATGAAGAGACATCACGAGTCGTCTTCACAGACCCACTTTTTAGTCCTCGGTGGTTGGGGAAAATATTTCAAAAAATTAAACCAATTCCTCGTGGCCGATTTGTTTCTCAAAGTTGTTTTCGACAGCTCTAACACTTTCAATTCATGTGGGGCGGTAAAATCAGAGCCACTCCTCATCCCTGTGATCACTACAATGGAATGCAGTGATAAACTGGACACCGATGGAACAAACAGCAACAGTGTGAGGACGCTTCTGAAGCAGTGCAAGGTAAAGGACGTTAAGGACGTTAGGCCCAGATTTGATAGGGCCTGTCCTCGTGACATATTTTTGGCTTGTCATTGTGGTCAAATTCATAGGGAAGTGCTGCATAATGTATGCGTAGGCCGAAACAGATTTGATTCTATCCTTAAAAAGTATTCTTTAAAGCGCATAATTGAAATTATGAGACGAACGAGTTTTCAAGAAATAACATGGCCACATGACGAGAACCAATGCACCGTCCTAAACACCAGCTCAAACTATGAAGAAGAACTGCCAAGCCCGTACGTTACCAGCGATCGTTTGTTTTACTTGCGAGTCACACCAGTGACTACTGGACACACTACTGAGTCAGCGAAATTTAAAAATGACAGTTTTGTTGCCAAATCAGTAGAAACCACCCTTAACGTAGACCATAGCATATCTTTTGAGGTCGAGTTCACTCATACTCTAGAAAAGCGCATCCGCTGTGAAGGCCGTCACAACTTCCTGTCACAATGTCAGCTGTTCGAATGTAGCCAATCAGCGATGTTGTCTGTAAGCCCGCATTCTCCAAACCGATATGGCGACTGGTCGTGCGTTGTTCCAGACCGGGCAGTCATCTTGCAATCGGATCCTCTTCTCTCTGTCGAGTTGTGCACCTGTCTAAGAGCTCAAACTGTGTTATCCAGGCTTGGAAAATGGTTGGTCATGAGGAATAGACAAAGTGTCGGAACAAGCGTTTTCCACCTACACACCCGGAGTCAAGATATGGTAAACATGTACAATTATCGGCTTCAGTTCAGATTTATTGTAATACCTACAGTCTTGGCTAGCTTATGAGACATTGTGCATGTGTATTTCAGTTCAGATTTATTGTAATACCTACAGTCTTGGCTAGCTTATGGGACATTGTGCATGTGTATTTCAGTTCAGATTTATTGTAATACCTACAGTCTTGGCTAGCTTATGGGACATTGTGCATGTGTATTTTAGTTCAGATTTGTTGTAATACCTACAGTCTTGGCTAGCTTATGGGACATTGTGCATGTGTATTTTAGTCTTCTCATAACGAGCTTTCTGTTTGGCTATACATGTAAATTGTAATATATGTGATAATAGTAGAAAAAAAAAAGATAGGGGTGTGTGTAAATGAACATTATTATGTCAATAGATAAGATAAGTACGTGCATACACACATCAACAAGACATGCTGAAGAACAAATAGATCGAGATAAGTAAAATTTATGTTTCATATAGTAATAAAGAACAGATGGGTGCATAAAAAGGTCATTGTAGATAGCCGGAAGGACTGGTAGGTACAAGACGGCACGTATATAAGAAGATAAGGAGTTAGATAGGCCACATTGAGAAAATGTAGTGGATCATGCAACAGATTGCAACGAACAAGTAGGCTCTAGGATGGGAAAATGTCCCCTGCTTTATCAGAAATATTATTAGTTCCAAGAATAAAATATTGCACATTGATAAAGAAAATTAAAACATTGCGCATTATTAAACTCTGTGTATACTGCTTACGTGTTGTACAAAAGTTTCCACCAACTAAACGAGACTCTTCCTCCCCACCAGCCTCCACCCCCAAACACACACACCTTTCTTCGTTGCTGTCTCTTTCCTCTCTCCCACAGAAAGAGCAGCCACCTTAACGGGATATCCTCTGGAGTGGGAGACAGAGTTGATGCTGGGAGAGACGTACACAAGACAGCCCAGAGACAGTGCTCCATCTCGAACGTTTAGCGACTACATGATTCTTCGCAAGCTCTGGTTTGAAACTGATGAATTCTGCCCCTCCGATATCAACAGCAAGGTTCTCGTGGCACGCTTCTACTCGGAAGATCTTGAAAAATACGAGTCGAAAAATACATATGACCCAGGTGTCGTTGGTTCGCTCGCACTCCCTCGAGATGAGATGCAAAACGCCCGGTTTGGATTCGAATCATTGAGGTTCCAGTTTGGAAACACAGGAGATGAGATGCAAAACGCCCAGTTTGGATTCGAATCATTGAGGTTCCAGTTTGGAAACACAGGAGATGAGATGCAAAACGCCCGGTTTAGATTCGAATCATTGAGGTTCCAGTTTGGAAACACAGGAGATGAGATGCAAAACGCCCAGTTTGGATTCGAATCATTGAGGTTCCAGTTTGGAAACACAGGAGATGAGATGCAAAACGCCCAGTTTGGATTCGAATCATTGAGGTTCCAGTTTGGAAACACAGGAGATGAGATGCAAAACGCCCAGTTTGGATTCGAATCATTGAGGTTCCAGTTTGGAAACACAGGAGATGAGATGCAAAACGCCCGGTTTGGATTCGAATCATTGAGGTTCCAGTTTGGAAACACAGGAGATGAGATGCAAAACGCCCAGTTTGGATTCGAATCATTGAGGTTCCAGTTTGGAAACACAGGAGATGAGATGCAAAACGCCCGGTTTGGATTCGAATCATTGAGGTTCCAGTTTGGAAACACAGGAGATGAGATGCAAAACGCCCAGTTTGGATTCGAATCATTGAGGTTCCAGTTTGGAAACACAGGAGATGAGATGCAAAACGCCCGGTTTGGATTCGAATCATTGAGGTTCCAGTTTGGAAACACAGGAGATGAGATGCAAAACGCCCGGTTTGGATTCGAATCATTGAGGTTCCAGTTTGGAAACACAGGAGATGAGATGCAAAACGCCCAGTTTGGATTCGAATCATTGAGGTTCCAGTTTGGAAACACAGGAGATGAGATGCAAAACGCCCAGTTTGGATTCGAATCATTGAGGTTCCAGTTTGGAAACACAGGAGATGAGATGCAAAACGCCCAGTTTGGATTCGAATCATTGAGGTTCCAGTTTGGAAACACAGGAGATGAGATGCAAAACGCCCAGTTTGGATTCGAATCATTGAGGTTCCAGTTTGGAAACACAGGAGGAAGAAGCAGTTCACACGTGACCACCTCTGTCCTTCCTACGCTCTCTCCATCGTATTTATTCCTTCTGTTTCATTTTGCAGAGATGATGACATTGTAAAGTTCACATAATTGGGAAAAAAAAGGGGGAGGGGGGGAACTCATCTGATTCCATATCTGTTCTCTTTTGATGTTTGACGTCAACCCTTCTCCTATGTTTTCTTGTTTTTTGTTGTTTTTCTTTTCTTTTCTTTTTTTTTTCTTTTTACAGAATGTAATATGACTTTATTTAGCACTTGAACTAAAATTAGAATAAAAATGGTGTGAAGAATAAAAACATTTACATGCTCTTTTCTTTTCGCGCAAAAACAAAACAACAAAAACAGTTTAATTTTCTCTTTATTTTCTGCAGAATTTCTCCAAAGAATTAATTTCTTTTCGTAAGTTTATTATATAATCGGATATAAAAGTTTTTGATCTTTTTTTTTTACGTTTTAATTTTCTCTCATTGTCACAAGAACTATTGTTTGTTGTTTTGTTTTGATTTTTGTGTTGATATAGTTTTGTGTGTGTTTGCTGTGGTTTTTTTTAATAAAAGCTTTATTTCAACTTCTGAAATCGACGTTTATTCTGCCTTGTTTGCAAGTTAAACCTATACCTGAGAAAGTGAATTCATCAGCCGAGGGTGGTTGTTTTGCGCTATTGGCTGTAACTTTTGGAGGCCAAGCATACCAGAAGTAAAATGCCCAACGTAGGCCTAACAATTGAATGAAATCCCCTTTCTGTGCCTAGGCTTGTGCAAATTTTAAGGACACTCACCGTAACGCAGGCAATAACCTCATGCAGTGTACACCGTTTATTTTTCGACACGATACGATATGCCTTAGGCCCCCCCCCCCACACACACACACACACAGCATAAAATTAAAAGACAGCAGAAGCAAGTATTTCTTCTGAAGAATTTAAGTTGCTTGCATTTCTAAACTGAAAGTAGAAATACGATAATAAAGATTATCCATATGAAGAGATAAAAGAAGACACTTTATGCTAATTGATAGAGCATTGTTTATCTTTTCTTTTTTTTTTTTTTTTTTTGAAACTTTTGGCAAGAAAAAGATTATTGAAACAGAAAAAAAAAAAAACATACTCCGAGCCCGGCATTGCTCTACCCACCTCAGTCCTTAACTAACTGAGAAGATGGCGACTGTTTTGTCTACTTGAACGTTAGGCTGCCAGTAGTTTAACTAGAGAGTAGAAGGCATTTGTATAAACGTGGAATCCGGAATTGTGTCGATACTGCTGACTCCAGAGAGCCCAGCTGAGGAGCTGCGATCTACTCAATAGTGTGTAGTTCTTGGCTAAAGCGAAACTTTGGGCCGGCAACAGGGAGATAATTATTTCGAACCAATCGGGATCATGCTAGTCGGGTCATCTCTCCTCTAACCATTCTTATCCTAATTTAGTTCACAGAAATCCGAAGTCTCCGCTTACGATGCTTTGAGAAATATCGTGACCGTAAAACTAACCAGAGATCAGTATCTGAGCTAGGAAAAGCACTGTGTTTAAGTATCAGCAAGGCATTTATAGTTCATTTTTCTTTTTTTTTTTTTTCTCTTTTTTTTTATTTCTAATCTAACACAGTTTATATAAACTTATTTGATGCAAATTGACTTTGAGCAACATGTATTGTATTTTGACTTTACCATGAGCAAGAAAATTGTTGCAAAAATTAAAAAAAGATGTGTCTTTTATTTTAGATACTATTTAAAAAAAAAATAGATTAATGTAGTTTTCTATCCAAGGAAAGGGCCGGAAAATTGAAGAACTGTGCATCTGTTCAAAAAGGCAAGTTCTTGCGTTAGTTTTTTTTGTCCCCAAAGTTTCCCTGAAGAATCTGACACGATCTGACAATCAAGCGAGAGAGACAGGCAGTGCTAGCTGGGTGTGATCCTACCCCAACACCAAGTCTGGGAGCGAACCCACGGTCTTCCATTTTTCAGTTGAATGCTCTGCAAACTAAGCTATCTGGCGCCCCCAAAATGGTAGAGATGCTCACTATTGATAGTGACAACGAATACACGGTTTCAAAATATTCTTGTGAAAAAGAAAATAAAGAAATAATATAAAAGATAGGTCAGTCTCATTTAATTCGATCTTTTTTTTTACTTTTGTACTAGATAAATAACCACTTCAATTTATTTTTTATGTAAGCTGACCTTGGTTTTAAAACGATAGGAAGAAAATTTAACGGAGATTGGATAAAAAAAAGAGGAAGGCTGTGTTTGTACTGAGACTGATAAAATCACATTGATGACAAATTATCACTTAAACCGTAATCAGAACTAACTTAATGTAATTTCTAAAGTCACACAGTAAAGATAGTATTAATATAACAGATTTGGTGATTTGTTTGTCTAAGGGTATGAAAATATAATTTTACGCAACTAATCACACGACTCGCTCATAGAAAATAAGGTTGGAGTCCGCTTTAAAAATTGTAAACTATTTAATCCAAACAATAAAACACAATGCTTTCATTAACAATAGGTTGACTGGCTAACTACAGATTGTCTAAATACTCACTATAACTTGACTCAGTAGACACGATTTCGACTCTTCTTTATTTTAAATCTCATCGATTTAGGAATGACATAATTCATATGAGAATATTCTTATATATATATATATATATAGGGTTTCGAAAAACAAGATCAATCAACGTCCTACTTCATTATTTTATATAGAATCCAAGAGAGAGAGAGAGAGAGAGAGAGAGAGAGAGAGAGAGAGAGAAAGGGGGGGGGGGGAGAAAACATTCACTGTACTAATGTGCTCTTGGACTAACTGTGTTATATTCATACTGATGCTAAAACGTAATTTTAAACTTCAAATGCATCGAAATAGCCTCTCATGCAATTTTTTTTATAAAGTAACAATGCGTCTCATTTACGTCTAAACAACATTTAGGTATAAGGAGAAATAAGTCATTATATTGTATATATATTATAAATTTCTCTTATTTATACTTTTTCAAGAATCTCGCTACATACAATCATTTTTTTTTTTCTTTTTTTTTTTTTTATAATTTTCTAAAGGTATTTAGATTTACTCCAAGTAGAAAAAAATATTATAACTACTGTTTGACAAAAGCATACGCGTCGGATTTTCTAGTCCTAATAAATTATTTCTTTACAGGAATAAGGTTTAAAACAAGAAAGTCAACTTAATAACTTGCTTGCACTCCAACCATAGAGGAAGAGGATAGATATCCGATCAGTAAAGTCTAGATTGCCTTATGCTGACTAGACTAGAACTGTTTCTTTAAAATTTTGTTAATTACCCCCCCCCCCCCTTTTTTCTCACACACACACACACACACTCAACCGCAAATTGAACTTTTTGACTTCTTCTTCTTCCAGGTAACTTTGGAATAAACAATGCTACAACTAAACTCAATCAATTAAAACAGGCTGAGAATGTCAATTGACTTTCACAAGCCGGCAATAAAATGATTATGTTGAGGTATATATCATATATATATTGTTAATAATAATAATAATAATAATAATAATAATAATAATAATAATAATAATAATAATAATAATAATAATAATAATAATAATAATAATAATAATAATAATAATAATAATAATAATAATAATAATAATAATAATAATAATAATAATAATAATAATAATAATAATAATGATAATAATAATGATAATAATGATAATAATAATAATAATGATAATAATAATGATAATAATAATAATAATGATAATAATAATGATAATAATGATAATAATGATAATAATAAAATAATAATAATGATAATAATGATAATAATGATAATAATAATAATAATAATAATAATAATAATAATAATAATAATATTAATAATAATAATAATGATTTGCCCGTTTATTCGCGCTTAAATCATAATAAATGATAAGTGATTAAACGGATCTGTCGGTAGACTGATAGTGTTCAAAATTCGCTAAATTTTCTTATAACTATCAGCATGTAGCTTTGATACAACCAGCATTACTTCATGGTGTCCCCATCTCGTCAAGCCCACGCCGATGGAAAACCAATTACCTAAAGTGTTTTATAAAATACCAAAGTGCCTTTTTAAAAAAAAAAAAAAAAAAAAGATTAAGAAGCAAACAAACAACTTACTGAAAAAAAAGTGGGAAGGCGATAGCCGTACAGATAATCGTATTGCTGTGCCTGCAGTAAAAAGGTTTATGGACTAATTTTTGTTTAAAAAAAAACAGCTACGTTACATTAAAAAACAAAACAAAACAACAAAACAACAGCAACGCTCGAGCTGCTAAGAAGTGGGTCGCAATATTAGAGAATTACAGGATAAAAAAAAACAACAAAACAACAGCAACGCTGGAGCTGCTAAGCAGTGGGTCGCAATATTAGAGAATTACGGGATAAAAAAACAACAACAAAACAACAGCAACGCTGGAGCTGCTAAGAAGTGGGTCGTAATTTTAGAGAATTACGGGATAAAAAAACAACAACAAAACAACAGCAACGACGAAGCCGTCAAGGAGTGTGTCGTAATATTAGAGAATTACGTGGTAAAAAAACAACAACAAAACAACAGCAACGACGAAGCCGTCAAGGAGTGTGTCGTAATATTAGAGAATTACGTGGTAAAAAAACAACAACAAAACAACTGCAACGCTGGAGCCTTCAAGGAGTGTGTCGTAATATTAGAGAATTACGGGGTAAAAAAAACAATAAAACAACAGCAACGATGAAATCGTTAAGAAGTGTGTCGTAATATTAGAGAATTACGGGGTAAAAACAACAACAAAACAACAGCAACGATGAAGCCGTCAAGGAGTGTGTCGTAATATTAGAGAATTACGGGGTAAAAACAACAACAAAACAACAGCAACGATGAAGCCGTCAAGGAGTGTGTCGTAATATTACAGAATTACGGGGTAAAAACAACAACAAAACAACAGCAACGATGAAGCCGTCAAGGAGTGTGTCGTAATATTAGAGAATTACGGGGTAAAAACAACAACAAAACAACAGCAACGATGAAGCCGTCAAGGAGTGTGTCGTAATATTACAGAATTACGGGGTAAAAACAACAACAAAACAACAGCAACGATGAAGCCGTGAAGGAGTGGGTCGTAATATTACAGAATTACGGGGTAAAAAAAACAACAAAACAACAGTAATGATGAAGCCGTGAAGGAGTGTGTCGTAATTTTAGAGAATTACGGGCTAAAACAACAACAACAAAACAACAGCAACGATGAAGCCGTCAAGGAGTGTGTCGTAATATTAGAGAATTACGGGGTAAAAAAAAACAATAAAACAACAGCAACGCTGAAATCGTTAAGAAGTGTGTCGTAATTTTACAGAATTACGGGGTTAAAAAAACAACAACAAAACAACAGCAACGCTGAAGTCGTTAAGAAGTGTGTCGTAATTTTAGAGAATCACGGGGTGTTTCAACTTTTGCGTATCTTTTGGACCTAGCGCTACAACTAATAAGTTGACATCAAAACTTCAATGTCCATTGACTTCCATACTACCAGAAAGAAACAGACTTATTTGATTAAAGATTTCTGCTTGCCTCAGAGGCCATTATATATTGTGAACCAATTGAAAAAAAAAACATCGTACAATTTCTCTCGATTCCTGTTGCCACCAGCTGAAGTTTTATGTGCTAACCTCGGACTTTCTTATAGCGTCGATTTGGCCGGGTGGAGATCGTGAGAGGAAATATTTTACTCGCGAGCGAGGAAACCCTTGTGTTGAGACTGTTGAATTTCTGGTCAAGGGAGGAAACACTTCCTTGCAGAGAGCTGGCTTGTCTTTTTACTGAAGCAAGATCAATAGTGAAGGCATCTACCCTTCCGTTTATTGAGCTCGTTTCTCTCTTTGAAGAGGACACTGAATCTTTCGTATTGGCGATTTCCCTGCTCACTGAGGAATATTGGCTTTTCACAGATGTCATGTCGGTCCCCAGAGAAGCAATGCTCACTTTCAGAGATTCAATGTTTCCTTGGATTAAGGAAATCTTTCCATTAACTGTGTTAAAATCTCCATTTATGTCCGACACTTTTCCTTTCACGGTGTTCAAATCTCTCCCTAGAGTGAGTATTTGTCCTTCCATTATATTGCCATCTCCTTCTAGAGCTGAAACTTTTCCCGTCAGATCGGCAATATTTCTATCTATATTTGACAGTTTTTCACGTTCAGAAATAAAATCATTGTGGAGGGAATTGTGTTTTCCTTTAACCAGACGAATTTCTTCTTTGAGAGAAGAAGCAACGTTTGAAGTAGAAGTTAGCTCATTTTCAATACTGTCCAAATTTTGGTTCAGAGACAAAACCTCTCTATTGGTGACACTAAGTTTTTGACCGAGGAAAGAAATATTGTTCTGTCCTGCAGCAATACCATTTCCAAGAAATTCGATATCATTCTTGATCTCAGACACAACCTTGTTAAAGACGGTAAGATTTTTCTTGTTGTATTGAACCTCTTCGCGTAGGACAGAGATGTCCGAATCAGTCGATGTAACATTTTCATACAAGGTGAAGACTTTTTCTCTTATAGAACCTAGTTGTTCAGTAAAAGTTGAGTTGAGAGCAGTGCAGTATTCAGCTACATGTTTTATTTCTTTGTCGGAAGATGCCACGACTCCTCTGACAAACCCAACTTCCATCTTCATTGACTGGAGGTCATCGTCGGCGGCTGCTCCCCTTACTTCCGCCACAGAAATATTCTCAAGGCGAGCTGCTATGTCTACATCTAAGGCTGCGATATCTTTGCTGATAAGATCAAGGTTTTCATTGACTAGAGTGATGTTTTCAATGGTATTTGAGACTTTATGGCCTAAAGAGTAAATATCTCTTGCTGCTGACCTCATCTCAGTCTCAATGCGAACAACATCCCCTTTTACGACTTCTATATATCTGTTAACAGAAGAATTCATAGAAACCACATTATGATTTATATTTTTAAAATCTTGGTTGAGAGAGGAAACTTTTTCATCTAAGTTTTTACTGAGAATAACAATCTTTTTGTTAAGGATTTGTACTTCTATTCTATGATTCTCTTTTAGAGTAGAGATTTCTTTGTGAAGAAGTTCTATCTCGCGTTTACATTCGGCTTTCCAGTTTAACAACATCGAAGTCAGATCCATATTTTGTATCTCCACTTCTCTTGACGTTTCGGTGATACTGTTCGCCATTCTGTCATAACCGATGACATCACACCTATACACACCAAAGATGTCATCGCCCGCTGTATCCCATTTATACTTCAACAAAATCGGCTGATCACCAGTTGCGTTTCTGTAGAGTGTTATGATGGAGATATTGTACCATTTTGTCGATACAAGCTGATCCCAGCCTGTTCTAGATTTTTTGAACAGAGTGACCCTCGAGATGTGCTTGATCTTTGACGCTACCTTCCCGTCATACCCACAGTCTAACCGGATATTCGTCGTTACATCACGGATCACCTCTCCAGGAGTAAGAGTCAACTGGAAAGGCCCTGAACCGAAACCAGAACTGTGACCAAAGAGAGTTAGGACACAAACCAGCACAACCTTGCTGCACATGCTGGACATAACCAACGGGGTTAACAGAGTCTGGAAAAAAAAAGAAGAAGAATTTTGATAAAGAGTTTCTTAATTATGGACTATACCTTTGATAAGGTAAAATTTTTGTTTATTAAGATTATTTCTTGCCAGCATGTATACATGTTGCATGGTTCATTAGTACCTACCTAATTTTGGGTCACTTATTTATACTCAAAATGAAGAATGTTTGCGTAAATGAACCTAATAGGCACAATTCATGGTATTGTAGGCATTGCAAAAAAAACCAATAACATTTATTTAAATATCAAGTTAAATAAGTAAAAATTGCTCTAATATGTACCTAAAAGACTATGAGGCATTAAAAGAAATTAAAACACAAGTAGAATGTAACTTTAAATTTCGGCGCCTTTGCTCATTAGATTACATCGCGTTCCAATGTTTCCATATCCGGCTAATTTCCCAGAAAACCTATTATTGCTTTTTTTTATGCCGTGTTAAATTATCTGGTGCAAATTTTATCAGCCATTTTGTTAGATGTTATTGTTTTTTCATCATACTTTATGTTATCCTGCACGGACAAAAAGTTCAGACTACCGGTAAGACATTTACCTCGCATCACCGTCTTGCTCCTCCTCCT